>OY856411.1:836342368-836942368 GCA_963693085.1 Alisma plantago-aquatica | reverse complement strand
TGCAGGGGTTTTGAGTCATTTTTATATACTGGTTTTGCATACATTTTATGTGTATTTTGATCATATTTGTGATTAATATCACATTATTCACTACCTTTAGTCTATAATATCTTTTTGCATCAAATTTACCTTGTTTCATCTTATTCTGTATAAAAGATCATATTTGTTGAATTTGATTGGTGTTCTTCTTTTCTTTTCAGGCAATTTAGATATCGACATACGTTGATACCATCGACGGATGGTCGATACCATCGACCTGGTCACAGTGCCTTGCCGGAGAAGAGCAACCAACAGTCAATACCATCGATGGGACTGTCGATGGTATCGAGGCAACATCAGAGAGAACCCCAAAGAATCACGCAAGCGCTAGTTCCTTATGTAGATAGATACCATCAACCCGCGTCGATGGTATCGACGCCATCAGATCAGGTTTTGATAAAGATCATGTCTAATCGGACGGTGGTGATTTTTGGGTGACCTAAAGTGGTGCATATACCTAATTAAGGCAGCCCGAAGCAATGTATCACATCATTATCCACCAGAGAAGTCTCAAGAAGGGGAGGAGAGAAGAACAGATCCGAGAGCTACGCCTCGATTGTTCCGAGAGCCGTAGAAGACATTTTCCACCGCCGGAAGGCTGTAGAACGTTCACCCCGCGCCAAGGAATGCCCGGATCTTCTCCGTTCAGGGGTTACACAACACCTATCCACGTTTTCTCCATGTTTTATCCTTTCCTCATGTTGTTTTTCATTGAGATGAACATGCGAGGCTAATTCCCTTTATCTTTAGGACTGGGAGTAGCCCGGGTAATCGTTGTATGACAATTTGACATAGTTATCATAATTTGTCTCTAAATATGTGGCATGATTTCGTTTTCTCCATTATATCATTATGACTGATCACCCTAATGATAATCTAATACCTTTAATTACTTTGAAAGAAGAATTAACGGCTGAAAAGAGACGATAATCACATCAACTAATAAATCCTTTGAACAAGGCGATGTAAAGTTAATGGTGGAAACCCAGAGTTTAATCTTCATGCACCTAATTTAGGGTATATGTTACTACTACTGTGGACTGACCTAGATTTAGGTAGTGAATTGTATCGCGACAATGAACAATTCTGACTACAGGCCACTACCCAGAATCGAAGACGAATTAGGATAATTGTGTATGAATGAGTACAACGAGAACCTGCGGTGAAACCGCAATCCTAAAGATTCCATCTTTAATTGATTAAACCAACCATTTAATCGATTGTTTTTCTTTCTTTTATTTTTCTTTTCTTTTTCAATCAACTCTCGAACCATTTTAATCAGTCTAGCTGATAAAAAACAATTAGTAGTAGTCTACTGAAAATCCGTTCCCTGAGTTTGACTCGGGCCTCACAAAGGCCTATATTACTTTGGTGCGTGCACTTGCATTTTACGCATGGTCAATTTGTGTCACTATCCTAAAGGAGTATTGGATTGTTTAGGTGGAATGTCGTTTGGGAATGGAATCACTATTTTTCTGATAGTGAAATGGTCATTGTTGATAGATTGATTGTTTTGGATGTGAAGTGGCACAACCATTTTGGTGAGAATGACCATTCTGGATGTACATCAAATTACTTGTAAAATGGATAGAGTGGATAGGGAAATGAGAAAAATGGCCAATCTAGCACGTCCATTCTATGACCAGAACTACTATTCTACGACCTAGGTGAGAAAAATAGGGTTTTTAGTGGATTTTTGTGGGATTTATAGTGAGATGCAGTGGACTGTTGTAAATACTCAATCTTTACAATCAAATTCTTACAAAATTGTATTAGAAAATATAAACAAATATTTTATTTACAATCATGCTTTACATCAGAGTTGCATAAGAGTATACATAGGACTATAAAATTAAGAATAGGAGTTAGTCTTATCTAGTCTTCAACTAGGGACAGCTCATGCACGTCTCTTCTAGGTCTTCTTTGTAACACGTATCCATGAATTCTCAAAGGAAATAAAACCGCACATGGACCCCCAAAAGGGAAACATAAGTTAATAGGGAAGGTACTACATCTAGTAATTGAGCTATTTATAAATAAGGATTGATGTGATAGCTTTCTTGGTGGACTATTGTAATAACAAGAAGATGGTATAGTTACCATACTAGATTGAAAAAGGTACAACAATTCAAAGTGGAAACTAGAAATAATAAAGATATTCTCAAAAGTAATATCAAGATATAAGATGATTAAAAATGAAAACAATTATCCATTTGCACAAGCAATGTAATATTTTGTCTTTTCTAGAACTAGGCACCTAGTTTTTCTCCTCTATGAGAAATGACACTTTTGCCTGTGGGGCTAAATAGTATTGGGACCCTCCATGTACATTATCCACTACGTAAGGTTTGGGTATATGACCCACCAAATCTAGTGAGCCAAAGATCTTATCTAGTATTTGAGTTTTTGTGCCAAAAAAATGATTTTTTACTCAATTATTCCATAATATCCAAAATTCAAACTATTTGTGGCAAGTTTCAAGTGAGGGACAAGGTTAAAAGCAAATTGTGTTCACCACCTTTTCCAAAATTCTATCAAACAAAATTCAAGAGGTAAATAAAACAATTTAATAAAAAATTGAGAATTTAGTAACTGTTCTAAATGAGAATTTCCAATCGAGATGTCAACAAGAGTCAAACCAATTTCTAAAAAATCTTTCAAGAGATAATGTACTGGGTTATTTGATGTTTCTTGGCTTGGAATCAACAATGTTTTTCAACTTGGTTGGTTTAGTTAGATTTCCAATCTAGGATTCATGTTCCATGTTTTCCTATTGTCTTCATTTCTAGAGTTTATACTTGTGTTATGTTTATGATCAATGTATCCTACAAGTGTATATAAACATAGTATCATCTTATGATATAAATAACACCTTCATCAAATTATTGCCTTCTATCATTTTTCCATTATAAACTTGTATATAACATTCCTTCAGTAACCCTGTTGATTATGATAGATTCATGTGTTTCTAGGTTACATCTATGTGAAAAAATTAATGTGTCATTTACAACCTAGATATTCTAAGATTATTTTCCTTTGTTTCCATGCACTTTCATTTGGTCCACCTTCATGTTACTATATTTGAAAATTCTTATAAGAGCCATTTACATTTTCTAATTACTATCAAATGTATCCTTGTGTGTAACACCCCAATTTTCATATCACATGAGTGGAAGCTATTTTATTTCAAATGGGAGTGTCACTAACATGATGTCATTGCAGTTAAAGTAAATGAAACACTTTGCATAGATGCAAAACCGATTCATACATAGTTCTTGTCAACAAAAAAGTACATCATGTTCATCCATAAGATCTAATCTATTTGGTAGCATAACTAAGCATAATAAAAAGATGTCTAAACTCTGGACCGTCTTGGTAAATGGCACCCCTCCAGGCTATACTAAAAAATCTCCTAGTTCTTTTTCTTGTTCTTTTAATCTTTAGTTGCTCCAAGTCTTTCGAACATCACGTCCCCAACCATGCATTGGAAAAAACAGTCGTTAGAATGAGTGGCAGGAGTATTCTAAAATATACATTGCTAAAGAACTGAAATTGGACATTATAAACATGACAATAACATCAAGATCTGAGTAAAATCAAAAACATATTATCTCTTATTTCTTAATCTCAAATTTTACCTTTTAACCTTCATCTTTTTCTAGATACATGTACCCTGGTACATGGGTCTCATGACCTGCACCAAAGTGCCTAGGTCATACTTATCTTATCTGATTCCCTCTCATCATACTCATGGATGAGATTATGGGAATGCTCTAAACTAAGGTATCTTTTACTTACAATTTTTATCTGATGTGGCCACCATTATACAATAAGTCATCCTGAATTGACATATTATGCCCTGAAATGGTACCAAGGTACCTCTGAATTGGCACTACATGCCTCTAAAAGACACCAATGTGCCTCTGAATTGGCATGGCTATGCCCTGAATTGGTATCAAAGTACCTCCAAATTGAAGTAAACACTCCTCTGAATTGACAACAGATGCCTCTGAATTGTCCCAAGATTATTGAATGAGGACTTATCATATAATGTATTATGTGAACGTTCTGAATTAATTATCTGAAGTCTAAACTACTAAATTCTGAGTTGAACTTATCCTATATTGAAACTGAATACTAAGTACTGAACATGTACTGAATTTTGAATCTAAATCTCTTATTATTAAGTTCTGAACTAAATCTACATCTAGACATGAATAAAAATCTTAACTACTACATAATTGAGTTTAGGTATGAAACCCTTATCATGTATCTTTATTCAATATCTGGCTATTCACACAATGAATAACCTAAATATGAATCTAAATCTGATATTCTTATTTTTGGGTAAACTTTAATCTGAAATTGTATTTTGATAGAAATGACTTTATTGATACCGACCATGACTATTGAGTCTAAAGGCTTAGGAAAAGCATCTGAACTGCATATAGAAATACTAAGTATACAAATGTAACTTAAGTAAGTATATGAAAGTAATTTAAGTATAAAACAATAATATGATTTCTGTTATTATGACTTAATATCCATAAGCTCTCATTAAATCTGATCTCGCCATGACTCTTAATGTATTCACATGAGCTTACATCTTAAACCTTAAAATAAGAATCTTATAAAATTTTGTATTGCAGCTTAGCCATAATTTAATGCATCACAATCCTATAACCTTATCAAACTCAATTTACAATACATTTTGATATCAATAGTACCATTATTTTGAAAATTGGACCATGTATTAATATGTTCAAAACTTTTATTCTCACTTTTATACTTATCTTGATATTAATCATTCTATGGAATCTGATTAACTTCTTAGTTCTTAGATCTCTCTCTATATAAGAAAAGATAATTCTAATTGAAATCTTAATACATGGTTATATCTATAAATATGATAAATCCTAATAGCATGCTTACACTTAAAATCTCGATACAAAGTTATCCCAACTCATCAACTAAGTATGATTATATTGATTTCATATCTCATCTTTCAATCTTATTCATTAGTTTAATTTATTGCTAAGAAATCTTGTAGGAACATGATTCTTAAATTTTCTCATGAATTTGGTCGATGAACCCCCACCATTTTGAGAAGCATACTTCTATTTGAGATTTTGGGCATATGAACTTGAATAATCATATAAGTATGGAGTAAATCTTACTTGCATACCTTAACATAAAAATCTAAGAACATTGAACCACATAAATAATGAAAGTCTTAATTAAGAGACATTTAAACATACGAAGTTTAAAATATGAATACCCATGGGCATGAACTACTTACCTAGAGAAAACCACCTTTGGTCAATCTCCTCGACTTGGTTGAGCCTTTAGTTGCCTGAAGTTTGATTAATATCATGACATGTACATTATTTTATAACAATCAAACCCTAACTTCTTCATTGGATTATTGAAGGGTTTGAAAGTGGAAAATAGATTTTGAAAACAACTCTAATTGATAGAAAATCAAAAATCCTTTTCAACACATATTTTGGGTATTTCTACAATTTACTGTGAATTTTACAAAACTTTGACCAATCACAGAAATGGAAAAGTCTACGTAGGTGATTATTATCCATGCAGGCCTTGGGGCCCATCTAAGGTGGACCAATCCCAATATGACCATTAGCAAAAGTGTCTCATCCCAGAAGGTCTATGGTCAACCAAAATCAAGAGTGATTTAAAGCCCAAAATGACCTAGCAAGGATAATTACTCGATTGAGCCAACATGGACAGAAAAAAGAAATCACGTGTTCGATTTAATCTCCCTCACTCCATGGCAAGGAGCTGCTTTGATAAGATCTTCATGGTGCTGATCTGGAGTTGGGTTTATTACTCCTCATGGATATCCTACATGTCCACCATGTTCCTGAATAAGAACAACACCCATCAAGCCCAGGCTCGGGTGCAGAGGGACACAAGAGCTCGGAGAACATGCTCCAGTCATGGCAGAGAAGTTGGCCATGAACCAAAACTTCACCAAGCATTCCAAAGGTAGTCTACAAGTGAGACAATCTAGTTCATGAGACCAAGGAAGAATCGAAGGAACAAACATGAGGTAGAAGAGAGCCATCACGTTCCAAGTACTTGTGGGAAACCAGAAATAGGGGAAGCGGACACAGAGATGAATGCCAAAGAAGACGGGTGTAGAACATGCCAAAGAACACCAGAGAACAATTGTGGAGCTAAGGTGAGTCAAGTGGAAGTTTTAGAGGTTGGAAGTGCACCGTAGTTCCATGATGGTGAATGCCAGAAAGATATAGAAAATGAGCCAATAGGACATGGCGTCTCGGGCAAAGACAATGCAAAATGTCAATCTGGAAAGTTATTTCTAGGGTGCATAGATGCTCATAGACACCTTAATTGCAGAGAAGGCACTAGAGGAGGGTGAAACAAGAAGGAGATCTCCAAATAAGAAGGTGAGTTGGTCTAAGAGGTTGGTAGTAGTAGATGCTCAATTGAAGGTGGAGGAGAGAAGCTTTAGGGTTGGCTGTGCTGGTGGGTGCATAAAAAGGAAAGTTGAGGCTTTGGAGTGTCGATGTTGCACTCATGGAAGAGAAGGAGTGAAGCCCTAATTTGGGCATTTCATTTATACATAGAGAGAAGATGAGCTATGAATTTTTTGATTTGGGAGGGTGAGACAGATTCAATGGCAAAAGAATCTTGTAAAACAATCGAGAGATGAGTGAGAACAACCCTGAGAAAGGAAGGTAGAAGATCTGCGTTCAGAACTGCAAAATTAGCAGAGGTAGAGGACAACTTTAGCACCTTTGGATTAGGAAGGAACATCTAGATTGTGTGAGTGAAATTAAGGATTCACGTGAGATATATCAAAATAACCGAACTATAGGCTATACATCACATTAATGATATTTCCTATTAAATCTAATGTAAAACCATATGGAAACTTGCCTAATTAGATTGGAGGGTCAAACAAGGTCAAAACTTAACAAAAATTTGACCATAGGTTAATTACATAGTCTACATCCTTCCTAGATAATAAGATCTGATTTTCCCATATCTTTTTCCCATGATTATTGGATTTTCTATAAAACTTAATTATAATGCGTTAAAGAGTGAGATAATGTGAAAATACTTTTTCTTAGTCATTTATTTGAGTCCAAAATGAGATAAAGACTTATTACCCACAATGTCAAATATCTTTTATGCCTTGTCAGGAAACTTTCTTGGATGAGAGAGAATGAGAGAGTTAAATGGTACTTTCTTCTTATTTAAAGGACATAAAAAGAAAAGGGAATACTCTTTGCTCAAGTTTCTCATTTCATATATGTGATTCCAAATTCCTCTCCCTTTCTCCTTCTCTTTTTATTACTTTCAAACATTTACAAGTATGGGTGAGAGAAAAAGAAAAGGGGAACTAGTATTCATCAATTTTGAATTAATGGTAGTACATAAGGAGAAAATGCATTTTGAGTTCCATTTTATTTTTCTTACTTTAAATACTTATAAAAATACCAATTTCATGGTATTTTTGCATGAAGACCCTCAACTCTTTCTATTTAGGAAAAGCCACAACATTAAACTTAAATTAGTCTAGAAATTTGGGGATGTTACAAGTCTACCCACCTTAAAATAAATTTCATCTTGGAAATTTTGTTTAGGCTTCTACCCACCTTAGGGTTCTACTTGTTCTTCATCACTAATAGTTAACATATCAAGGTATACTTATGTTCAAAATTTTGCATGAAAATAAATGTGCAATATATGATTTAAATTTCATTAAATATTTTTGTGAGCATTAACTATTACCTTGGTCTACTGCTCAACTTATACTTAAGGTTTATGAAACCGAACTTGGTACTACACCTTAGGAAATCTACCTAAACCTTGTCACGATTCTCTAATAGTTGGTGTATATGACTATCTAATCTTAGGTTCTCTAGGCAACTCTACATTCTGAGATATGTGGTGATCAGGCACATACCTAGAAATGTGGGATCCTGACATGCTATCTCTCACTAACCTACTAATACATGTGTCACATATCACATGGACTAGTAAGAAAGGAGAGATGCATTAAAGGTATACTTCTTATGACATCCCTATTCAATTCTCAATTGGCTGGCCATAACCATTAAGGATGGAGAGGCTATCTCATTATCTAGGGTTAGGTTTATACTTGAAATTCAAACTGGGTAATCTAGCCTTTCTAACTCTTCCAAGGTGAAAACTCTAGTCATTCTAGGTCATGGTATCTTTCTTTGGGAATCTATCCCTAAACCCTAATCTTATATCTTCATTCTAATGTGACTATGAGGATCATATTTTCCTAGTGGGAATTTTCCAAATTGCTCTAATATCATATTGTAACACCCCAATTTTCCTATCACATGAGAGGAAGCTATTTTTTTCAACTGAGAGTGTCACAAACATGATTATCATTGCAATTAAAGTAAATGAAACACTTTGCATAGATTTAAAACTAATTCATACATAGTTCTTGTCAATGGAAAACTACATCATGTTAATTCATAAGATCTAATCTATTTGGTAGCATATCTAAGCATATAAAAAGATGTCTAAACTTTGGATCATCTTGGTAAATGGCACCCCACCAGGCTATCGTCAAAATTCTCCTAGTTACTTTGCTTATTCTTTTATTCTTCAGTTGTTCCAAATTATATAGACATCACTTCCCTAACCATGCATTGGTAACACAATCGTTAGAGTAAGTGGCATGCGTATTCTAAAATATACATTGGTAAAGAACTGAATTTGGACATTATAAACATGAAACTAACATCAAGCTTTGAGTAAAATCTGAAACATATTATCTCTTATTTCTTAATTTGAATTCTTACCTTTTGACCTTATGTTTTTTAGAGACATGTGCCCTGGTACATGGGTCTCATGACCTGCACCAAAGTGCCTGGGTCATACTTAATAGATTCACTCTCATCATACTCATGGATGAGATTATGGGCATGCTCTAAACTAAGGTATCTTTTACTTATGATTTTTATCTGATTATGGCCACCATTATACAATAAGTCCTCCTAAATTGGCATATCTATGCCTTGAAATGGTACCAAGGTACCTTTGAATTGGCACTACATGCCTCTGAATAACACTGAGGTGTCTTTGAATTGGCGTGGCTACACCATGAATTGGTAGGAAGTAACTCTAAATTGGAGTAAACACTCCTCTAAGTTGGCAACAGATGCCTTTGAATCATCTTGGGACTACTAAATGAGGACTTGTCATATAATGTATTATGTGAAGTTTATGAATTAATTATCTTAAGTATAAACGTACTAAATTTTGAAGTGAATTTATCTTATATTGAAACTAAATACTGAGTACCGAACAGGTAATGAATTCTGAATCAGAATCAGAATATCTTATTCTTAAGTTTTGAACTGAATCTACATCTGAACGTGAATATAAATATCAATTACTACATAATTGAGTTTAGGTATGAAACTCTTATCATGTATCTTTTTTCAATATATGGCTACTCACACAATGAGTAACCTAAATCTGAATGTAAATTTGATATTCTTATTTTTGGGTAAACCTTAATCTAAAACTCTAATTTGATAGAAATGACTTTATTGATACCGAACATGACAACTGAGTCTAAAGGCTTAGGAAAAGGATCTGAACTTGATATAGAAATACTAGGTATACAAAAGTAACTTAAGTAAAGTATACGAAAGTAATTTAAGTATAAAACAATAATATAATTTCTTGCAGTTTGACTAAATATCCATAAACTCTCATTAGATCTGTCTCACCATGAATCTTAATGTATTCATATGAGCTTACATCTTAAACCTTAAAATAGGAATCTTATAAAATCTTATATTGCAGCTTAGCGATTACTTAATGCATCACAATCTTATAACCTCATTACAAACTCAAATGTACAATACATTTTGATCCAAATAGTATCCTATTTTGAAAACTGGACCATGTCTTAAAATGTTCAATACTTGTATTCTCACTTTTGTACTTAACTTCTAGATCTTACTCATTTTATGGAATTTGATTAACTTCTTAGTTTTTAGATCTATATATATATAAGAAAACATGATTCTAATTGAAATCTTAATGCATGGTTATATCTATAGACATGATAAATCCTAATAGCATGCTTATACTTAAAATCTCTATACAAAGTCATCCCAACTCATCAAATAAATATGATTATATTACTTGCATATTGTATCTTGCAATCTTATTAACTAATTTAAGTTATTTCTAAGAAATCTTATAGGAACATGATTCTTATATTTTCTCATGGACCTCATCCATGAATCCCAACCATTTTGAGAAACATATCTCCATTTTACATATTGGGTGTATGAAATTACAGAATCATAGAAGTATGGAGAAAATCTTACTTGCATACCTTAACATTAAAATCTTAGAACATTGAACCACATAAATCATGAAAGTCTTAATTAAGATACATGTAAACATACTGAGCCTAAAATATGAATAATCATGGGCACGAACCACTTACCTGGAGAAAACCACCTTGGGTCAATGTCCTTGACTTGGTTGAGCCTTTAGTTACATGAAGTTGATTAATATCATAACATGTATGTTATTTCATAACCATTAAATCGTAACCTTTTCGTTGAATTATAGAAGGGTCTGAGAGTGGAAAATAGATTTTGAAAAAAACTCTAATTGATAGAAAATAAAAATCCTTTCCAATAGATTTTTGTGTATTTTTCTAAGCATGCTACAATTTAATGTGAATTTTACAAAACTTTGACCAATCAGAGAAATGGAAAAGTCCACGTAGGTGATTATTATCCAAGCAGGCCTTGGGGCCTGTTTGAGGTGGACCAATCAAAATCGGCCTATTAGCAAAGGGGTCTCACCCCAGAAGATCTACAGTCAACCAAAAATAAGAGTGATTAAAAGCCCAAAATGACCTTGCACGGTTAATTGCTCGATTGAGCCAACATGGATAAAAATGAGGAATCACGTGTTTGATTTATCTCCCTCACTCCATGGCAAGGAGCTTCCTGGTGTCGATCTAGAGCCAGTTTTATTGCTCCTCAGGGATATTCTACATGTCCACCATGTTCTTGAGAAGGAACCACACCCATTGAGCCCAGGCTCGGGTGTAGAGGGTCATAGGATCTTGTAGAACATGCTTCGGTCATGGAAGAGAAGTCGAATGAGAACCAAAACTTCATTAAGCATCCCAAAGGTAGTGTAAAAGAAAGGTAATCCAATTTGTGAGACTAAGGCAAAGTCAAAGGCACCAACGTGAGGCAGAAGAGAGCCATCACAGTCTAAATACTCGTCGGAAAACTAGAAATAGAAGAAGTGGACACAAAGATGAATGCCAAAGAAGACATGCATATAATATGCCCAAGAAGATTGGAGAAAGATTTTGGAGCCAAGGTGAGTCAAGTGGAAGTATGTTTTAGGCTAGAGGTGTACCATAATGCCAAGACAGTGAACGTTGGAAAGAGGCAGAAAGTGAGCCGATAGGACGCGACATATCAGGCAAAGCTAATGCAAAACTTCAATTGGGAAAGCAATGCTAGGGTCCATAGATGCTCAAGGACCCCTTAATTGTAGAGAAGGAACCGAAGGAGGGTGTGGAAAGGCTGAGGTCTCCAAAGAAGAAGGTGAGTGGGTCCAGGAGGTTGGAAACAATAGCAACTCAATTGAAGGTGGAGGAGAGATGCTTTAGGCTCGACAATGCTGGTGGGTGCATAAAAAGGAAAGTTTAGGCTTTGGAGTGGCAGCAGTGTCCTCATGGTGGTGAAGGAGCGAAGCCCTAATTTGGGAATGTCATTTATACACACAGAGAGAGAGAGAGGATGAGTTACATCTCATTTGATTCGGTAGGGCGAGGTGGATTCACTGGCAAAAGAATCTCAAAAAATAATTGAGAGACGAGTGAGAACAACGTCGAGAAAGGAAGGTCCATATCTGCATTCAAACCCACAAAATTTGTAGAGGTAGAAGATAGCTTTAGCACTTTGGATTAGGAAGGAATGGCTGGTACATGTGAGAAAAACTAAGGAGGCATGTAACAGATATCAAAATAACTAGACTATAGCCTATACATCACATTAATTATATTTCCTATTAAATTTAAAGTTAAACCATATGAAACTTTCCTAATTAGATTGGAGGGTCAACCAAGCTTAAAACTTAACAAAAAATTGACCATAGGTTAATTACATAGTCTAAATCCTCCTTACCAATAAGATCTGAGTTTCCCATATCTTTTTCCCATGATTACTAGATTTTACATTGAACTTAATTTTTTATGCATTAAAGGGTGAGATAATGTGAAAATACTTTTTCTTAGTCATTTATTTGAGTCCAAAATGAGATAAAAACTTATTACCAACTCGAAGTACATGTCAAATATCTTTTATGCCTTGTTAGGAAACTTTCTTAGAGGAGGGAGAATAAGAGAGTTAAATGGTACTTTCTTCTTATTTAAAGGCCATAAAAAGAAAAGGGAATACTCTTTGCTCAAGTTTCTCATTTCATATGTGTAATTCTGAATTCCACTCCTTTTCTCCTTCTCTTTTTATTTCTTTTAGACATTTACAAGTATAGGAGAGAGAAAAAGAAAAGAGGAACTAGTATTCATCAACTTTGAATTAATGGCAACACATAATAAGGAGAAAATGTATTTGGAGTCCCATTTTATTTTCTTACTTCAACTCCTTATAAAAACACCATTTCATGGTCTTTTTGCATTAAGACCCTCAACTATTTTTTTTTAGGAAAAGCTAAATTATTAGACTTAAATTAGTCTAAAATTTTGGGATGTTACATTGTGCATGTAGGGATTTTGATTCATGAAAGGAATTAGAATAGTATATTGATTATAATGAAAAACTACTGAGTTATGACTCATCATATAATCACTCATTAACTGACACACATATACATATTGTACTACTAATCTAACATATAATAGGTTGGTAGATTGATTAGGTGTGGTTATAACCATGTTGCTATATATATATTAATATTATACTAGCTCTATTAAATATGCACTTTCTTGAATCTTAGAAAACCTAATATTAACTTACTAGTAATGTACACTTACTTATATGATTGTATTATATATATATATATATATATATATATATATTTGGCCCATCAAAACTCTGTTGCTTTTTTTGAAAAAGAAATTATAGTAAATAGGAGGAAGAGAGAGATAGATGGGGGTATCTATCTATCTTTACAACATAAATTTCTCTACAAATATTAAAAGGCAAGGTAGGCAAAGACAAAGAAAAAGAAAGAACCTGGATAAAGCCCATCCCACCAAAAAAAGAATAAGGGTTCTAACAGAAAGCCCTAATAGAGCCCTACATATGGTTCCACAAAATAGCCGGAGACCTTGCACGCTCTTCAAAACATCTAAGTTTCCTTTCCTGCCTTAAGAAACAACAAACACAAAGACAACAAATTCTCAAAGCTTTGTCATTCCTATCAACCTCTCACTAATAGATTTTGGTTGGATAAAAGGGTACTATTTGCTCACCAACAACCATATCTCAACATTGTAGCTATAGGAGAAGCAAATATGGGTTTTATCTTCATAGTCTAGTTCACACAGATAACATCTTGCCATTGAACAAATTCCAATTCTTCTGATGTAATCCACTGTGGGCCACTTATCATGCAGTACTTTCCACATGTTCACCTTAAATCTTTTTGGAGAAATGCCTTTACATAACCAAACAAATTCAGAGATAGGGCTATTAGCTTCCCTGATCAAGTTCCATACAAATTTAAGCTTAGGGCTCTCCACACCATTAAACAAGATCATATCTTTCTTACCTTTATCATGGTCAAGGATTTTCAAAAGCTTCATGGTATAATGATTGGTCGGTATACACCATTCCCCATTATGAATAATGCAACTCAGCTTACTATGTACATGCATGCCAAGTTTCAAGATACTTTCTTCTCTAATCAAATTAGCAAGGAAGGTTTGGTTGAGTCACAGATTCCTCCAAAGAAAGATAGATTCACCATTACCCACTTCATAACTAATAAACTTAACAAGTAATTTTCTGCATCTCAAAATCTTCTTGAATGCACATGGCATATTAGAAGATTATTTGACTATCCAAAAGGATCTTTTGCATAACTACTTCTCATGGATCCACTTGACCCACAAGGAATCCTTCTTCCTCGCAACATCCCATGCATTAAGAAGGAGATAGGCCCAAGAAGAGTCCTTTATTTTCTTGATGTTGAGACCACCTTCATAGGTAGGAAGAGTAACTTTTTCCCACTGGAAAAGATGAATATGGATACAACTTTCATCATCATAACAAAGAAAATATATACAAGATTTATCAATATCCTTTTGAATAGAAGTCGAGAGAGGAAAGGAGCTCATCCAATATATGTGTAACACAAAAAGAGTAGATCTAATTAGTTATGCAAGACCATCAAGAGATAAAAATTTTGATTTCCAGCCTTCTAACTTGTGTCTCACTTTGTCCTATAGAGGATTACATGCAGACTTGGATAATTTACCCACAAAAGGGGAAGACCTAGGTACTTCAATGGAAGAACACCCTTTTTTTTAGGTGAAGCTAGGAAGCTATTTTATTCAACCCGCCTCCCTCGTGCAGGGATCAAAAGTGGATTACAGACATTATTTCTAGACAAAGAAAACATGGTAGGACTCCTACCTTTACACGGGGAAAAGGAAAGGGGTTGACCCATAGGGTCGAGAGGAGGGTTCTCATAGGTGTAACCCTCGTTGTAGTTCTTAAGATGATGCTTGGCCAGAGCATCGGCAATCATAGTGTGCTGCCTAGGTAGGTTCACAATCGTTACGTCCTCTCAGTCTTGAATGATACTGTTGATCTCCTGTAGCCATGGATGGTAAGCTAGATAATCCGCTGAGTTTCCCTTTATGGCTTTAGTAGCTTTGCTTCTGTTTGTAACAATCATCAGAGGCCTGTTAATGTTCCTGGCATGTGCCTGTAGTGCTATATGGATCGATCTAATCTCAACTTCCATATAACCGAGAGTGTGAAGACAGTATTTGCCTCTCCCCTGGTCCATTGGCCTTCTTTGTCAAAAGTAACAGCTGCCACAGCTACCTTGTTACCCTTTACTGCTGCATCCACGAACGTGGTTTTGATTGGTAAACTTACAGACCACTGGTAGGTAGCATCGTCATCCCAGTTGGGTGTAAGAGGTGCCCTCTTCATTTTCCCAATATTCACAACTTTACATGTACTCCCAATTTGGCTGTGTTGCCTATTTGTATCTAGGGTGGTCTGTTCAAATACTAAAGCGTTCCTGGCCCTCCATATTATCCAACATGTGAAAGCAGACCTCGTCTTTTCTTCCTCATTTCCCGCCAACTGCTTGGATAGCCATACTTGGACAGACTGCTAGTGTTGGTTAATGGTTGTTTGTATATTCAACCGTAGCCAAACTTCAGTAGTATAAGGACAAGTCCATAGAGCATGTAGAGTGTCCTCATTTTCTGCCCCGCAACGTGGGAAAGTGGAGCAATCTATAAAATGTCGTTGCTTGCGGTGGGCGTTGGTCATGATGGCTTCATGGCCAGCAAACCAGATAAAATTTTTGATCTTGCTAGGAGAATGCATGTGCCATATAGTATGCCAAATCCTATTGGTAGGGAGTACTCGATTGCCATGTATGATATCATACGCTGAGCTTGTTGTATAACAGCCAGTTTTGTCATGTTTCCATTTCCACATGTCACCACCTCTGGCTGCGTCTGGGGGAGGAAGAACACCCTTTTTAAAACCAAGGATGCTAGCCATATCATTTTTTTGAGCTAATTTGTTGAAGTAAACCTCACTTTTATCAATATTAACAATCAAAGCAGACAACTTACCAAAGGTTTCACAGAGAGAATATATATTTTTGGCATTCTTAGCATTTTCCTCAACAAAGGCCATCATGTCATTCGCAAAAATGAGGTGAGAGAGGTTAAAGTTTTTTGAGCCTGCAGTTGATTGATTTCTCCTTTAGCAATTACATCCTCCATAAGCGTACAGAAAATCCTTACAATACAATGACAAATAGGTAAGGCGAAATGGGGTCACCTTGCCTACTGCCATTATAAGGCTTGAAAGGAAGGGTCGGCTCACCATTCACCAAAATTTGGTATGATATAGAACTACAAATCTCAGTGATCTATTGAATCCAAAGAATAGGAAACCCCATCCTGAACAAAACAACAAACAAGAAATCCCACTTGACATAATCACAGGCCTTGGAGATATCCAGTTTTACACACATTTTATGACCCGAGTTGGTTTTACCAAAATTATGAGTAATCTCATTATACAAGAGGGTGGCCTCTTTTATAATTCTTCCACTAACAAAGGCACACTGGTTTGAACTTATGATGGAAGGAAACGCCATCTTCAACCTATTTGTGAGGATCCTCAAAATAATATTATAGATATCATTGCACAAAGAAACCGACCTCCAAATTCTGAGATCAACCGAGTTCAACCCTCTAGGAATAAGAGAGATGAGAGTATTATTGACTTCATTAGGAATTTTTCCATTCTTAAAAAACATCTTCACTGTCTCACAGACATCTTGACCAATAATATGCCGCACTTTTTTAATGAAATGGACATTAAACCCATCAGGGCCTGGGGCTTTGTTGGCCTTTAGTTCTTTGATCACAATGTCAATCTCCTCCTCGGTAACTAGAGGAATAAGTATCAATTTCTGAGAGTCATTAAGGATTGGGCCGCTCCATTTAAAATCATTAAGCCCTTACAACTTACCTAACTTATTGAACAAATTAGCATAATGTGAGGAAACATGGCTCTTTAGTCCACCTGGTTCAGTAATAGGAATATCATTGTCCATTAGCTTATTGATATGGTTTCTATGTCTTCTTGTTTTGATCAAAGCATAAAAAAACCTTAAATTGCTATCACCCTCTCGCATCCATTGAATCCTAGATTTTTGTTTTGGTAAAGACTCCTCACATAAATCATCTTATTTTAGTTGCTTCCTCAACATATTTGATTCAATCTAAAAAAGCTAGTTAAAAGGTTCAAGGTCAGCCTGTTCCTGAGCACAAAAAGCCTTGATCTTGATCATGTTAGTACTATTGAAAACATTGCCAAATACAACTCTGTTCCATACTTTCAACTTCTCCTTCACATTTGCTAGTTTCCTATAAACCTTAAACATTTCATATCCTTCAACATGGATATTCCATGCAAACTTGACTATATTCAAAAAATCATCATGTGTAGACTAGGCATTAATGAAACGAAAGGGATTATTAACTTTCTTTCTTTCACTAAAACTGATAGAGAGGATCCTATGGTCACGTACTGTGTTAGATATAGTGAGACCATGGAAGTCAAAAATATGATCCAGAAAAAGTGAATTGAAGAAGACCCTATCAATCTTTCATGTAATAAAAGCATCACCATCCTAGTGATTGTCCCACATGAAAAATGACCCTTTAAGGCTAAGTTAAAAAAGACTACAAGAAGAGATGCATTAATTGAATTCCTCCATAGACCTCCGAGTTGGTGGGAGCGTACCATCTTTTCCAGAGTTAAGCCTAATGACGTTAAATTGCCTACTAACAACCGATGAATATCTGTAGAATCAGAAAAATCTTGGATACTTCTCTATAAAGATGATCTGTCATTGTCATAGTTATGACCATACACAGTAGAAATACAAAACTTTTCATCTTCTATAGAAATTTTAACATGAAGAATCTGATCAGAATCCCCAAGAAATTGAATGTTGCAAACTTCATTTCTCCATAGAATGATGATACGACCCAAAGGGTGAATGTTATTATTTGAAACATAATCATATCCCAAACAATGTCTTTCCATGAAATTAGCTAATCTTTTTTTTTATCTTAGTTTCATTCAATATAATGATGTCCCCCACCCTTCGTAGCTCCTCTTAGAGACCCATTATTTTGTTACTCAAACCCTTGACGTTCTAAGAGGAGATCGATAGAGGAGGACTCATTGGGAAACCTAGGCCATTGAGCTAGAGGCCTCTCTTCATAAATCACATTCAGGTCTTCCTGCTTGTTTATTGGAGAGTAAGTGGAGTTGACAAATCTATAGGAGATACTCAAGATAGCTTTCAAGATCACTTGAGGGGGAATCCTTTATTCGTTTGAAGATCTAATAGGCATTTCACCAAACACCTAAACATGTGTCAAAGTAACTGTTCTACATTCAGGAAAACCAGACCCACTAGAAAATGAACTTATCGACTTATCAAGAAATGGACAACAACGTGATTCATGGCCAAAAAACTTACATTGCTCGCATAAATTTGGGAGCCATTCATATTCAAAGAATATTTTTCAAAATATCCTTCATCACTTTGAATCTCTATAGAAGATGGAAATGGAGAGTCATCATTTGGAATGATTTCAAGTCTAGCATAGTCTAACTGAGAACATTCAATAGTAACTCTATTTGTTCAGAGGGGGACACCAAGGAAAGAGACAATCATGTTCATCATCTGAGTATCCCAAAGTTTAATAGGAAGGTTGTGCACTCTGACCCAAATAGGTATTGACTTGAGTCCAATCTTCTTTATCGATAAACCCAACCTCCACTTCATAAGAATTAAAGGCATTTTTCTTACAAACCAAGGTCTGTTGTTGATGGCAAAGACCATATCATCGTTATTCGAGAAGTAGATAATTGAATATATTATCTTTTCCTATCAGATCAAAGATTTCTGTTAGTTGCCACAACTATGATAGATTTTGATGGAGGAGTAGTAGATCCGGTGAGAAATCAATGACATATCTTGCCAAACTATGTCTCCACTTGATCACATTCTTATCGGCTTTAGACTTTGGATAGATGATCTTCCATTCCTTGACGCATATCTGAGTTTTTCTTAGAGGAGTCTATTTTTGGGCATTCTCCACATTGGAGATTTCAACCAGTGTTTAGGATCATTATTGTCACTCGAGATCAGTAGGATAATCTTCCTCTAGATCTGACAATCAAGTTCTTTAGGGTGGCGGCAGCGCTGTTCCATCTCCAGAGCTCCTTTTTGTGTCACTAGGTTGTACACCATATATTGTGATACATTAGATAAACTGATAACCCGATCCTTCTTTTGTGTCACATCATTTTATCAGTTAGGTCCTTCAATCTAGGTTCTCGCATGCTAAGAATGGGATACAAATCTGAACTATAAGGAAAATGAACTCACCTACAAATTATATGTAGGAAGTCCTCTTCAATAAGGGGTCACTATCAAATTAGAGCTTTAAATGTTATGGAATCCATGGACCTGAAGTCGACCATACTATTATTAAGGTGTGTTGTCACTAGTGTAATTCTACTAGTTTTTAGGAGTTGAAACATTCCAAATGAAATAGGCTCAACCACAGATTATATAGCTTTCCTTCTTGGTGAGGGTTCATCTAGAGTGTGGGGAAGAGAGGTGTAGTGCCAAGGATTGTAGGTGTGGTGGTCAGAGCCACCTAGGTGTTTCAAGTCCTATGATGTAGAACTTGCGACATGGTTAGGGGCTTGTGCAATGACACCTTCCACTATGGCAAAGTGGCCAAGATATGTAGCGACATAGTTTCTCTGCTAACTCTATGTTTCAAAGCTCCTAGTTCACCAAAGGATCTGCAATAGGTTGTGGAAGTTTTCTAGAAAGGCATTGTGGTGTTTGTAGGCTGTCGATGGTCGAGGTAGTAGAATGACTACGTGCGACCAAGAAAAAAAAAGAGGAAGGAAACACGATGTGCACGACCTAGAATTCTGAAGGCTGACGGAAAGAGAGGAGGTTCTAGCAAGTTTTTTGTCAAGTTTTTAAGTCTAGCGTGCCTCTAGGCCCAGGCTTATATAGTAATGGGGGGTTCTAGGGTTGCAAATGGGAGAGATGAAGTTTGACTATGGTTTTTGTATTCTTGATTGTTCATATTGTATTCATGGAAGTAATGAAGTATCTATTTCAACTGAATGAGTATAAGATGTTCTTTGGGGGATCAGTTATGTTAGGAAGAAAGAGGGTAAAGAAATGCCTTGACTTTGTCTATAGTTCAAGTTCTCATTTTCGGTTTCAACAAAGGGGATGGATCTGGAAATTTGAAGGTTTATGACATTACCTAATGAGATCACCTAGTTGTTCTCTCTTTTCCTATAACCACCAATCATGACATTTGACAGAGAAAAGGCAAGACCCCCCCAATTAAATGAGGCATTAGCGTAGAATAAATATGTTTATATCTCTTTTTCTAAAAAAATTAAATTCTTAGAATATAGGTAAAAATCTATACAACTTTCTGCATAGATTTAATTTTTATTATAGTAATTACTAAAAGGAGTATCTGTCAAATCCAAGGCTCTTATCTAGGCTATTAAATGTTCTTATTACAAATCATTATTTTATATTCATTATGAATCCATTATGACTAATTAAAGACCACTCTATGGTCATGGTAAAATAAGAATATATTTGCACAACTGATATGAATTACAATACTCCATATCAAGTTGGTTCATGGAACAAAACTCTATAGACTAATTTACAGATATTTCCCAAGTGAAAAGATTCAACTCACTTAGACAAAAGAAATAAAATCTAATACTAATTGTATCAAGGAATATGATGATTGATAAAATTATTAAAATGGGCCTTTAATTTGAAGATTTGATTTGCAAATGGGCTCAACTTTAGGGGAAATTATGAATGATAGCTCAATACAAAATTAGAACTCAAATTTCAGTATGTTATAATACTCCACACCTCAGAATAGATTTCTACCTCAAAATTGGCACATCCATGATTTACGTATGTAATACTCTCAATCCTTAAAAGGATTCAACTAGATGTCTAAATAGGCATGTCAAATACAATGTAACATCTTTCACTTCTCTTATTCATTACTCGACCTAAACTCTAGGTTTTAAGGGTTTCATGTCAGTCTTTTATAAAGATTTTCTCATACCTTCTTATTGTGACTTATCTCAAGAAATCATCAAAAAATTACATAAAATCATTTTTCTCTGTATATATAATATTATAAAGAAAATAATCTCGATCGGAAAACTTTTCAATGTAATACTAAAATTTAAGAAAAATAAAATGTGATAACTTTGTTAAAATCATCTCTTACCAATATCCATCATGCCAACTCTTGATTTTATTGTGTCAACAAGATTTCCATAGAACCTAAAGGGTCACTAGGGTACCTTCACTTATGGCACATGGAAGAAGAATATTTATCTCTGCCAAAGGGGATTTTACAAGTTCAAACTTGGGGCTTCGTCTCATTGTTCACCTTTCAATTACTAAGTTATTTAAAAGTTGTAATCACATGTTATATCACTTTACTGACATACTAATTTTAATGGTGACTTCGTCCATGTTTTATGATTTTCCCAAGTAGTAGGAATCACCTTGACTAGGTCGATATATAAAGTAAGGAAACCCCACCACCGCTATGTGGATTGGGAGTAATTATGCTAGAACCTTCACTAAACATCCTTCCTTAGACAACTTGGCTAATTCCACTGACATGGTATGGTTCCTCTTTAATTTTTGGTGTATAAGACAATTTTGGGTAACATTATCTTAGGTAGATAGAGATAGCAAAACTAGGGTTCTTTCTAAACTCTTTGTCTAAGATCTAGGTGTATTAGTTATTTAATTTTAATTTCCAAGAGACATGCATGAGTGTTGACTATTTATATCTCTGATACCATGTTGTAGATACATGATCTTTACAGTCAAATTCTTCTAAAATTGTATCAAAATATATAAACAAATCTTTTTATTTACAATCATGGTTTACATCAAAGTAACCAAATCCTATACACAAGACTACTAAATTATGAATAGGAGTTATTCTTATATGTTCTTCATTTGGGGGACAAGTCCTGCACATCTCTTCTAGGTCTTCTTTATATCACATGTCCATGAATTCTCAAAGGCAATAAAACCACACATGGACTCGAAGAAGGGAAACATAAGTCTGTAAGGCTGATACTAAATCTAATTATTGAGCCATTTAAAAATAAGGATTTATGTGATAAAATATATGAAATTATCTTGGTGGACTATGGTAATAGCAAGGAGATGGTCTAGTTACCATGCTAGCTTCAAAACAATACAACAATTCAAAGTGGAAACTAGAAACAATAAAGAGATCTCAAAACTAATATCAAAATATCAAATTATGCAAAATGAAAAGATCTATTTGTTGGCACAAGCAATCTAATATTTTGTCTTTTCCAGGGCTAGGTGCCTAGTGTTCTCCCTTATATGAGAATAACACTTTCACCTTGGGGGTAACCAGTACTAGGGGGCCTCTATCTCTATATCCACTATAAAATGTTGGGGGATATGACCCACCAAATCTTAGCTAGTATTTGATTTTTATGCCAAAGTCAAATCTAATCATTTTATTCAATAATTCCACAGTATCCAAGATTCAATCTATCAATGCTGAATTTCAAGAGAGGTACAAGGGTAAAAGAAAATTGGGTTCACCACCTTTGCCAAAAATCTATTGAATGAAATTCATGAGGGAAATAAAATAGTTCAATAACAAAATCGAGAATTGAGTGCATATTATAAGTGAAAATTTCCAATAGAGATGTCCACAAGAATAAAATATGCCAATTTATCATAATCTAGGAAAAGAAAATGTACTAGGATTATTTGACATTTCTTGGCTTGGAATCAACAATGTTGTTCAATTTGGTTAGGTTAGGGTTATATTTCAATCTAGGATTCATGTTCCACGTTTTCCTATTGTCTTAGTTACTAGGGTTTCTAATTGAGTTATGTTTATGATCAATGTCTCCTGGGAGTGTATATAACCATAATATCATTTTATCATATAAATAATACCTTCATGAAAATACCACATTCTATCATTTTTCCATTATAAAAATTTTATATAACATCCCTTCTCTAACCAATTTTCGAGGATAGATTCACGTGTTTCCAAATTGCACCTATGTGTAAAATTTAATGTGAAATTTACAAATTAGATATTCTAATATTATTTTCCTCTGTTTCCATGCACTTACATTTGGTAGACTAGAGTTTCATATATTCATATTACTATATATATGAACATGCTTATAAGATTCATTTGCATTTTCTGATTACTATCAAATATGTCATTGTGCATCTAAGGATTTCGATTCATGATTTGTTTTAATAATATACTAATTCTTATGATTAACAACTACTGAGTTATGATTGATCGAATAATTAATCATTAACTTACATACATATACACAAAGTAGTATTAATTTCACATATACCAAATTGGTAGATTGATTATATGTGGTGATAACCATGTTTATAGATACGAATCTTCTTATAACTCTATTAAGGATGCACCTTACTGGAATTTTAGAAAAACTAATTATTAAATTATTGGTAATAGTACACTTACGTATCTAATTGCATTATATGTACTACTACAACAACATTTACTCTATACATCATATACTAAAAACCTAATCCCTTCTTTTATGTTACATCATCTTATTAGCTAGGTCCTTAGATTTGGGTTCACACATGCTAAGAATGGATTAAGAATCTAAACTTCAAGGCAATTTACTCACCTACAGATCATTTGGTTGAAGTCCTCTTCAATAATGGGTCGCCTCCATATTGGAGTTTCGAATGGTATGGACTCCATGGACCTAAAGTTTACCCTACTGGTATGAAGGTGTGTTGTCTCTAGTATAAGTCTACTAGTTTTATGGAGTCGAAACTCCAATTGCAATAGGTTGTCGACCACAAATTATATAACTTTCCTTTTTGGAAGGTGTTGAACAAGCATGCAAGGGTGAGAGGTGTGGTGCCAAGGATCACAGGTGTGGTGGTTAGAGCCACCCTACTGTTGTAGGATTTATGATGTAAAAGTGGCGATGTGGCTAAGGGCATGTGCAAAATTACCTTTCACTATAGCGAGGTGGCCGAGATATGTAGCGGGATAGTTGTTGTGCTAACACTCTGCAATGAGGCTCCTAGATTGCCATAGGTACTACCACAGGTTATGGAAGTTTCCTAGTGAGGAACTTTGGTGTTTGTAGGTTGCTGGCGGTTGAGGCAACGACCTGACTATGGTGTGACTAGGCATAATCAAAGAGGAAGGAATTATGGCATGCATGACCTAGAATTATGAAGACTAATGGAAAGAGAGGAAGTGATTTTGAGTTCTCAATCTAGTCTATGAGTCTATCGTGCCTCTAGGTCCAGGCTTATATATCAAGCGGAGATTCTAGGGTTGCAAAGGGGATAGATAACATTCAACTATGGTTTCCATTTTGTTGGTCGTTCATGGCAGTAATGAAGTATCTATTTCAATTTCTTGAGTACATGATGTGATATGGGGGGCTCAATTATTTTAGAAAGGAAGAGGGTAACATAAAGTCTTGACTCCAAATACACTTCAAGTTCTCATCACCATTTTCAGAGGAGGGGATGGATCTGACAAGTTGACAGTTTTCATCATTACCTGATGAGAAGATAGGGTCGTCGTCTCTTTTCCTATAATTGTCAATCACGATACTTGACGAAGAAGAAGAGAGACTCCCCCTTCAATGAAATGAGGGATTAACTTAGCATTAGTAGGTCTATATCTCTCTTTTTTACAATTTTGTAACTCCTAGAATATAGGTCAAAATTTTATATAACTTTCTCCATAGCATTAATTCCTATTGTAATCATTTCTAAAAATAGTATCTTTCTAGTGTAGGGCTCTTATATCAACTATTAAATTTTCTTATTATAAACATTATTTTATATTTATTGCAAAGACATTAGTGACTAACTGAAAAACAATCGATGACCACAGTCACATTGGGATACATTTGCACAATTGATCCAAATTGCAATACTTGATATCAAGTTGGTTCATGGAACAAAACTTGGGGTTTGATTTGTAAATATTTCTCGAGCGAAGAGATTCAACTCATCTAGATAAAAGAAATAAAATCAAAGACTAATTATATCAAGGAATTATATGATGGATCAAAATAATTAAATGGACCTTTGGGTTTAAGGTCTAATTTGCAAATGGGCTCAAGTTTAGGGCAAATTGTGAATGATACCTCAATATAAAATTAGTACTCAAATTTTAGCTATTACAAATGTGAAAACGGTCATTTTGGCATGAACATTCTAGGTGTAGAACATCTGTTCCATGGCTTGGGTATGGTATACTTAGGAGTTGGAGGGGTTTTGATGGATCTTAGTTCTTGATTTTCTTTGTCTTCTTGTTTTTACTGTAGTTGACCATCCTTGATGGCATGACATGCACATTGATAGTCTCAAATGTCCATTTATGGTGATTCTTAGTTCAATTCGTTCTTTGGTCACCTAGAGGTAGGTTGGGGTAGATTTAGGGATCACTTTGGTCTTATTTATGATGGGGAAGTCCTTGCATCATCCTTCTTATCTTTGTTCCATGAATAAGTTCTAAAGTACCTATAAAATACATGCAAGAACAACCTTAAGTTCATTTGTAATAACATGATATTCATTGGGAAATATCATGCATTCTACATATCTTTTTGAGAACAAGCAGCAATGTCACACAAGATGGAGACCCAAACTAGGGTTGCATCACCAATATAAACTAAACCTTTAAGATAAACCTATCCAGATTAAAGCATAGGAAAATGTTCATGATTGCGACTGGGACAAGGTGAAACCCCATAGTACAATATTGGGAACCTCAAAGAGTTTTTTAAGTCTACAAGTCTCAAAGGTGAGTTGGACCAGATATATAAGGTTAAGGAATCCTGACACCTATATGACGATAGAACTCACATAACCTTCATGTTACAAGTGAAATCTACTTGGGTCATCTCATCACTAGAAGGACATGTGGATCAGAATGGACTTTGAAACACCTTGTGAGTCCACACCTCATCTCTTGAAAGGAGGTGCGACCATGATTTGTATGGACCAACCAGGGAACCACATGAGATAGACCCTTTGCTAGGAAAAACCCATGCATTCCTCATGGAACCTACACTCCCATATTAAGGGCATAAGAATCAGTATCAAGTAAATCCTCAATTTAAAAGATCCACTAGAGATGGGTAGTTCTCAAATAATAGTGTCAAACTGCCAAAATGGCACTCCAATCAACCATACATATGCTTTCGATTGATCTCCACGCTAAAGCATGTCAAGAGTAAAATTCCATGGGGTATCTCTAACACCTGATGCCTTATTCAAACTAGGTAGGGAGTTACCACTAGCGCACCCGCTACATGGCATGAATTTAGCCCCTAGCATGACATCCAGGATCAGTAAAGCCCCAATCCATCTTTTTGCCTAGAATGAAGGATCCTCTTGTGGTATAATAGGCTATGAACATCCAAAGGGAGAGGCTAGCTATGATGAGAAGGATGAAACATGAGAAAATCTTAAAATTCATGGGGTTTCAGCCTCTAACTCCAGTAATAAAAGTGGATGTATAGGAGGTGACCTAAACATATATCATTGTTCAGAATACTTAAACTCACACAAACACCCTTGATGTGATGAACACATATACTAGGAAATCTAGACCAACCCAGGCCACCTAATTCACCACAATCAACTTATAGTGATAAGGACCTCAAATTGAATGAGATGTAAGACAAATGCATGATGAACATCATGGGGTGAGGGGTAAGTATCCAAATTAGATACCAAAAGCCATGAGAAAAGTAAACTTTTAATTTTTGTTTCATTAATTTCAAAAAATTCTTACAAATATTAGAAAAATTTAAACGCCGCCTCGTGCCAACAAAAAAATAAAAAGATGAAAGCCCTCAAGTAAAGGAGGATAACAGAGTCATTCAAGTATTCCCTGAAGGGTCACAAGTCACTACAAATGAGGAGTACAATGCAAATTACTCCAAGTATGCCGATGAGAAATGCATCGTGAGTCTATTCTTTTGATTCAACCACATCTTTGTCATGGTTTCTTAAACTTTGCGAGAATCAACTAGCAATTTCTAGAAGAAAGCTAGAAGCTCTTCAATGATCTATACACACTGGTGATAGTTGAACTATCTCAATACCAACATTAGATAATACACGATGCAACAATCCAATCCCTAAAGAATGATCAACTACTGAAAGCTAGGCATCACTATCCCACAATCAACATTGTCAAGATGGAACTTCATCCATGCCTAACGTATCTCTGCATCTGTCAAAGCTGAAAGCCACTAAGCCATATCGCCATGCCACTAGAGAGATTCACTAATCATGATGTGCTTAAAAGTACTCATGTGAGAGAATATAATGCATATCAGAGGACTCTTTGAATATATAAGGGCCAATGCACATACCTAGACAGAATTGCAATAATTTGAAGGGTCCTCACATACTTCCGATAAACTAGGCTTCATACGAGCACTAATATAGATTTTCCAATATCAAAGACACAATAGTCCACTTTCTCTGAATCTTTTCTATGACGCTAACTCCTACTGATGTAACCTGACGAGTGATTTCTCTAAAGAACAATTCGTCCAGAATAGTCAAGGTATATTCTTGTAGACATGTCATATTCCGAGGCCCATCATTACGACATGCTTTGTTCTTGAACAACTCCCTTAGAGAAACTGACTTGATGAAGCAACCATCCTCAATCAGACATCAAGCAACTCTAGGTTTCTTCACAACTAGAAGATCAGCCACCTTCACGATCTAGCTTGACTTCCTTGGGACAATGGGCTAGAATTCATGTGAATGAAGACAAGAAATCTTAGCCACATCCTCTAGAACGGGAGTCAATATGGTGTCCCTAAAATAAAAGGTATAACTGAGATGATCCTAGAAAGGAATCAACTTTGACATCAATTCCTTATGAATTAAACATAAGCTAGATGGCACAGATGTTGAGTTACGCCAAAGATTACTAACTCAACCAACTCAATTTAGAGATACTAGTTGATGCAGGTGCCAAGCCACATCAAAGCTTGATGATTCAAACTCCTTCATCTTAAAAATTACATGTAATGTAGTGCTGCAGCAAGGACATATTTATTTATGGCCGTATAAAGGGTGGAACTTCATTGATCACCAATTGCACCATGAATCCAAATATTAAGAACCAAGAGACGGAAAACAAATATAGAAACCATGATATATTTATATATTTCTAAAACATCTATCAAGACGAACTTGCTTGCTGAGGTAAATAGGATTCCCAATACTGATAAATAGCAGAACATATCATTTGACAGTCCAATCAGAATCAACAACATGCAATTATGCAAATTTTGCATGAGCCCTCTGGAACATCGACTATGCAATTAAGTCCAAGGTGACAATCATACTCCAAATAGAGATTTTTTAAATCTCAAAGTCGGATTTTTCTCTCAAATTCAAATATGAAATTCATAACAAAGTTCATACATAATACTACATATTTATCGTGTAGAAGAAAAATGCAACATACAAAGATACATCAACATTGATTGATGAATGCCAATACTTGTTCAATTTGTTCTTAAACCATCCTTTCAAGCACTTGGTTGGTGGCCGATAATTAAAAGAAGAATTTCCTAAATATCTAAGCTTCTAGATACAATTAGGATGAACAACACTGGTGGACAATTGATGATTAGAAGGTGAGTTGCTAGACTACACCTCCACACCCAAGGAAGCATCCATAGATGACTTGAATATACCCCAATGATTATCATAGATGGCTCCACTAAAACTGAAACATACTAGGTCCTAAGGCCTCCAATAAAATGATCTTAAAGGGAATTATTGGACTATCTATATTATCAAGATGCACATTGTTTTCAGGAGTCCATCACTAAGAACTCTAAAGTATAGCGTGCTTAACTTAGAGTAGTACTAGGATGAATGACCAGTCGGGAAGTTCATCTCATTTTGTGTGTGAGTGAGAAAAAAATGTGCAGATCAAGGCCAATGGTGGTCTGTGGGACTTGTCCTTATTTCTGAAACTTTACTAATACCTTGGGAAGTGGGCCCAAGCATTAAAAATGATATTAGAGTCAAACCCCTCCAGTAGGTGAGGCCCACATGGGCATGTAGCATGTTGGTCTTGAGCCGTGTGGTTTATATGTGTCAAAAAGATCTGTCCATGATGATGTAGTCACCCTTGTACTGGTAGCTGTGATCAAGAGCTGGATGTCCATTGGCTATTCTAGGTCTACACTGCATTGTGGAAATATTATGATGCCATATAGTTGAGCCTTGACAAGGACACCAAGAGTCTAAGTGGGGAGATTGTAATGTACCGAGATTTGAGACCTTTAATAAATTGATCTTAAAAGAATTGACTGGACTACCCATATTGCCAAAGTGTACATCTTTTTTAGGGAGCCCATCACTAAAGAACTTTGTGGTTAAGTATGTACATCATAAAGTAGTACTAGGATGGATGACCAATTGGGAAGTTGATCCCGATTTGTATGTGATTGAGGGCAAACCACATATTTAAGGCTAGTGGTGGTCTATGAGACCAGTCGTCAGTCTTGAAACTCTACTACACTCTTGAGAAGTGAGCTCATATTTTACAATAACCACCTGACCTCGTGGATCCACGATTGTGTCCTCCCTTGGGAAGTCACTCATAATTGCAATAGGGACATGGTGGAAGTAAGATCCCTGGAAGTACTTCTCTATTCATATACTGGCAAGATTCCCAATAAACCCCCTATTGCACTCTTACCGGTGTCATACTCTTGGAAGGACAAAGTCCAAATGTTGCTAGGAAAGTGACTTGAAGCTCCAATGTTGAAGTCATGATGAGGCTGCAACTTAGGAAATTTGTAAAAAAAAATTAGCAACCATAGGAGGAGGAGGAACTTCTATACATAGATCTTCCTCATAAGGAGGTGGACATCACAGCTCATAACCAAACTCAATGGACTTCTTAGTAGAATAATAATCAACCACGTGCGGAGGACATATTCCAAGCTATATCAATTAAGCAAATAATAGGAACTAAATGATAACCTCTTACAAATCGAGCACGCGTTAGATGATCATACTCTTACTGTGAAAACAATAATGACTATCTTCCTAGTAATCTTACCCAATATATGCAATGTAATACACATGGATTTCCATTATTTCCCCTATAACTTATTGATCAAAATCTCTAAAAGGTTACAATCTAGGAGGAGGGTCAAACTGAAGGTTCCAACCACCATATCACTAACAAGAAACATGTTAACCCATATACAGAACACTCCCTACCAGTGACTTGAACTGAATCCTCCGTACGTCCAAATCTAAAGAGATGAAGTAAGCAACACAAAGCAATCCCGTCTCTCTGAGATGAAACCCCAAGAATATACTAAATCTCACCTATGAATCACAAAATAAACAAAGAGTCAGATAAAGCACATTCATAAAAATTAGACAATATCAAAGAAAAATTCTATGCCTACCTCTTTAGATGCCAGTCTCTCCAGTTCGACTCTCCATTTCTTTTATGGCAATCCACTTTGTGTTCTGACTAATGATGATAAGTGGGTAGATACACATGTAAATAGACCTAAGGACCACTCTGAGTGACATGTCTTTGAGAAAAAAAAATGATCAAATATCCATAGATGCAAGAAAAAAAATAGTGAAATCAGTCACAATAAACATCTCAATCTAAGAAAACAAAAATATAATTCAATACCTCTATTGTACCCGCAAAGCCTCCGTAACTCTTAGTCACCCTAACAGTTCCCTTTGAGGAGACATTACCAACAAGGCATCTTGTCAATCACATCACAAGGTGGGCATACACCCCTTCACCTCATTAAAAAGGAGCAACATCCAAGTAAATCAGATAGGAGAAATAGACAACTTCTCCATGTTCCCTTCATTGTTACAAAAAAGACAACAATTAACCAAGAAAAACAAGAAGAAAATTTAGGAGAGCTCACACCCTCTGATCCTTCTTCAAAATAAAGCATCATGAAGTCACATATATTTGAATCATATCGATCTCAAATAGATGCACACCCAACAAGTCAACAAGGTGCATTCATCCCCAAAGGTGCATGCATGACAAAGTACATACAAGGACTCTATCATAATACAACTCAATGATCCTATTAAACTCACTAGGGGTGATGGACGACTCACTAAATGCAAAGTGAAAAGTGCTAGCCTCAAGGTTAAAGTGCTCAACTAGAGGGATAACATAGTTCTTGGCTACAATCCCACAACGACAAATGCTCTCGAAGGTAGTCTTCTCCAAAAATGCACTTATGGTCATATGCTCCCAACTCCCCCCAACCAAGTCATCATAAAAATCCACAGCTCATTCCAACATGCCTCAAATAAACATTCAAAACCCCAAATCCCTAAAGTCAAAGAAAAAAATGAAGTCAAGCATCTTGAAACCGATAAACAATGATCAAAACATGATCTAATTTCAGCAATCAAAAGATAAACAATAATGAATAAAGATTTTAAGTTATACCACACCACCCACGTCCATGATGATGATCATTCATCCATATCATGCTCGGGTGTGCTAAAAACATCTCTGTAGAGACACACTATTCTTTAATTCTATCTGCAACTCCATGACAACTTCTCAGAGAAATGAAAGATAAAAAAACTCATAAGATTGGGAATTTAAAAAACAAGATGGCATATATATATGGGGTATGCTTCAGCCCCAACATCATCATTAACATCCTACTATTCAACAATGGGGCCTTCCTGACGGGAATTTGTATCCTCCCAACAATGGCATATATAAGATTCCATATACAAATGCATGTTCAAAGCAACAATGACATCAACTTTGTAGTACAAATTGAATCATTAAAATCAAGGATCAAACACCCGCAAAAATGTGAAAACAACAAAAATAGACGAATCACAACTCAGGATGTGAGTCCACTCATCTTAAACCTCCAAATCATGAAGAACACCAAGAAACCAAAAATCAATATTTTGGTGTCAAATGCCAAAATGGAAAATCTAAGACCATAAAGCTAAGAGATATACCTCATTGAAGCGACAGAGATGAAAATTGTCATAAAATGTTGTAAAAAAGGCTAAAATCTTCTGCTCTTTTTCTGCCAAAGATATTTGTCAATGCGCTACCATGATCTACCCATGAATTGGGTTGTTCTACCACTCTTCTATTCCATGGACTGTGTCATTTCACTACATTATTTCTTTCTCCTCTACCGTTGCATCTACTCCTAGCTCAAACATGAGCTCCTGGTCACTATTGTTGCTCAGATTTGGGAAAATGAGGGTGGTGCTTGATCTCCTCTCATTTCCTCCTCTTAAAAAAAGATTTTAAATAAATTGCATAGAGGTCCAGATTTTCAGTAGAATTTCTAGAAATATTTCAAAAATCATGCAAATCATAGAAAATATGAATAAATATTGAAAAATTCATAAAAACATGTAGGTCTTAATTTTTCTATTTTTTCCTTAAAAATGAAAAAATTGGTATTTTAAGGAAAATAATATTTGAAAACCATTGAGACGTGATCATCTCTTGGATGTTGAATCCTTGATCAAGACCATGCTCTCTGATTCCAACCTTTTTGACAGATCTACCGCATATGTATGCAAAGACCTATTACAAGTAGGCATGTTCTCCTTCATAAAGGGTCCTAGATCATGACCTTAAGCTATACCAAAAGTTCCTAGATCGTGATCATAAATTGTACCAAAGGGTCCTGAGTCATGACCTTAAACTAAATTACATGACGTAATCTCAAAGACCTATTATTTGTAGGCATATGATGTTTTAAAAACCCTACATTCTACATATATCCTCAGTTGGGTCTTGGATCATGACCTTAAATTGTATCATTCCATGGTCTTTTCTTTAGATCTTCAACCCTTATGCTTGAAGGAGGATTTATCATGAATTCAATTTAAAGTCCTACCCTTTGTAGGCATCTTGTTTTTTGTTTTTCTTACCAATCCTACTTCCGATAGAATGTTATGCTCAAAGTTCAAGCCCCAAATTTAATGCCCATTTTATATTCAGAAAACCCTATCTTTCATAGGTGACTCCCCACATTTTTCATCTTTAAGGGTGTTATCCTAACCCTAAAAGAGGGTCCAAACATCTAATCATTTACATATGTAATTGGATATAAATGATAGCATTTAAGATCTATTTTGAAATCAAGCAATCTTCCACGAATTTAATGATCACAAACTCTTGATGTAAAAAAATACTTTTTCAATGAACCTCAATCATACCCAACTTGCTTTCACATCCATTTTTTTATCAAGACATGAATTAGTGAGAGAATCAGACTTAGAGTTGAGTAAGAATTAGAGTAGTGTTGAGAGACACTTTAACAATCTTGTACTCTTTGAATGGATTATCAACACTCTAGACGAACAAATGATTAGTCAAATGTAGACACATGCCTTGTATACAAGCTAGTCTCAGTAATGGGTGGTCACTTATACCCAATTTGATTCCTTTTATGAATTGTTGTACCACTAATCCATCCTTAGAAGGAAAAGAAACCACTTACACTATTGAATTCAATCACGTTTGCTTTCATCATTTCCCTTATTAGAATCTAACATGGATGAATGAGAACTAGAGCATCAAAGGGGGATATCCTCGAGGATCCAAAATAAACCTAGAAATCTTGAGAAAGTCATCTTAACTTTTCAGTCCTAGATTAGACCTAAAATTATGCTAGTCTGAGCCTTAATTTCCATACATTTTTTCTATGGTTCAGGACTATGACCTAAAACTGGACCAATTTTATACCTTTATTTTACCATCTTTTTGAGGTCCTAGACCAAGACATTAAACTAGACCACAACCATGTCTTGAACAAGCACCCTCTCTTCTCCTTTCTTTTGAGGTGACAACTTCTTTTAGGACATAGACATGACTAGACCAACCCTAATATATTGATTTGAAGCTTCAATTTTCATATCTTTTCATCCCTACACATGGTAGAAATTTTTCAATAATCACATGCATGTTCAACACTAAGTAAGAACTAGAAAGTCGGGGATTCGATCATCGGTAATATAGGGAACATGTGATGAATTAGTGGAGGAACACATATAAGTGACCATCTTTATCATTAGAGGATCACGCAAGTGACTGGCCTCAACCTATTTTGGCACTCATCCTATGAATTTTGATGTGCACAAATCATATCACTTTTTGAACCATTTTTGGATGCACAATCTCTCATTTTGACCATAATTCTACTCTCATTCATACTAGATTTCCCACTTTTAGTTGTTTTACTCATTTCATGTTAGTGATCACACACACATGATAATTATGAGGAAATGGGGTTAATCCGACCAAAATACAACCTTAGTTGGATTCCCTAAGAGATTGTACATGTTTCAAGGAATTTTGGGAAGTTTCTGAAGGAATATGGCGTGTGTCTATTAGTACATAGTGCATAAAGCCACATATAGATTTTGTTCCTCTCTGAGAGAAGCAACATTCTGTATCTCTCAGACAACACAACATGTCCATTCATTCAAAGATTTTGCCAAAGTCCCTGCTAGCCAACATGACGTGTGTTTATTAGCACATGACGTGTTCATTTTGTCTAGATCAATCAAGATCCTCACCGATTCTCAGCAACACGACTTGTCGGCTAACTAACACATCATTCTTCCTTTAAGTAGGACTGTTCCATCGTCAGTTACTCAGTTTTTGAGAGCAACTAACACACCGTGTCTCCATTGATTTCTGTAGTTTTTGAGAGCAACAATCCCTTAATTTTAAATAATATAGGACATACATGGGATAATGATCACTTATCATTTGAAGGACTTCTTGACTAAATAAGAGAAAAGAGAATAAAGGGGGCTATTTTGGAGAAGACGAGGTGGTTACTAGAGAGAGAACTCCTTCCGTACTCAATTTCTCCCAACAAATTGCACCAAGGGAGTTATTTCTCCACTCCAACCCCTCGAGAGAGAAGGTTTCTAAAGTAGAAGCATCAATAGGGATGAAACTTAATCTTCAAGTTGGATTTCTTACTTGTTCTTCTTCTTTCCCTAGATTTTCTTTACTCTTTCCTTTTCTAATCATGTTTAGCTTCACAATCTGTTACTTCTACTTGTGTCTCACCACTATGTGTGAGTAGAACGTCATTTCTTGGGCATAGGAGAGTAACTCTCATGTCATAACTTATGTGAACTCAGACTCCATGTTTAATGCTAGTTGATTTACTATTCCAAGATGTGCTTTAGTGTTTAATTATTAATTTGCATGACTGGCCATCCTACTTGCATGTTCTATGTTGCTTTTTATAATCTGTGAAAATGTGTTGAGAAGTAAGGAGTAGCTATATTGGTGAAATATCCTTGACCATGAGAGTGGATGGAATTATGTTGAGGACCCAAGGTTTGAAGTTCAAAACTAAGCATAAGCATGAGAGTGCTATGTGGAGTTAGAACTGTCTCACATCACCTAGAGGCATGTGATGACATTAAACCACATTGTATGTTGGACTAGCATGTTTGAATTCTATGGTTGTATGTAAGTTGTGATATGGAAGTGAAATCCCAAATTCAGGATCTTCTTCAACTGATCATATTCCTTCTTAAAGTTATTTTCATTCACTATTTTCCTTTAACTTGCAAATTAGTTTAATCAAAAACCAAATCAACTTTTGAAATTAATTTAGATTGTTGAACATCAACACACTTGTGTTTAACAACCTTGTTCCTTGGATGATCTCGAATATACTAAACACACCCATATACTTGTAGGGTAGTGTTCAAGCTTATCAATTTAAGACTTGTGTGCATGAAAAACACGTTTTTGGCACCATTTAACACCATTTTTTTGTTAGAGTAAGATGTGTTTATTAGTAAGAGAAACTAGATCACAGCCACATTCCATCATCATTGTTATTATCTACCATATTTTCCATTATTTGTTGAGTATTTCTCACCCACTTGTGAATCTGTGGGACTATATGTAGTGTTCATAATGGGGTCTTTATCCATCCATATTTCTAGACCCATAGATCTAGCACACATCCAGTATCCATAGGTGAGCAAGGAGGAGTGGAAGGTCTTCAAACTTAGAGAGTTCACCTTCATCTTCACCACCATCTTCACTAGAACACCAAGAAACAATCATGGAAGCTGATCATCCTCTTAAGGAATTCTATGTTCCTGCTTCTATAAACATCAATGTGGCTATCAATATCCCACATATTGAGGCAAGGTGAATAATTTTTCAATCAACCTGACAATCATGCAAATGATTTAGCAAAATCATTTTGGAGGGACTCCCATGGAGGATCCTAATCTTCATGTAGCTGAATTTTTACAATACTTGAACACCTTCAAGATCAATGATGTTACTCTTAACGATATTTACCTACTTCTATTGTCATTCTCTTTGAGGGATAGAGACAAGGCGTGACTCTCGTCATTTCCAAGGAATTTGGTAAATAACTGAGAGGAGTTGTCGAAAGACTTTCTAGCCAAATATTTTCCTCCAAGAAAGATCACACAGCTGAGAAGTCAACCCATTAATTTATTTCAACAAAATAGAGAAACCCTCTATGACACATGGGAGAGATTCAAAGACATCCAATGTATTTCCCCTCACCATAGTCTTAGCAACTGGCTACTTCTCCAAACTTTTTATAATGGGTTGTATTACAACACTTAGATGTTTATAGATACAGTTGCCAATGGAGCTCTAATGAATAAGTCCTATTGGGAAGAATATGCAATCATTGAAGACATGGCAATTAACCATTTCCAATGGAGTATCAATAGGAATAATCAGCCTTCCTCATCTTCTATTAATTCCATAAAGCAAGTCGGCATACATGTTGTTGATGTCATTGATTTGATTGCAACCAATCTATATGCTCTTATGTAGAATTTGTTGGGTTTTAGAGGATATAGAGAAGGCAGCGGGAACAAAAATTTTCTTCTCGCTGAACCCAGTATAAAGGAATCACATCAACGTCTAAACAGTAGGAAGGATGGTTTGTAGAGACATACCATGTCCTAAGGATTGCTCGGAGACGTTACCTCACGGCTTGCGTGGTCTTCACCTCTGATCTTGGATGATGTCTGTGCAGCTCCTGGTCTCACCGGGGCTGTCGGGATTCACAACTCTCCTCTGAGCGGCAGAAGTCTCCTGCCTCTGTAGTAGTCCACACGGAACACCAGGAACTCCGATCGCCTTGTCATACAAGGCACCAGAAGGAGTAGTACCCTCCTATTGGTGTACTAGTCACCGACACACTCTCCTGTAACTAGTCACTTTTCTATAGTTGTCTTTCCCTTGTTGTGCCTCCCTTATCGGGTAGCACTTGCTCGGGCACTCCTGGTTACCACAACCAGAGAGAATGACAACTTTGCAGAGCAACTGGTGTTCTGAGTTGTACTTTGAGAAGCCCCCAATACCCCTATATATAGGAGGGTCATGGGACAGGGTTCTCTACCCTGGGTAATGTGGGATTAAAGCAGGAGTAGAAGGGTTCGATATTTCCCACAAAACAACCAACTGCGCCAGCTGAACTGATCGTTTCAAGCATGAAACGGTCAGTTGGGGACCTGAGCCAATTGGTTCACACCTGAACGGATCGGTTGGGGCACCTGAGCCGATCGGTTCACTTTTGAATCACTCAGTTCACTTTTGAACCAGTTGGTTCACTGCCCTAGTCAGTTCCCAATTGACTTTTCCTCTTTTGTTTTGAATTGATCCAAATGCCAATCCTTGTTCAATCAAATTGGACAAGTGAAATGGAGAGAAATATCTCACCAACCCGACTTTCCCAACTTGCTCGTTTGGACCAGTTGAGCCGATCAGTTCAACCCTTGAACCGGTCGATTTATCCTATCCTGATTCGATCGACTCACCAACTGAGCCGATTAGTTCACCAAGATGAGCTGATCGGTTCATCACATGAGCTGATTGGTTGGGAGTGCAGACTGCGTAGAATCAGTCAATTGCAGTTTCAATCATTCTGATACTCTAATCAATCGGTCCAACACCTTGAACACTATGATATTGAGCTATCAATTGATTGAGTGTTTAATTGAACTACTAGACTCCTTTAGTAATCAATCTAAACATCATTTGTGGACAAAATCCTCTTCCAGGTTAAATCCTTTGTGTGTGACCCTACATGCCCATTTCACGTTGGCAGTGAAAGTCCATAACACTTATGACTTCACAAGCAAAGAGCGGTGCCTAGTTGCACATCGGTGCTACCCAAGTGAAAAGGAAAGTTGGTGAACAACTTTCAATCCTACAATCCGTGAATGGTGTTACAACGAATGTATAATTCCTTTGTCTCTGATATCCCAAATGAACTCAAGGCATGGAATAGTCATCCTGTCAACGTTCATTCACTTTCTTGATCTCACAGTAGACTGGAGGAGATATTTATGACATCAATATCACATACTTATTCACACATGTGTGCGCACACCTATCTCAATCCTACTCATCAAGTGGCCATGGATATCAAACTCCCTTAGGAGGGACAAATCCCATATCTATCACTCACCCCTTAAAAGCCCCATGTGTCAAAGCCACCCAATCATCACCTTTATAACAACCCATGTTTCAAGACTGTGTTTGATGATGTCAAAGTGTACCCAACAACATGTGTTGAGTGTAGTGATTTCAGGTCAAAGAATCACACTCACCACCATCACTGTGAGAACTGACTGTGACTACCATGTCATGGTTCCATGTGACAAACTCACGGTGGATCTGTCCGGTACACTTGTTCTCTAACAAGTACCTTTGTGTTTGGTTTGATATCTCCATATCATGACTAACGAGATTCTATCATCAACCAACACCACAATCTAGTATTATGTGTCATTGTTGTCTATCTACCTTCCACAATGACATCCGACTAGGGACATAATAAGAATGTACAAACTCTTAACATCCGTATGATCTCATCATTCAGGTCCTTAACCTAAAAGCATACGTCATTGAGTATTGTCATTTTCTAGACATTCAATCTGTTCTATCATTATCTTTTATGACTGGACCAGAAAGAATTGGAAGCTTGCCTTTGATGTTTATCAAATCAATCTTAATGTATCCCACCAATCATCCCATGATTGGCTCGTAGGGCATACATACCAACAGACTCCCACTTGCACTGCGAGCCAATCACCCTTGAATTATATTCTTAGTGATCTTCAAACATGTCCCACATGTTACTGTGCTCTAGTACTAACATAGTGAGTTATGGCAACACCTTGCCAAAGTCAGTATTAACTGCATGTCTCTCATCTCTTTCCTGTACGTCACACATATTAGATGGAGTTGCCTTTATATGCGATCTAGTATTCCTTTGCTAACCTTTAGCCACATTGCATGACCAAATACTCCTTACTTGTCATCAAAGATCGGAATATCTATAAGTTCATCTCATGAACTTTCAAATCCATATAGCATCCACTAATGTTCTCTAACACACAGATGCATGACTTTTCCTTTTAAATGCCTTTATTGGAACGTTTCCATTTATCAACAAACATTCCCTTTTATATATCCCATATATATTTTGCGATTAATTTTCTATTCTTTTCAGAAGTTTGCATCAGTGTAACTCTTTACAGTGAATCCTTCCTTATTTCCATAGAACTATTACTTCTCAAGTACTTATCAAGTTCTTATGATATTCCAATAACCCTTACTGGAACTAGACAGACATCCACTCATCATGTCCCACATACGAGTTATCCGAATGATCATATCATGTTGTCATGTCCTACATACAAGATGAAAGTCTTTTATTCTTTCCATGTCCATACATGCAAGATAATGGGATGATTACATACATGATAGATCCATATCTATTCTTAGTGTTCCCATTCTTCATAAGAATTGGACACTTGGCCTTGGGATACTAACTCCATGTAACATGGACAAGTTTTCTCCCACTAAATCTGTGCAGACTGAACTCTTCAGTATAGATTGCCAATGTATGCTATCTCTTTTTAGGTCAAGAGGTTTTTGAGAACTATCTCTATAGCACACTTGAACATCACCCTGGAGACATCATATCTCTCTTGTCGTGCTTGATCTTCATACATGTTCTTGAGATGCTGAATTATCTCAATGACACCCATGTTCTCATGTTGTCTCTGCAACTCGTGGTTCATGGAGCACAACATCAAGCACTTTGCATCAATGGCATCTTTAGAATGCTTCTTATAAGCATCCCTTTCTGCCTTTGGTGCGGTAGGAGTAGGTTCCTCTGGAGCTAGAGTATCCAGGACATAGAGATTTCACTCTTGAGTGAGAACAATTCTCAATGTCCTAAACCAATCGTGGAAGTTAGTCCCATTCAACTTGTCCTTTTCAAGGACCGATGACAACGAAAAGTGATTGTTGTTTGTTGTCATTTGTACTACAAAAGGAAATATATGCAATTTAGTCCAAAACTCAAATTTTGACTTATTTGATTGATTTGAAAAGTTGACAATATAATTAGGACTTTAATTAATTATTGCTCCCACTATTTTTGTTCAAATTGATAGCCCTCACCATCAATTCAGAAGATTGCAACATACAATCTTCTAGTGGTTCAAGACCGTGAAATCCTCTGGGTCATGGACCAGCTAGGGCTATCACCCACAACTTAGATCTTCCAGGTAGGCAACTTTTGCCAATTGCATCATATGAAACTCTTGAAAGATGTCAAATGCAACTCTTTTCCATTATCACCTCCATGTCTCAAGGTGCTAGATCCTATCTAGGTCACCTTGTTAAGTCCAACCCAAAGCCAACACGATGAATATGCACCCTGCTAGGGCAGACCCACCTATCCATCCTTCACGCTTCCACGAGATAGATGGTGCACCACGCTAGGGCGTGCCCACACTTGTCCGATCAAGCTTTTCACGTGTGTCGCATTTGGAAGGTAGCTAAAACTTTAATATTTAATGAGGGATTTGGTTTTTATAGGTACATATACATATCCAATCACCACGATACATAGTACGTATCATATACATGCTATATCCCACAGAAAACATGCGAAACGATAAAAGTGATGATTATAGAAATCCTAATGTGATTCCTCAAGCCAAGAGGAATCACAGTCATCTAGGTCCATATCACATGCAACCTGTACAAGATGAACTCTGTGCTTTGCCATTCTGGGTTTGATCAACTCATCTCCATGATTAATCGGCTCGCCATCAAGCCGGTCAGTTGGGTGCCACCAGCCGATCAGTTCACTGGTCGTCGTGCATCTCCTCAGGGCCACCACCTGCTCATCTCGTTCCTAGAACCGATCATCTAGAACGCCAACCGATCGATTCACACCTTGAACCGACCCTCTCAGTCATCGTCAGGTTGTTCACCATTCTTTGACATAACAAGAAATAAAAGTTCTATCCTATTTACATTTGAATTGAGAAACCCTGAGTTACATTTAGGTGGAGCAAAGGTAGGAAAGAAATCTCGAGTTATCTCGAGTTACATCAGGAATAAGAGATAGGGAATCGGTGCACAGACTAAGATGCTAGCAACCACATTCAACCATACACAGACATAGGGTTTATTGGCCATAACCATGCTATACATCCACCATAAAAACTTGTTTAAGGGTGACACGTATCGAGTGCATTCATATTACATATTATATATGTTGGGATTAGTGGATTTAGGATTGGACATGCATAAAGCCAATTTTATTCGCATCGTATGCAATAAATAAAGGTGAAAAACCAAAATCGATCACATAAATAATCCTAAAGTATAGAGCAGTTAACCTAGCTCTGATACCACTATTGGGTTTTAGAGGAGACAAAGAAGGCAGCGGAAACAAAAAATTTCTTCTCCCTGAACCCAGTATAAAGGAATCACATCAACATCTATACAGTAGGAAGGATGGTTTGTAGAGACATACCTTGTCCCGAGGCTTGCTTGGCAACGTTACCTCATGGCTTGTGCGGTCTTCACCTCTGATATTGGACGGTGTCTGTGCAGCTCTTGGTCTCACCGGGACTGTCAGGATTGACAGCTGTCCTCCGAGCAACAGAAGTCTCCCGCCTCTGTAGTAGTCCACACAGGACACTAGGAACTCCGATCGCCTTGTCGCACAAGGTATCAGAAGGAGTCGTACCCTCCTGTCGGTGTACTAGTCACCGACACACTCTCCTGCAACCATTCACTTTTCTAAAGTTGTCTTTCCCTTACTGTGCCTCCCTTATCAGGTAGGACTTGCTCGGGCTCTCCTGGTTACCACAACCAGAGAGAACGAAAACTTTGCAGAGCAAGTAGAGTTCTGAGTTGTACTTTGAGAAGCCCCCAATACCCCTATATATAGGATGGTCATGGGATATGGTTCTCTACCCCAGGCAATGCGGGATTAAAGCAGGAGTAGAAGTATTTGAGATTTTCCACAAAACAACCAATTGCGCCAGCTGAACCGATCGTTTCAAGCATGAAATGGTCGGTTGGGGACTTGAGACGATTAGTTCACACCTGAACCGATCAGTTGGGGCACCTGAGTCGATCAGTTCATTTCTAAACTGATCGGTTGGGGCACCCGAGCCAATCAGTTCACTTCACAAAACAACCAACTGCGCTAGCTGAACCGATCGTTTCAAGCATGAAACGGTTGGTTGGAGACTTGAGCGGATCAGTTCACACCTAAATCGATCGGTTGGGGCACCTGAGCCGATCGGTTCACTTTTGAACCAGTCGATTCACTGCCCTGGTCAGTTCCCGATTGACTTTTCCTCTTTTGTTTTGAATTGATCCAAATGCCAATCTTTGTTCCAATCAAATTGGACAAGTGAAATGAAGAGAAATTTCTCACCAACCTGACTTTCCCAACTTTATCATTTTGACCAGTTGAGCTGATCGGTTCAACCCTTGAATCGGTCTATTCAGCCTATCCTGAGCCGATCGACTCACCAACTGAGCTGATCGGTTCACCAAGTTGAGCCGATCAATTCATCACATGAACCGATTAGTTGGGAGTGCAGACTGTGCAGAATCAGTCAATTGCAGTTTCAATCAATCCAATACTCTAATCAATCGGTCCAACACCTTGAACACTATGATATTGAGTTGTCAATTGATTGAGTGTTTAATTGAACTACTAAACTCCTTTAGTAATCAATATAGACATCATTTGTGGACAAACTCCTCTTCTAGGTTAAATCCTTTGTGTGTGACCCTACATGCCCATTTCTCGTTGGCAGTGAAATTCCATAACACATATGACTTCACAAGAAAAGGGCGGTGCCTAGTCGCACATCAGTGCTACCCAAGTGAAAAGGAAAGTTGGAGAACAACTTTCAATCCTACAATCCGTGAATGGTGTTATAGCAAATATATAATTCCTTTGTCTCTGATATCCCGAATGAACTCAAGGCATGGAACATTCATCCTATCTACATTCATTCACTTTCTTGATCTCAGAGTAGACTAGAGGAGATATGTATGACATCAATATCACATACTGATTCACACCTGCGTGCGCACACCTATCTCAATCCTACTCATCAAGTGGCCATGGATATCAAACTCCCTCAGGAGGGACAAATCCCATATCTATCACTCACCTCTCAAAAGCCCCATGTGTCAAAGCCATCCAATCATCACCTTTATAACAACTCATGTTTCAGGACTGCGTTTGATGATGTCAAAGTGTACCCAACGACATGTGTTGAGTGTAGTGATTTTAGGTCAAAGAATCACACTCACCACTATCACTGTGAGAACTGACCGTGACTACCATGTCATGGTTCCATGTGTCAAACTCACGGTGGATATGTCCGGTACACTTGTTCTCTAACAAGTACCTATGTGTTTGGTTTGATATCTCCATATCATGACTAATGAGATTCTGTCATCAACCAAAACCACAATCTAGTCTTGTGTGTCATTATTGTCTATCTACCTTCCATAATGACATCCAACTACGGACATAATAAGAATGTACAAACTCTTAGCATTTGTCTGATCTCATCGTTCATGTCCTTAACCTGAAAGCATACATCATTGAGTATTGTCATTCTCTAGACATTCAATATGTTCTATCATTATCTCTTATGACTGAACCAGAAAGAATTGGAAGCTTGCCTTTTATGTTTATCAAATCAATCTTAATGTATCCCACCAATCATCCCATGATTGGCTCTCAGGGCATACATACCAATATTTTTTTGAGAAGTTGAAAACTAAACCGGATCATTTGGTAAATCTTATTTATGATTCAAATGAAGCTTTAGGGAAGGTAGCTTGTTCAAGCTACCCTTCTTTCATTCTACCTGAGGAGACTATGGATCAATGAAATGTGATAGGAAAGTATGGAAACAAGCAACCTTACAATCCATACTCCAACAACTACAATCTAGGTTGTCGTGATCATTAATTTTTTTTTAATGACAATTCTTAAAATCCTCAAAACCTTAAGATCAACAACCATTACATGTGGGGAGCAGACCATCGATGGAGAACAATTCATCGGGTTTTAACAACAATGCTAGCAGAAATTTCAATTAACAACTAAAACCAAAGTCCAACTTGGAGTCTCTCTTAGAAGGGTTTTGTCTCATCTCAAATGAAGAAAAATGAGGAATTTTTCCAACATCGACAGATCATGAAGGATTCCACTCAATAACTTCCATCCAAAGTGGATGTCATTACTACTCATACAAGAAGGTTGGACAACCAAATTGCACAACAAGATCTTGCTAATCAAAATGCATCTTCTGGTTCTTTGCCTAGGCAACTGGAGATGAACCCAAGAGAGACTTGTAAATCTGTGACACTGAGGAGTGGAGCCATAATTTGATGATCCTCACCCAATCCAAAGAGGAAATATGATGAGGTCATTGATATAAATTTACAAGAAGCAGTTGAAAGCCAAAGGAAGAAGTCTGCTAGAAGTTCTCAGCAAGGTGACTCTTCTAGAAAACCTAATGCCCCTTTTCCTCACAGGCTCTGTAACACAAAGGATGGAATTAAGTTTAAAAAGTTTATGGATATCCTAAACAAGATCCACTAGTACAAAAACTACCTCTAGTGTTAGTTAAAACATACCTACAACATGGGTAAAAAGTGACACCTAAGTGGGCGACACTAGAGTTATATGCCTAAGATGTCAAGTTTTAGGGGACACAAAAATTGATGACCAAGATATTCAGCCTCGGTTGCTATGATAAAACAAACTGACACATCAAGTGTCATAGTCATCAGTTATGGCAAAGACCCCGATGCGATTGTCCATACCAAGTCACATTTATAAATGGAAAAGTTCTCTTTATCGTCAGGTTACAAAAGAAACCGAAACATATCCCGTGTCATAGTTGTAAGTTGAGGAAAAGACCCCAACATCATTTGTCCATGCCAAGCCACATTTGTAAATGGAAAATGTCTCTTTGTCATCGGGTTGCAAAAGAAACTGACACCTATCATGCTTCGTAACCATCGGTTACTACATGCATAACCATAAAAAAAATGATGACTATTATCTTGTTGTCGAGAATGGTCATGCTGTCTGGCAAGACCATCCTGGTTAGTCCTATAATATTGATTTTTCACTTAAATTTGATGTCAAAGAAAATGTTAATTTATTTGGAACAACTGACGACTAACTTTTATTTTTTTTAAATAGCAGGTCTGTAGACCTATTGTTTATTTGGTCAGTAAGATGTAGAACCTACAGTTCTAAATTGTAAGTTAACAACATTTGTGAGTTCAACTAAATAAAAGGTCAACAAATAACATGCAAAACATTCAATATTCATTCTCTAATTCCATTAGCATCACATGTTCAAACATAATTCTATTCATTCATTTCAACATTCATTCACACACATGATACTTCATTCACACATGACACTTCATTTACATATGCACCAACTCCATTCTCATGACATGAAGAAACACAATTCTCATTGTATTCATTCATCTTTATATTCACATACATTATATATTCATACATATGCACCAATAATTTACTCACATCAAATTTAAAGTTGCAAGAAGTCATAAGCACATGTATGTAGAAATAATGATATCAAAGTTTAGAAAAGTCATTCTTTAATCCCAATCAAATTGAAATTTTGCATCCTCAATGAAGGCTTCTTTCCATTGTTCTTGTATCTCATCTAGTAGTTTTGTCATATAGGGCTTTTATATGTCATCTAGTTTTTCCCCTGTATAGAAGTTTGTTTTAAATACTTGCAAAGATAATGACGTATATAATTAAAAAGTTTGATATGTTCATATTATCTAATGAAACTATATACTTATGATCAAGACTATATATATATATATATATATATATATATATATATATATATATATATATATATATATATATAGGGCGTTCATTCATTGCCCGTGTGGGTAACCTGGATTTTCGCTACCCGGAAGCCAAAAAAGTAACTCTCCTGGCTAAGAAAGTAACTCTGATGTAAAAAAAGTTACTATGGTGTCAAAAAAGTAACTCTGCTGGCCAAAAAAGTAACTCTGTACAAAATATACATCAGATATATATAAGGACGGGTTTTTCATTTTGGAGGGGCAAATGATATTATTTTTGGCTAAAATTTTTTGGAGAGCTAGACAAAATAGTCCTCTACAATTGCGAATTTTTTTTTTTGAAAAAAAGTGGTCGGAAGGGTGGGCGGGTAGCTACCCGCGCGGGCAATAAAGATGGGCCCATATATATATATATATATATATATATATATATATATATATATATATATATATATATATATATATATATATATATATATATATATATATATATATATATATATATATATATATATATATATATATATATATATATATATAGGGCGTTCATTCGTTGCCCGCGCGGGTAACTTGGATTTTCGCTACCCTGCAGCCAAAAAAGTAACTCTCCTAGCCAAAAAAGTAAGTCTGTTGTCAAAAAAGTAACTATGGTGGCAAAAAAAGTAACTCTACTGGCCAAAAAAGTAACTCTGTACAAAATATACAACAGATATATATAAGGACGGGTTTTTTGATTTTGGAGGGGCAAATGATATTATTTTTGGCCAAAATTTTTTGGAGAGCTAGACAAAATAGTCCTCTACAATTGCGAATTTTTTTTTTGAAAAAAAGTTATGGGAAGGGTGGGCGGGTAGCTACCCACGCGGGCAATAAAGATGGGCCCTATATATATATATATATATATATATATATATATATATATATATATATATATATATATATATATATATATGGGCCCATATTTATTGCCTGCGCGGGTAGCTACCCGCCCACCCTTCCGATCACTTTTTTTCAAAAAAAAATTTCGAAATTGTAGAGGACTATTTTGTCTAGCTCTCCAAAAAATTTGAGCAAAAAATAATATCATTTGCCCCTCCAAAATCAAAAAACCCGTCCTTATATATATCTTATGTATATTTTGTACATAGTTACTTTTTTGGCCAGCAGAGTTACTTTTTTGACACTATAGTTACTTTTTTTTATAGCAGAGTTACTTTCTTAGCTAGGAGAGTTACTTTTTTGGCTGTAGGGTAGTGAAAATCCATGCTACCCGCGCGGGCAATGAATGAACACCCTATATATATATATGTATATATATGGGCCCATCTTTATTGCCCGCGTGGGTAGCTACCCGCCCACCCTTCCGACCACTTTTTTTCAAAAAAAAATTTCCGCAATTGTAGAGGACTATTTTGTCTAGCTCTCCAAAAAATTTTAGCCAAAAATAATATCATTTGCCCCTCCAAAATAAAAAAACCCGTCCTTATATATATTTGATGTATATCTTGTACAGAGTTACTCTTTTATTCGTGTAGTTACTTTCTGTTCACGATAGTTACTTTTTTGGCCAGGAGAGTTACTTTTTTGGCTGCCGGGTAGCAAAAATCCAGGCTACCCGCACTGGCAACGAATGAATGCCCATATATATATATATATATATATATATATTACTCTTTCTATGCAGTTGATGTCTAGTGCCCCATATCTCACAATCATATGCATATATTGCATCAAGTAGTATTGACATGTCCAACTATTGTCTTATACATGACACTATAGATTTCAACATACAAACCTTTAATAAGTAAAAGTAACATAATTGGAAAAAATATGCATTTGTGTCAAAAAACCACATGAACATTAATCCAATCTATTGCTTTATTTTTGTTGTCCACCTTTCCTCCAACCTTTTTGAAATATTTAATAGCCCTATACATTAATGTAACACATTAAATTGTATTAGTAAATAGTCATGTAATAATATATGCTAACAGATATAAATATAAAAATTTACTCACATGAATAATGCCTTTTTCAATTCGTTTCCCCCATTGCCTACTTCGTCACCCTTAGGATCTAGATAATATGTAGTTAGCATCGCGGGGACAATAACCAATAACACCCAATGGTAATCTTGAGTGAAAAGAAGGCAAACCAAATAAAACTCAAATTTAACAATGAAATCTAATTCTTAAGTTAAAATTATAAGAAGAGTAAGTAAACTTACCCAAAATTGTACAGATCTAACATCATGCTCTTTTTCTTTTTTATCAAAATATTTAAATGTGGTAGAGCAGTATTAGAAAATAGATGTAGGGTCTTTAATTACACAGACAATCAATGATGGAACTAGAAATGTTTGGGCAATGTCAACTATGTACAAACCCTATGTAAGAAATGCCACATGGGGCTTACTAGAGTGGATATGTTGGTGACTTAGACGTCGGTTACCTATAAAAACTGATGCAAGTGATAATTATTTGAAAGACAAAAATTTTCCTGAGTAATGCTCTTAATCATCAATTGTTAAAAAACTGACACATATCCTAGTGACATGGACGTCGACTCTCTTTAATAAACCTATGTCAGAGGAAATTATTTGAATGAAAAAAAACTAGCCTCAGTAGGGCCTGAGTCGTCAATTTCCCAAGAAAGAACCGACATAAGATTGCAATTTGGGGTGGGGATAATTTTTCATAGGGATGTGGTGTGAACACTCCGACGTCGGTTTTTTAAAGACAAACTGACACTGATTGTGCAAATTTATGCGGTTTTCCTGTGAATTAGTGTCGATTTTTATGAGAAAAAATCAACGTTGTAAGTATTTTGGAGGCAAAATTTATTTTGCATGAAGGTGTCTGTCATCGATTCAATCACAACCGATGCTCATCTTTAAGTTTTTGGAGGCAAATATATTCCCCCAAAAATTATACTTCACAGGTTATATTAGACGTTGGTTTGTTGCAAAACTAACTAATATTAATGAAAAAGAGAGAGCCATGTCTTTTCTTAGTCGAGATGACTTGATCTATGGTGACATTTGTGCTAGAGAATCGACATTGTTTATTATCTGGTGTCAGTTTTTCAGTGTAACTGATGTTAGGAAAAGTGAGATTAGATGCCAGAAATGTACTAGTGAAGCTTTATGTCAATCTTCCATTAGTTGAAGTTATTATTGAAAGGCCTTCTTATGCAAATTTTTTGAAAGTTATTAGATGGTGGAAATACAATCAGATAATTTGTCTATCAAATATTCAAGAGGGATTATTGAATACATTCCAATATAAATAGGAAAGTTTTACATTCCCTGTGATTTTGTAGTCCTAGATATGCATAAAGTTCTGACAAATCCCATTCTCTTTGGGAGACCATTTCTTAGGACTACTAGTTGTATTGTAGATGTGAGGGAAGGGAAGTTGACTGTTAGAGTAGGGGATGAATCCCTAGTATTTTCTATTTATGATGCTATGAAAGCACCAAGTACAAAGGAATATATTTACTTGATCGATAGTATTGATACTTTGCTTGAGGATGAGAAGAAATCTCTTGAACACATTCTTGATGGTTTTGGAGATGAAGAAGATACCTCAAACATGATGCAAGTTCCTAATGAAGAAAACTTTAAAGCAAGATCAAGCTCATGTTCCAAAGAAACATCACAAGAGAAGGAGGTGAGTGACACCATTACACCAGATAAAAAGGTAGAACTTAAACCCCTTCCACCAGGGTCGATATATGCATTCCTAGACCCAAATTTCACTTCTCTTGTCATAATAAATTCTGAACTGACTCAAGAACAAGAAGAAAAACTACTGAAAGAACTTAGGCTTTATAAAGATGTGATAGGCTATTCCATTGATGATTTGAAAGGAATTAATCCTACCATTTGCATGCATCACATAGCTTTATAAGATGATGCCAAACCATTCATAGAACCACCAAGAAGATTAAATAAAAAAATGATTGAAGTGGTAAAGAAAGAAATCTTTAAGTCAAAAATATTGTAATAATTTATCAGATCTGTAATAACCCACATGTAAGTTCCATACACGTTGTTCCTAAAAAAAGGGGAACCACAATTATGGAAGGGGATAATAATGAATTAATTCAAACTCGCATTGTCACCAGGTGGAACATGTGTATTTACTACATAAGGTTAAACAAGGCCATTAGAAAAGACTATTTTCCCTTTCCCTTCATTGACCTAATGTTGGAAAGATTTTCAAATCACTAATACTTTTGCTATTTAGATGGATATTTCAAAATTTTCAAAATTTTTGTCTACCAATCGGATCAAGAGAAAACCACCTTCACATGCACTTATGGGATGTATGCCTATAGGAGAATGCCTTTCAGATTATGTAATGCCCCCGCTACATTCCAAAGATGCATAATGGCCATATTTTTCAATTTCATAGAAAAGATCATGGAAATATTTATAGATGGTTTAATGCATATCACATTTCTGTTGATTATTGTTTGTTAAATCTAACTATAGTTTTTTAGATTTGTAAACATGTCAACCTTGTTTTGAATTGGAGAAGTGCCATTTTATGGTACAATCAGGAGTTGTAATCGGTCATGTCATATCAAACAAAGAAACTAAGGTAGATAAAGCAAAAGTAGAAGGCATTGAGAATATGTCAAAACCAATCATAAAGAAGTTCGAAGTTTCCTGTGACATGCAAGGTTCTATAGAAGAATCATAAAGGATTTTTTGAAGATTGCAAAACCATTATGTTCCCTATTAGAAAAGGTTTCTGAATTCATATTCAATCAAGAATGACAAGATGCTTTCCAAAAATTGAAAGATGCTCTCATTTCTGCCCTATCATTCAGCCACCATATTGGAGTTCTCCATTTGAAATCATGAGTAATTCTAGTGATTATGCCATAGGAGTCCTAGGACAAAGGTGAGACAACAAGCTTCATGCCATTTATTATACAATCAAGACCTTGGATGATGCCCAAACCACTTATGCAACCACTAAGAAAGAGATGCTTAAAATAGTCTATGCCTTTGATAAATTCTGATATTATCTTGTGGGGTCGAAAGTTGTTGTCTACATAGATCACGCTGCAATAAGATATCTCATAAACAAGAAGATGCCAAAACTATCCTCATTCTCTAGATATTACTATGACAAGAATTTGATTTGGAGATTAAAAACAAGAAGGGAACATAAAATAATCTAGATAATATTTCCCATCTCAGTACCTGCATAGAGGACAATATCCCAATTGATGATGCTTTGCCGATTGAGAAGCTCTACGCAGTGAACTCACTTGTGACACCCTGGTTTGATTATTTTGCAAATTATCTAACCACATGATGTGTTCCTCTAGATCTTACTTATCAATAGAAAATAAGTTACTTCATGATGTCAAATTTTACTATTGGGACTACCCACTTTTGTTTAAGCAATTGTTGATTGGTTGATATGGAGATGCATTCCAGATGAAGAGATCTAGAGTGTGATTTCAGAATGTCATTCCTTTCCCTATGGAGGATATTTTGGAGGAGATAGAACATCAACTAAAATTCTGGATGTAGGTTTCTACTGGCCAACTCTATTTTGAGATGTGCACACATTTCTTACAGCATGTGATAGTTTCCAAAGATCCAAACGAATTTCAAAGAAAGATGATATTCCACTAAAATCTATTTTAGAGATTGATTTTTTTGTTGTGTGCAGAGTAGACTAAATGGATAATTTCTCATCCTCATGTGACTACAAATATATTTTGGTTGCTCATGAGTACATTTCAAAATGGGTAGAGGTTGTTCCTACCCAAGCTCGAGATGCAAAATCAATTATCAAACTATTCTAGAAGTTCCTTTCTTTGGAGTTCTAAGAGCTATCATTTCATATGGAGATACACATTTCAATGAGAAACATTTCAATAATATTATCACCAAGTATGGAGTGAATCATGAAATGTTTACTTCATACCATCCAAAAACTATCAGGCAAGTTGAAGTGTCTAATAGACAACTCAAGAGAATTCTGGAAAAGACGATTTCAAGTTCAAGAAATATTGGGCTCTCAAACTGGATGATTCTCTTTGAGTATTTCGGACAACATACAAGACAACTATAGGTACCACTCCATTCAAGCTCATATATGGCAAGTCTTGCCATCTCCCTGTAGAGCTAGAGCACAAAGCTATATGGGCTATCAAGTTTCTCAACTTTGATATGAAGAAAACTGGTAAAAAGTGACTATTACAACTTCAAGAACTAAAGAAGCTCCGACTAGATTCATATGAAAATGTAAAATATAAAAAGAGAGAACCAAAGCTCGGCATGACAAGAAGATAAGATGAAAGGACTTCACCAAAGGAAATCAAATGTTGCTATTCAACTCTAGGTTGAAGCTATTTCTAGGCTAGCTCCATTCAAAGTGGTTTGGACCATTCTTGGTTCCGAAAGTCTATCCATATGGAACTATGGAAATGTAAAGAAAACAATCAACATTCAAAGTTAGTGGAAAATGTTGCTAACTCTACCTACTCCCTCTTAGAAATATGATGATAAAAGATTCAAGTATCACTACATACTTTAAATGGAGGACCTCATGGTAGTTGACCCACATTAGGTTAGATTTCATGTAAGTTTTTACTCCAAGAACATTTCTTTTCCCAGATAAACTTGACATGGATGAATGTAATAATCTAGACCCTCAAGTTATATATATATATATATATGTATGTATATATCATTGTCAATTGTAGGTGCAGAGGGACAACAAAGAAGAAATCTAACTTCTGTAAAATTTAGGACAAGCACGCCCTGTTTGCCAAGTGACACGACATGTCACTCTTTAGGAAATCAGACTCTGGGCTATTACTCTAGAACACACAATGTGTCATAGAACTACATGTCATGTTAGAAGTAGATTTCACATGCATAAGGTTCGCTGGAAAACACATGACGTGTCAACAAGGTTGTTTGTTTCTAATATATTTCTATAATCATGCACGACATGTAGTAACATCAACATGGTGTGTTGGAAGTAGGTTTATAAACATGGAGTTCTATAGAGAAAGACACGACATGTGCATTGAGACACATGGCGTGCAAGGTTCAAGAGAAGATTACAAGTTTTTCTACCAGAAACTCAGATAACATGTGGTTATTACTCTCACAGAGTGTCAGTAAGGAGGTTCATATTTGAAGATTTTCTCAGAGAACACACGACGTGACCTAATTAAGAAACGACATGTCATCACTGAGTAAAAAAGAAAGGCAGTTTGTATACATATGGATATGGCGTGTTCAACAACCTAAAATAGGGTTTTTAATCCCAATTATAAACTCATTCCTCACATCAAATCCCTAACTCACAACATGTTCAAGTGACCTCTAGCAACTATGTTTGTTACCTAATCTATTGTGTCTAGATCTGAAGATCCTTCAACCCTCCTTCGTTGGCATATACTCGATTCCATCTGCAAGATACAACACTAGTCATTTTCTTCTCTCTGCCGATTGCTTGAAGATTTAGGGATCCTCTTCTCTAAGACCAGTAATAGTAGTCCAAGGTGGCCCTCACTAAGGTCATGGACCTTGGGAAAAAACTACTGAATCCACAATAGTAGACCGCCAAAGTTCCACAATAATGACATCATCACAACCACTCTTCTTCTAGTGTGATGTCATTTGCCCAAACAACCACTACAACACACCGCCATGTTTCCCTTCTTTCTCCTCAACCTTCAACTCGGCTCCAAGAGAAAAAGACATGTTGTTTGTGAATCCAAACACATTGTTCCCCTCAACATCATCCTCCACCTATAGTTCACCCAAATCAAAGCAGACATGCCGTTTCTTGTTTAGAACACGACATGTACATGCATTCAACAACAACATTTCAATCATCATGGCTCCAATCAAGCAAGCAACTAGGAGAGAAAGGGGAGAAAGCTTTTCTTTTGCACCAACTTTGATCTCTTCAACTCAATCCAACATCACCCAGGAAGAAGTTGCCATATACCAAACTTTGATTATCCATAGGGTCATACCTACATGTTTTTCTTTTGAGGAGACATTGGAGGTAGTGGGCTTCAAAGATGAAGTCATGGGATTGATTGAAGACCTAGGGCTCAAATACACTTGCAACACTGTAAGACCTATTATCCAAGACTAACTGATGATTTTTTAACTACTCTACATGCTGTGGATGACTCAAGTAAGACACATGAACCTTTTGCCATTATTACCTTTAGACTTCTTGTGCATGGTTACAAACCCACTTCCAGACAATTTTGTGATACATTTTAATGCCATTATGGAGGGTCCATGTCATATCGTAGATAATTTAATAGTGATGATTTTTAAGGAAAATCATTGAAGATGATATACATGATGCTAATGCCTCTAGAGAAACAAACATCTACAACACTATCTTCTATTACATACACATGCTCCTTATCACATGTATCTTTGCAAAAAAGGAAACACACGATGTTTGTGGAAAGCAAGACATATTCTTCTTATGGATAGTAGTACACAATTTTAGAACCAATGTTAGTTGTTATATCCTCTACCGTTTCTTTGAAATAAGATGTAAGAAATCTGGTGACATAATGATTGGAGGACTAATCACCCACATTTCCCACAAAGTAAATGCCAAATTAACAAGATTGAAAGCTGCACCCGGGCAGAATAAAATCAACCTCCAGTTCATCATCTCCTCATGATTGATTGATAGGGATAACTTTGATAACAACAAATTTACACACCATTTTCATGGTCATGAACAGTTCACTGAACTTCCTAATCTAGAGGGGTTTACCTTGACAGATAAAGACAATTAGAAGTACATTTTTTATGACTAGACTCATTCTAGAGACCAACCCGAGGCTTCCAATACAACTACAACATCACCTTCCTCTTCCTCTACTAGCACTTAGACAAATTATAGTTGGGTTATGCTAGACGTCCAATATTTTTGTGGGTATGTACAACATCATTTTGATCAACAAGACACCTGATTGGACCAGCTAGGCCATAATTACACTGAGATGCACTCCATGATCCAGAGGATGGATACATGGCACATCTCTCAGGGACACTTTTCCATGCCGCCACTGCCACCACCATATAAGCTGACATTCACTAACATAAGCAAATGACATAAACAAATGAAATCAATTTTTACTCTCAAGATAGGAAATGACATAAACAAATGACATAACATGAAATTTTCAATTTTCTTCTCAATTTATTTCAACCTCTCTTGTTAAATCTTGCATGATGATGAGCTGACAGTTTGGTTGTAGTCAATATCTCTCCTATTTCTTGAACCTTATTCTTACATTAAGATAATGGATACATAATGATAGTTGGGCAAGAATCACCCTAATTGAAATCTTTTGAAAATCATGGATGTTCATCTCTACATTTATTATTTGCCTAAACACAAATTGCCATTCTCTCACTCATTATCTTAAATCATGTAATAATCCATATGATTTAAATCCCTCAACTTATAACTTTGATCATTAGTGTGAGGACATTCCAACTTTATAATGCATTTTTCATTGCTCTACTTGAGAAATTCTTTATGCAAAATAAATGATTTTCCACCTTTTGTATTATCCATCAGCATGAAATATCTGAATAAATGAGAAGGTGATTTAGCAGAGGACCGCGTGATTCCAAAGTGAAGCCTAAATCACATAAAAAGGGGAATTTAATCTTGAATTGGAACTTTAGACCCCACAAAAGATGGCTAAGTCGCCCACATTTTCCACCAACCCAATGAAGGTCAGGGATTAATTTAAAAGAGGAAAACAAATCCCCAAATGGTATTCCACATGTGTGTAAGCTTAAAGTAGGAGCCGAGTACCGTGCAAAACATGCCTAGTTGAATGTTTTTATTTGAATAATAATGTCATTGTAGATGGATGAATATTGGAAAGGGATTTTCAATTGAACAATAATGGAGTTATGTGCAAAATCATTATATCTATGTTTCTATCATTTTATTTCTATGGATTTCTTTCTATTAGAATACTTACTCTCCCACTACTCATACTAAAAATTTAGTTTAATTTATAATGAAGTAGGAGACAAGAGGGCAACAAGCTGCACTGTTAGTACTTTTTGGATGGCAAAACCAATCCTCTGAAACACTACGTCCATACACTTGGGTTCCATAATATTACTATTCATAACTTTTTGGACCATGTTCAGAATCTCCATAGAATCTGGTGCTAAGAATAAAAAAGTATCAAATCTAGAGGGGATGAAGGTGTGTTGATTCTCAATACATGCTTTCTCATGCTTAACCACTTTGGCTGAAGCTGCTTTAATGGCAGCTTCCTAGTTGATTTATCCAAAGAAATTTGAATATCTATTTGAACTTAATTTCCTATCTTGAGAGTTAGAATTGATTTCATGAATAGTTACATACCTAAATGATGAAATTGCCATTTCTAGATCTACCAATTCATATTCATGAGGATCTGATGTTCTACCCATCTATTTATCTTTATCCATACATCTAATTCTTTTTACTTGAGGACAAGAAATCATGGGCAGAACATCGGATCCCCATGAATAAAGATAAATAGATGGGAAGAACATCAGATCCTCATGAATATGCAATTTCATCATTTACATATGTAACTATTCATGAAATCAATTCTAACTCTCAAGATAGGAAATTAAGTTCAAATAGATATTCAAATTTCTTTGGATGAATCAACTAGAGAAGTTGCCATTAAAGCTGTTTCAGCCAAAGTGGTTAAGCATAGAAAGCATGTATTGAGAATCAACACACCTTCATCCCCTCTGGATTTGATACTTTTGGATTATTAGCACCAAAAGTTGTGGAGCTTCTAAAGAGGGTCCAAAAAGTACGAATAGTAATATTATGGCACCCAAGTGTATGGACGTAGTGTTTCAGAGGATTGGTTTTGCCATCCAAAAAGGACTATCAGTACAACTTGTTGCCCTCTTGTCTCCTACTTCATTGTAAATTAAACTAAATTTTCAGTATGATTAGTGGGATAGCAAGTATTCTAATAGAAAGAAATCCATATAAATAAAATGATAGAAACATAGATATAATAATTTTTCACATAACTCCATTAATTGTTCAAATGAAAATCCCTTTTAAATGTTCATCTATCTGCAATGACATTATTATTCAAATAAAAAAAAATTCAACTAGGCTTATTTTGCACGGTACTTGACTCCTAATTTAAGCTTACACGCATGTGGAATACCATTTGGGGATTTTCTTTCCTATTTCAAATGTAATCCCTGACCTTCATTAGGTTGGTTTAATATGTGGGCGACTTAGCCATCTTTTGTGGGATCTAAAGTTCCAATTCAAGATTAAAATTCCCCTTTTTATGTGATTTGGATTTCGCTTTGGAATCACGCGGTCCTATGCTAAATCACCTTCTCATTTATTCAGATATTTCATGCTGATGGATAATACAAAAGGTGGAAAATCATTTATTTTGCATAAAGAATTTCTCAAGTAGAGCAATGAAAAATGCATTATAAAGTTGGAATGTCCTCACACTAATAATCAAAGTTATAAGTTGAGGGATTTAAAGCATATGAATGATTACATGATTTAAGATAATGAGTGAGAGAATGGCAATTTGTGTTTAGACAAATAATAAATGTAGAGATGAACATCAAAGATTTTCAAAAGATTTCAATTAGGCCGATTCTTGCCCAACTATCATTATGTATCCATTATCTTAATGTAAGAAGAAGGTTCAAGCAATAGGAGAGATATTGACCACAACCAAATTGTCATCTCATCATCATGCACGATTCAATAAGATAGGGTGAAACAAATTGAGAAGAAAATTGAAAATTTCATGTTATGTCATTTGCTTATGTCATTTCCTATCTTGAGAGTTAGAATTGATTTTATTTGTTTATGTCATTTTCTTATGTCAGTGAATATCAGCTTATATGGTGGTAAATGACATATAAGCAATTCAAACTCGCATTGTTACCAGGTGGCACATGTGTATTTACTACAGAAGGTTAAACAAGGCCATTAGAAGAGACTATTTTCCCTTGCCCTTCATTGACCTAATATTGGAAAGACTTGAAAACCACTCATACTTTTGCTATTTAGATTGATATTTCAAAAATTTCAAAATTCCTATCTACCAATCGGATCAAGAGAAAACCACCTTCACATGCACTTATGGGATGTATGCCTATAGGAGAATGCCTTTTGGATTGTGTAATGCCCCCTCTACATTCCAAAGTTGCATAATGGCCATATTTTTTTATTTCATAGAAAAGATCATGGAAATATTTATGATTGATTTAATGCATATGACATTTCTGTTGATTATTGTTTGTTAAATCTAACAATAGTTTTCTAGCATTGTAAACATGACAACCTTGTTCTGAATTGGAGAAGTTCCATTTTATGGTACACTCGGGAGCTGTAATCGGTCATGTCATATCAAATAAAGAAACTAAGGTAGATAAATAAAAAGTAGAAGGCATTGAGAATATGTCAAAACCAATCACAAAGAAGTTTGAAGTTTCCTGTGATATGCAAGGTTCTATAGAAGAATCATAAAGGATTTTTTGAAGATTGCAAATCCATTATGTTCCCTATTAGCAAAGGTTTTTGAATTCATATTCAATAAAGAATGCCAAGCTACTTTCCAAAAATTAAAAGATGCTCTCACTTTAGCCCTATCATTTAACCACTTGATTGGAGTTCTCCATTTGCAATCATGTGTAACGCTAGTGATTATGCCATAGGGGCAACTCCTAGGACAAAGGCGAGACAACAAGCTTCATGCCATTTATTATACAATCAAGACCTTAGATGATGCCCAAACCACTTATACAACCACTAAGAAAGAGATGCTTGCAATAGTCAATGCCTTTGATTAATTCTGATAGTATCTTGTGGGGTCAAAAGTTGTTATCTACATAGATCAAGCTGTAATAAGATATCTCATAAAAAAGAAAGATGACAAACATGTCCTCATTCTCTAGATATTACTATGATAAGAATTTTATTTGGAGATTAAAAATAAGAAGGGAACATAGAATAATGTAGACAATATTTCCCATCTCAGTACTTGCATAGAGGACAATATCCCAATCGTTGATGCTTTGCCGATTGAGAAGCTCTATGTAGTGAACTCGCTTGTGACACCCTGGTGTGCTGATTTTGCAAATTATCTAGCCACATGATGTGTTCCTCTAGATCTTACTTATCAATAGAAAATAAGTTACTTCATGATGTCAAATTTTACTATTGGGACTACCCACTTTTGTTTAAGCAATTGTTGATGGGTTGATCTGGAGATGCATTCTAGATGAAGAAATCTGAAGTGTGATTTTAGAATGTCATTCATCTCCCTATGGAGGAATGTCATTCATCTCCCTATGGAGGATATTTTGGAGGAGATAAAACATCAACTATAAGTATGCATGTAGGTTTCTACTGACCAACAATATTTTGAGATGTGCACGCATTTCTTAAAGCATGTGATAGTTTCCAAAGATCCAAAGGAATTTTGAGGAAATATGATATTCCACTAAAATCTATTTTACAGATTGAAGTTTTTGCTATGTGCGGAGTAGACTACATGGATAATTTCTCATCCTCATGCGACTACAAATATATTTGTTTGCTCGTTATTACATTTCAAAATGGGTAGAGGTTGTTCCTACCCAAGCTCCATATGCAAAGTCAGGTATCAAACTATTCTAGAAGTTCCTTGCTTTGGAGTTCTAAGAGTTTTCATTTCATATGGAGCTACACATTTCAATGAGAAACATTTCAATAATCTTCTCACCAAGTATGGAGTGAATCATGAAATTTTTACTCCATACCATCCAAAAACTAATGGGCAAGTTGAAGTGTCTAATAGATAACTCAAGAGAATTCTGGAAAAGACCATTTCAAGTTCAGGAAATATTGGGCTCTCAAACTGGATGATTCTCTTTCAACATTTTGGACAACATACAAGACAACTATAGGTACCACTCCATTCAAGCTTATATATGGCAAGTCTTGCCATCTCCCTGTAGAGCTAGAGCACAAAGCCCTATGGGCTATCAAGTTTCTCAACTTTGACATGAAGAAAGATGATAAAAAGTGACTATTGCAACTTCAAGAACTTAAGGAGATCTGACTAGATGCATATGAAAATGTAATATATACAATGAGAGAACCAAAGCATGGGATGACAAGAAGATAAGATGAAAGGACTTCACCGAAGGAAATCAAATGTTGCTATTAAACTCTAGGTTGAAGCTTTTTCTAGGCTAGCTCCATTCAAAGTGGTTTGGACCATTCTTGGTGCTGAAAGTCTTTCCATATGGAACTATGGAGATGCATGGAAAACAATAAACATTCAAAGTTAGCGGACAACATTTCTAACTCTATGTTGAAGGAGAGAAGATAGAAAAGAGAGTCTCCTACTCCCTCTCAAAAATATGATGATAAAAGATTCAAGTATCACTACATACTCTAAATGGAGGACCTCATGGTAGTTGACCCCACATTAGGATAGATTTCATGTAAGTTTTTACTCCAAGAACATTTCTTTTCCCAAATAAACTTGGTGTGGATGAATGTAATGATCTAGACCCTCAGGTTATATATATATATATATATATATATATATATATATATATATATATATATATATCATTGTCAATTATAGGTGCAGAAGGACAACAAAGAAGAAATCTAACTTCTATAAAATTTAGGACAAGCACACCTTGTTTACCAAGTGACACAACATGCCGCTCTTTAGGAAATCAGACTCTGAGCTATTACTCTAGAACATACAATGTGTCATAGAACTACATGTCATGTTAGAAGTAGATTTCACATGCATAAGGTTCTCTGGAAAAACACACAAAATGTCAATAAGATTGTTTGTTTCTAATATATTTCTAAAAGTATGCACGACATGTAGTAACATCAACATGGTGTGTTGGAAGTAGGTTTATAAACATGGAGTTCTATAGAGAAAGACACGACGTGTGTATTGACACACATGGCGTGCAAGGTTCAAGAGAAGATTGCAAGTTTTTCTACTAGAAACTCAGACAACATGTGGTTATTACTCTCACAGAGTGTCAGTAAGGAGGTTCATATTTGAAGATTTTTCCAGAGAATACATGATGTGTCCTAATTAAGAAACGACATGTCATCATCGAATAGAGCAAAAATTAAAAAAAGAGAAGGCAGTTTGTATACATATGGATATCGCGTGTTCAACAAACTGAAATAGGGTTTTTAATCCCAATTTTAAACTCATTCTTCACATCAAATCCCTAACTCACAACATGTTCAAGTGACCTCTAGAAACTAAGTTTATTACCTGATCAGTTATGTCTAGATCTGAAGATCCTTCGATCGTCCTTTATTGTCATATACTCGATTCCGTCTGCAAGATACAACACCATTCATTTTCTTCTCCTCTCTGTCGATTGCTTGAAGATTTAGGGATCCTCTTCTCCAAGACCAGTAACAGTAGTCCAAGATGGCCCTCACTAAGGTCATGGCCCTTGGGAAAAAACTGGTGAATCTACCACAGTAGTCCACAAAAGTTCCACATCAATGACATCATCGCAACTGCTCTTCTTCTAGCATGATGTCGTTTGCCCAAAAAACCACTAAACAACACTGTGAACTTCTACTTAACACCGTGTTTCCCTTATTTCTCCTCAACCTACAACTAGGTTCCAAGAGCAAAAGACATGTTGTATGTGAATCCAATCACATTGTGCCCCTCAACATCATCATCCACCTATAGTTTTCCCAAATCAAAGCAGACACGACATTTCTTGTCTGGAACACGACGTGACATGCATTCAACAACAACATTTCAATCATCATGGATCCAATCAAGCAAGAAACCAAGAGCTAAAGGGGAGAAAGCTTTTCTTTTGCACCAACTTTGATCTCTTCAACTCAATTCAACATCACCAAGGAAGAAGTCGCCATAGACCAAACTTTGATTATCCATAGGGTCATACCTACATGTTTTGCTTTTGAGGAGACATTAGAGGCAATGGGCTTCAAAGATGAATTCATGGGATTGATTGAAGAGCTAGGGATCAAATACACTTGCAACACTATAAGACCTATTATCCAAGACTAACTGATGATTTTTTAACTACTCTACATGCGATGGACAACCCAAGTAAGACACATGAACCTTTTGTCATTATTACCTTTAGACTTTTTGTGCATGGTTAGAAACTCACTTCTAGACAATTTTGTGATACATCTCAATGCCATTATGGAGGGGCCATGTCATATCGTAGAGAATTTAATAGTGATTATTTTTAAGGCAAATAATTGAAGATGATATACATGATGCTATGGCCTCTAGAGAAACAAACATCCACACCACTATCTTCTATTACATACACATGCTCCTTAGCACATGTATCTTTGCAAAAATGAAACACATGGTGTTTGTGGAAAGAAAGACCTATTCTTCTGGTGGAAAGTGGTACACAATTTAAGGACCAATGTTAGTTATTATATCCTCTACCGTTTCTTTGAAATAAGATGCAAGAAATTTGGTGACATAATGATTGGAGGACTAATCACCCACATTTCCCACAAAGTAAATGCCAAATTAACAGGATCAAAAGCTGCACCTGGGCGGAATAAAGTCAACCTCCAGTTCATCATCTCCTCAAGATTGATTGATAGGGATAACTTTGATAACAAAAAATTTAGACACCATTTTCATGGTCATGAATAATTCACTAAACTTCCTAATCTAGAGGGGATTACCTTGACAGATAAAGACAATTAGAAGTACATTTTTGATGACTAGACTCATTCTAGAGACTAACCCGAAGCTTCTAATACAACTGCAACATCACCTTCCTCTTCCTCTACTAGCACTCAGACAAATTATAGTTGGGCTATGCCGGACGTCCAACATTTTTGTGGGTATGTACAACATCATTTTGATCAACAAAACACCTGATTGCACCAGCTAGGCAATCATTAGACTGAGATGCACTCCATGATCTAGAGGATGGATATGTGGCACATCTATCAGGGCAACTTTGCCATGCCGCCACTGCCACCACCATATAAGATGACATTCCTAACGATGATAACATTTTGAGCCAACATTTCCCCACTAGACATGAGGGCAATGTCCCTTCACTCTGTTCTATCCATGGTAGGTACCTGGTCATAAACCACTTGTGTTTGATCTATGCAGTGAGGGCACTATAATTTTCAAGATTGGGGGGGTGACACCGACCTGTAGTCTTAGTTTTCCCTTTCATGTCATTTGCTTATGTTATCTTGAGAGTTAGAATTGATTTCATATATAGTTACATACCTAAATGATGAAATTGCCATTTCTAGATCTACCAATTCATATTCATGAGGATCTGATGTTCTGCCCATCTATTTATCTTTACTCATACATCTAATTATTTTTACTTGAGGAAAAGAAATGGTTCAAGCTTAGGGGGATTTGATGTGCACAAATGATATCACTTTTTGAACCATTTTTTACTGTACAATTCACTCATTTTGACCATAATTCTACTCTTAGTCATACTAGATTCCCCACTTTTTAGTTGTTTTACTCATTTCATGTTTGTGATCACATGTACACAATAATAATGATGATATGGGGCAAATCTGATCAAAATCTGACCTTAGTTGGATGCCCTAAGTGATTGTACATGTTTCAGGGAATTTCTCAAAGTTTTTGAAAGGAACACGCCATGTGTGTATTAGCACATGACGTGTAAAGCCACTGACAGATTTTGTTCCTTCCTAATGAGCAGTAACAAGGTGTGTCTCTCAGAAGACATGACATGTACCTTCATTCAAAGATTTTTCCAAAGTCCATGCCAAGCGAACATGTCATGTGTTTATTAGTACATGATGTGTTCATTTCGTCCAAATCTGCCAAGATCCTTACCAAATTCTCTGCAACACGATGTGTCGGCCAACTGACACACTGTGCATCCTTCAAGTGCAATAGTTCCATCATCAATTACTCATGGCAACATGTCATATCAAATCTCAAACACGTCATGTCGCTATAGATTTTTACAGTATTTGAGAGAAACCTTCCCTCTTTTTAAATACAAAAGGATATACATGGGAGAATTATCACTTGTCATTTGAAGGACTATTTGACTAGAGAATAGAGAATAGAGAACAGAAGAAAGGGTGTGATTTCAGAGATGAAAAGGTGGTTACTCGAGAGATAATTCTTTTGCTCCCTACAAATTGTAGCACATGCATCACTTCTCCACTCCAACCTCTTGAGAGGGAAGGTTGTCGAAGTAAAGAATCAACAAGGATGGAATTTTATCTTCAATTCAGAGTTCTTACTTGTTTTTATTCTTTCCCAGATTTTTTTTCTCTTTCCTTCTCTAATCATGTTTAGCTTCACAATCTGTCACTTGTACTTGTGTATCATAATTATATGCAAGTAGAACTTCATTTCTTGGGCATGGGGGAGTAACTCCCATGTCATAACTAATGTGAACTCATATTTCATGTTTAATTCTAGTTTATTTACTATTCCAAGATATACTTTGGTTTTTAGTTTCTTGTTTGCATGATTGGCCATCCTGCTTGCATGTTGTATGCTTCTTTCTATAATTTGGGAAGATATGTTAAGAAGGAGTATATATCTTGGTGACATATCCTTGACCACTAGAGTGGTTGGGATTATGTTTAGGACCCAAGGTTTGAAGTTCAAAACTAAGCATAAGCATGGGAGTGTTATGTGGAGTTAGAACTATTCATATCACCAGGAGGTGTGTGATGACGACAAACCTCCTTGTATGTTTGACTAGCATGTTTGAATTATATGATTGTATGTAACTTGTGATGTGGAAGTGAAATCCCATATTCAAGATTTTATTAATCTGATCATAAACCTTCTTAAAGTGATTAACATTTACTATTTTCCTTTAACTTGCAAATTAGCTCAATCTAAAACCAAATCAACTTTTGGAATTTATTTTAGATTGTTGAACAATAACACACTTTCATTTAACAACCTTTCTCCTTGGAGGATCTCAAATATACTACACGCACCCGCATACTTGTGGGTTGTGCTCGAACTTATAAATCTAAGAATTGTGTGCACTTCTTACAAACTATATCCTACAAGATTACACATGATCTCAGGAGACGATGATTTACCAGCATAGTCACTAGCCATACATGTCACCTTATAACTGAGAACTTGTATGTCACTGTACTCCAATCTTGAAGGGTCAACGCCCTATCCTAGATGGGAAAAGTCATCATATTTTCCCCTTCCATAGTCATGATCCTAAACCTAATCCGTTCACTGTGCCAGATCAATTGAATTTTGAATCAAGCAAAAAACAAAGAAAAATATATAAAAAAAACTAAAAGTAAGAAGAAGAAGAGAGGCAATGCTTTTTTATAGACATTTTCAAGCAATTTCCATGATTTTTAATGATAAAAAAATCCTTATTTTTAATTATCTATGATAAACCTCTGTCATACCTATTTTTTCACATCCACCTCTTTCATTAAGACATGAGTTAGTGAAATAATCAAACATGTAATGATGTAAGAACTTAAACGATAATATGAGAAGATCTCACCATAGATGAAACTCATACAAGTCATTTGTATCATAGGGGAACAAAGGATTGGTCAAATGCATGTAATTGTCTCATACAAGAGCTATCCTTATTCTGGAGATATCATTTATGCCCAATCTTACTTTTGTTATGAATGTTTATTTCTTTAGTTCATTCTTAGAAGGAAAAGACATTACCTATGCTTCTTAGTCTTCAGAAGGTTAGTCAGAACATCCATGATGAGTCTAACCTTCTTTCACTTTCTAACCAAAAATGGGGATCATACTTGACTCAAGACTTATCTCAAACCTTACCTTGAGACAGGTAAACTATTGACACTCCATTTTTCTCATTGAACAAAAATTCACGATTAATGTTAATTCTGAGGATAATTATGTAGTTCATTTCCACATTTTCCCACCTCATTCCACATTTTCCATATTTGATTCATTTTTCCCCTTCCGGATGTCCGCCAATTTAATCTATTCATCTTCACCCAATTTTACCCAGTTCAGGGCTTTCATTATAGAATGACTCTATCTCAAACCCCAAGTGCAATTTCTCCATCAACTCTACTTTTTCATAAATTTAATAGTTGAATTATCCTGATTAAAATATTATTATTTTTATTGATGGGTATTCAATTGCCTCTTTATTTGATAATGATGAGGAATAATATTAAATTTTCTCCATCCTTAATTATTTTATTCATAATCTGTGTTTTCCACAATTTTCTCCAGAATGTTCATGAATATTTGGAATATGGGGAGACATGTATTATCCGGATTGGGCCATCTGGTAGATCAGAGAAATCTGTTGGCGATGTGACACCCATTGCCACACAAAGCGAGATTACTCAAAACAAGCACGAATATATCACTAATAACCACATAACTACAAAATAGGGTCAATTAAAACTGATCACATAAAGGCACCTGAAGTTGAATGCATCCGAGTTAAAGCCATAAAAGTCATGTCACTTATATATCATTCATGCCAAAAGATGTTACATAACATTGTTCACTGGAAAACTAGCCACAACCTGTTACATATGATAACTTGATCATGTACATAAATCATGTCGGTACCACCATGGTATAGACCCAAAAACTCAAATCGATATACAACATCTATAAAACACCCCCAAAGACCTGAGAGTATAGGGACAACACATAGGACTATATTACTAGACACTAGCTGCTTATCCATGATCCAACGACTACGGCTCTTCTTAGTGTTAGCTTCAACAATACAATCTCTATCTCAACATTCATGCGCACCTAAAAGATGTGGAAACCCATAGGGTGAGACCAAACGCCCCACCAAGTGATATAACTCTCCTCTAATGTCTATTATAAGCACTGGTAGATTTAAGTAGAAAGATAATAGTATTATCAAGATGAGCAGATTCATCTAAGGCCCCGTTTGGTTGGGCAACAAATGGACATATCCAGTTCGAATTCATCATGGGTTTCAACTTTTTTCGTTTGGTTTCACGTTGTTCGAACCCGCAGTGTGAATACGAACTGCACGACCATCTCAGATTGCACATAAAAATTGGAAAACGGACTGCGCCCAAAATGGGCACGGTTCCATTCCGTCGGCCACTCAAAGCTCGGCTACTATATATTTTGGCTCCATTTTAACTGCTAATCTACTACAACAAACTGTGGTGGACGTCCAGACCATGCACGTACAACTGCAAAATGACACTACCAAACAATTACAAAACAAATACGTACGTTGGATTTGCGTCAAACAAAATTAACGAAATGTAGTTCCAGTTCACCACTTTTAATTTCTTGTTTTCAAATTCATAACGTGAGTTCGTATTACTCCCAACCAGACGAGCCCTAAATGATATGTATTCTACAAATAAAGCAAATTAAGCAAAAGTAGGCAGTTATCAATGAATAATAGAACAATCAATACTTTTAGAAGGAATATGAAGAACATGTATAACAGTTGGTTTCTCTTAGCACATTATAATTCAAGAAATTGGTACAAAGATAATGCAAAAGGGTCATCCAATGTTATTCATATTTGACCCTAAGAAAATACACTGAACGATTGTGTTATGTCTTTTATTATTGCCCCGAGGATTTGAGTCATACCACTCAAATCCAACTGACCACTATTAAGTCGAAATTGGTTCCATACATGGCAATGGAATATCTAAAATCCATGAACTCCCCAACACCTCTTGGTTGGTACAAGAGTAACAATGACATACAATCAAGCTAAATGATTGGCTCACGCATGCCTATCCATATAAAAACACCTATTCCGACTTGGTACATGTCATGATGCTAGAAGAACATGCTCACACATAGCCATTCTAAAAAGGAAGGATTGGCTCAAGCATGGCCATCCATATATCAAGGATAACAACTCACGAATAGCTTTCTCACACAGCCTGTAATTGTGGATGCAAGTAGATACTCGACTTACACCCCTGTATACTAAAAAATATGCACTCCGAGTTTCACATCGGAATGACTCATTTCACCATCTAGAACTAAGTTTGACACTGGAATGGATCTGTGTCATAGGGAACCTACATGATTAGGGTTTCACTTGATTAATTAATCCAATTGAGTGTCTTTTAGCATTAATCAAGTTACAATGTATAAACCCAAAACAAACTCTACAATAATAAGGGAAGTAGTACAAATCCAGAAGATACAAAACATATAAGGTGTGAACTTTTCACATCATCACATGATACTTGTAGCACTTCCATTCACAAGGCCATCACCAATGTCACACAACCATACAAGTCTATTAGCATTGCCAAATCACTGTGGGATATCAATCCCTCAATCACATCATTACAGAATATCACCTCACAATAGGAATTAAGCCTTCACCATTTCATAGGACCTATTACATCAATATGTTCTCATCATGTCTCATCAAGGCTCATAGCCATCACCCTGTACCACATAATAATCACCATAGCATTCAAATATCTATGACATACATTACACCTGCAAGGTTAGGGGTTCATAAATGAGAGAGAGAAACATCATAATTTGGTAACCACTTCAAATGAGACAAGAAAACACATCATATTTCCCAACATTAGGGTTGTGGTTACATGTATATCCGATTAGGGTTCCATGTCATAAATCAATCAATCTCCATACTCTAATTTGTCTCTCCTACTTTCTTGGAGCATACTAGTATTCAAACATCATTATTTACACATGATTAGATCACTATATCAACAACACTAAGAATCACCATTGTTTCCATGTGCATCGATATCATCTCACTACTTTATGTAGACACCATGTAACATGTATGTGTGTATCAACCATACACTATGAAATGTGTTGTAAGAACCACACCCTCATGTGTCACGACCAACCCTCACACAAGATCAAGTGTCACGACTGAAACAAACATGGTCATGTGTAACGACCGAAACAAGGAGAAAACACACAAGTGTCTCAACCCTCAAACCACTAGGGTAAGGGTTTTAACTGAAACAAGGTACATATGATCAAGACCAAAACAAAAACACATATGGCCAAGATCGAAACACATCCGCATGTGCGTCGTGACCAAGGCTCAAGCATCAAACATGCTATGACCAACATCAAAGCATGTCTCGACTGAAACATCAACTTACACATGCATGTCTTGACCAAACCAACTCAAAGGTGTCAAGACCCAAACCAACACAAAGGTGACTCAACCAAAACCAACACAAAGGTGTCTTGACTAAAACCAACACAAAGGTGTCTCAACCAAAACATCCAAGGAGACACATTTGTTGACCAAAACAAAGGTTTAGACTACAGGGAAACCAAGCGTCACTATGCTCAAAAATCATATGTTCATGATCGTAAAACCCTAGAACAAACACTATGAAGATCAGCAAGTAAAACTACATAGGAGAGAAAAAGTCAAACTTCAAAATATATGAAATACTACTCAAAACTTCAAGGAAAACATGTTGGCTGAAAATTTTACATGGAGATAAAACCAAGAATCATGTTGCATGTAACAATTTCATTCCTCCCATCACTTAGAAATTGGTTTCATGGAATTAGGGTCTATGAAAGCGAGTAATATTCATGAGAATACTACAAAGTCTTAAGCTTTAGTTCATGAAAACTTCATTTAGCACATTAGCATCCAATTTAGAGGTTAAAATAGGAGATTATCATCAAGGAAAACTTATTACCATTTTGGTGGGAAAATCAATACTAAGGCGGTCACCAAAACTCTAGACAAGTACCATGAAAATCACCATGAAAGGACCTTATGTAAGAGAGGTAACTCATGATCAACACATGCAAAATAGAACCTAATCTACATACTACATCAAGGTACTCGAACCATTTGCATGTTGATGGAAAACCTTGATCCAAAATAAGAGGAAACCATCTATCTCATAACTCTCTCAAAATCAGGTACCAATTAGGGTTTAAGGAAAGAGGCAAAACACATAGGATCATCTCCAAGATTCAAACCCTAGGTTATAGAAACATCATATATCATGTTAAGATCATGTTTTAGAGATAGAAACAACAACATGCATGCAAGGTTATAAGTGCTATAATAGAAGAGAGTAGTGAGTTATTTAACCCGCCTTAGGTAGAGGACCAAGCTCCAAGATCTCAATCTCCAAGAGAGAATAAGAAATCCACCAAAGAGAAACTTTCAGCCATAAGGTTTCCTCACAAGGAGAAAAAAACAAGGTCATGACATTGCACAAGGAAAGGGGATGAAGAACCCTAGGCTGAACCAAAAAGAAGAAGGGTGAAAGAGAAGAAAACTTCCTCTCACTTGGGTAACACTATGTCAAACATAGTCTATGACCCTTGTGATGAGGAGTTTATCTCAAGATGTTAACCATGGATGATCCATGGTCTCATGGCCAAGAAAGAAGAACAAGGGAGGTATGGCTCCAAAGGAAAAAACGTGATCAAGAAGGTAGAACCACTTACCAAGAAGAGAAACCAACAAGAATCGCCACAAGGAAGGTGATTAAGCTCAAGAACACCACATGCAAGGTTGCTCAGCCACCAAAGCTCCAACGTCAGCCCTTCTTTGCTCCACCAAGCTCCAAGATTGGTCATAAGAGGGAGAAGATTCTCCAAATTTTATGATTCTCCAAATTTTATGAAACTTCACCCACAAGTCATATTTAATGTGTTGGATATGAATTTTCTATCAATTTTACATGTTGGAGTTGTTTGTACAATTATTTAATATTTTGAAGGTTCTACACACTTTCTCTCTCCTGATTTCATCTTTTATTCAAACATCTTTCAAATTGGATGAAAATTCACCCAAAGGTTATATTTATTATTTAGATTATGAATCCAAGATTATTTTCCTCTTTTGAAGTCATTTATTATTTTATTTGATATTTTGGGGAAAACTTAAATATTCTCTTTCTAAAATAAATTAAATTAATATTATTATGTGAATAATGTGAAACTTGACTCCCAAGGAAATTGGGACCCAAGGAACACGATTTTTATCTTAGATTCCACTTTAGGGGGTTCCTTTAATGAGTTATGTCATAATTAATATTTGTGGCCATTATTATCATATTATTTATTTATTATCACTCTTGGTCATTCAATTATGTTCCATATTTTAATATTATCATCAAAAGAATTATGTGTGATTATTTGTATGAAATTCTATATAATTCATTATTATCTCATGTGACATATTTTATGTGTCTATCATTGGTCCAAGACTAATGTGAGAACATTATGTTACATTAGGGTGATTTATACATGCATTAGCTCATTAGGGTTATACCAAACACCTTTTAGATCTAACCCCAACCTTGTTTGGATAAGACAAAAAAAGCAAACTTCTAGGGTAGGTTCCAAGATCCAGTATGTTACAACACTCCACTCCTTAAAAGGATTTTTTCCTCAAAATATATTGATCCAAACATTAACAACAAACTACTCTCCACCCCTTAAAAGGTTTAACCTAACAAGTCAAACTAACAACTTTTGGAGTTACCCACATATCTTTTAATTGTGAATTATTTAGAGATTTACATTATACTTGTATCCTTGTGTCTCTAACCTAACAATGCTAAGATCTAAAAAGTCATAGGATACAAAGGGTAGGTAAACTACACCTTAACATTACCTCACATATTCCTAGTCACTTCTTCAAATCTAGGGTTAGGATTCTATGCCAACTAATTCTAGGGGTTCTCTTTTAAAACTTCACATATCTCTTCATTGTGACTTAGTTCAAGAAATCATTAAGAAAATCAGAGAAATTTTTGTACATATAGTAGTATAATGAAAATATTTTTTTGATAAGAAATATTGCAAATTAAAACCAACAAGTTGGTCAAAATTCAATGTGAAAACCAAGTCACAATATATCCATAACAAGAACTCTTCATCCTACTACCTCCTCAACCTAATTGCATCCTCAAGTAAAAAAACCTCATAGCATCAAGAGATACAAAATCATAATCAATCCATATGATAGGGTGAGATCTCCTAAAACCTCATCACATATTTAACATAGATTGATTTTAGGGTGAGCATCTCACCTAGAGGGCAACTATGCAAGGTAAGGGTTCCAATAAGGGAGACAAAATTGAAATAGTTAGATTCTGACTACCATGGGATTTGACACCATGCTGTAAGGAGTGGGACCCCAGAGGGGAACCACTCCCTACTAAAATAAAAATGCAACATCACAAACCAAACACCAACATATTTTTTTGCCAAAGGGATGAAACCAATTTATTCAACATGAATGTATCATAACACCAAAGTATAGCAGCGGAAGAAAATATTTGACTATATTCAATTTATCATAAGATTACAAAAGTACCTCAACATCATGTCCCATAAGGGTTTACATAAAGGGTACATCATAAGGATCTAGTAGAGGGAAATCTACACCATAACTTTGTCTCCAACTTTAACTCCTTAAGTTAAGTCCAAATCTTCATGCCATGTCATCCAAGTCCTTCACCTAGGGTTGGAAGCATACCCTGGCAAGAAGAGAAAAATAGAAGATATCATCAAAATATGGTACGTGCATGCTAAATAGGAAATTAAGCAATATATAAAGAATAAAGGACATCAAGTATAAAAGACTTTCCATAGGAAGTAGAGTACTACCCAAACGGGCATAAAAGAATATGAACAACAAAATAATAATGAAGCAAGAGAGTATTTAAACAAGGCATCCATGTGTTCCACCTGTGATGATACTAGATAATATAAACATGCATGTAAGAAATAACACATCTACCATAAATGTGGGGTGATTGGGAACTGTACACATCCACTCTAAATATTAGGTGGCGGCATGGTTTGTCAACATCTGCCCAAGCAGGAATTTAACATCTGCCCAAATATATAAATATGTAGGAATTTAACATCTGCATTCATATATGGGAAGTTAACATCCACATAAAAACACATGCAACATTATACTAGTAGTCATCACATGATGCATAACAAAAAATAAGAAAGTATAAACAAATAAGGAGGATGAGAACATCCATCAAGTATAAAGTGAGATCAGAGGATCCATGCCATCACATAATGTGCCATATATATACATCCACAACCATGGTTGAAAAAGAAGAACATAACATCAAATAAGTCCAACATGCACAAAGCATATGAAAAAGAGTCCAAGAGAATATCCATGATCATAAGATCAGTAACAAAATAAGATAGTTCACAATAACTATGATATCAAAAGAAAAGACATTGTGTATAGGTTAATGTCCATAGGACCAAGAGAAGAAGAAAGTAGGATAATTGCTCAATAAGAATAATTGGGGATGCAAACATACTAGAAGAGAGGATAAAATTAATTTATTGCTCAATATAAAAATAATGTGGGATGCAATCATACATTAAAAGTGAAGAATTAGAAATAGCTCAATATAGAAATAATGTGAGATGCTATCATACCTTTCTTCAGAGTCTACTCTGTCCAAAGACAAGTCTAAGTCCAAGCCTAGGCCTCCAAAGGACCTATGATGCATATATGTGGAATTAGGGTTAGGTTTCCATTAATTATCCAAAACCCTAAAAATCACCTTTTTCCTTACATTTGATTTAGGTTATCAAAACTATGCCATATTTTAATATATATTATTCTGAGTCCAAAACTTATTTTATTATATTTTTGACTTATAAATATTTAGTTATGAATTTTATAAGTTATTATCTAATTAACTTAATCCATTAAAATCACACATTTTCAAGATTAGACACGAGCTAAAAAAAACTAGTGCCAATAGTTAGCCCTTATTTTTTTGAATCCACTAACTATTTATTTGTAATTTTGGCCCAATAGATAATTAATTATGCATTTTGGATTTTTTTGGATAATGTAAATATTACTAGAATCCCAAAAAAGTGTATAGAGGTGAACACCCTGTATACTGTACAAGGTCAACACTGACCCCACATCAACCTAACCTCCGGCTTGACCCTAGTAAGGGTACCCGGGTTAGCTTTACAAAACCAATGCAAACTATTAACAAAATCATCAAAAAATTGAAATTTATCCCTCACCCTTTTGCCATGGTCTCTACAATTCCTCTCTTGCCATAGGAGGAATATGAGCCCCATCCAGATCAGCCCCACAAACCTCCTGAGATGGCAATCCATAGTTTTCGACTCCAAAATCCATCCCATAGTATCCATCAGGTTGGTGGGCGGATTACCCCCCCCCCCAACTGAGTTTAAGGGAGCAACGAACCCAAAGGTACTTGGCATACGAGTAGCCAAAGAAAAGGTGATGATGAGACTCCATCTCCTCACAACACAGTAGGCAAACGCTGCTAGAGCCAACCACATTTTGGAATTTCAACCAATCAAATAATTAGAAAATGTCACGTAAATAGGGAAATTGCAAAAGAGAGGGAGAGAGGGTGGAAGCCGGGCCCAGCTGACATGGACCAACCACAAGTGGCCATGTCCCCCAGTTAAACCTCAGTTGTTCTCGCTCTAAACAAAAGCAACAACAGTGTGAAAAGACCAAAATACTCTCTAAAATTAAAGGAAAGAAGAGAAAGATGGAGGGTAAAATAGTAAAACTGCATGACCCTATCTGTAACGACCCCACCTCCTGGTAACCCCCAATTAAGGGAGACCAAGAGGTCAGAACCGTTATCCCAATAAACCGGATCAAAGGTTCGACAATTAATCAATAATAATTATGAAATTCTACCAACTAAACTAAAATTTGGTATAAAATAAAACTTTGCATACCTTTTAAAATTTTTTGGAAATCTACTTCTATCCACAGCTTGGATCTATTCTATCTAATCAACCTCACACTTTATTTCTTATTTTCACAATGTGTCACTTTACTGTTTGTTCATTTCAAGGTTGTACCTAAAATGCTGACAAACAAAACGTCGGTCAGCATATAAGAATATGTCGGTATGTGGGGACAAAAAAAAATCACAAATATGGCTAACAAACTAATAATCACAATCAAGGTAATTAACAAGCCAATTTACATTTTCAATGTGTCATTCTTCACCGCTTTTGCCCTAACCCTGGAATACCCCCTCTAGGGTTTCTCTTTTGCCATTGACCTAAGGCCACCTTCTCAATCCCGAGCTTGGTACCTGGGGTCGCCCCTCATGGTGCCCATTAGTCATGCAACATAGACAACCTTCTCATTCCCAAGCTTGGTGTCTGGGGTCACCTCTCATGGTGCCCATTGATCTTCCCTCCTGGGCTTTACCTTTTTGCATCATCCATCAGGGTGGCATGTAGGTGTGAGAATACACATTTATATTAGAATTGTGATAATCATAATGACTTTATAATTTGCAAGTATGAACATCCAAATTGATAGGTTGCATTCAATGCAATTAACCATCCTGAAAACCCTCGGGAAACTAATGTGATTAACCATAATTAACCACATACCTGTCCAGCTGACTTGAGTGCAGAAACAATTCAACCAAGCAAGAAACCAAGAAAGCACACACACAAGTTGATCCTAAAATATGCATCCAATTTTTCTATCATTAATCATGCCATCATGGTCTATTAATCCTAGTTGTTTCCTAGGGTCACTAGTCCTTTTTAGGGTTTTGATTACAATTAGGTTTCACTTCATTTTTATTATTTTAAACCCTAATTTTATAAAAGTACTCACAAACCCTAATTATCTCATATTTCTTTCACAAAAGATCCTAAGATCATCTTTTAGCAACATGAAATCCTAATTTTTTATTACAAGCACTTTTCTTTCCTTTTTCTCCTATTTAGGGTTTCTAAGTATATTAACCATCATATTAGGTTAAAAACCCTAAATATTGCAATTTCATCTTGAAAACAAGTTAATATTCATCTTTATCATTAAACAAGTTTACCATGCTCGAATTAACTTATTTGTACTATTAAATATACCCTTTATCATCAATTAGGGTTTTTGGCCACAAACTAATACTTTTTCCATCAAAATTATACACTTTTGCAAAAAGATACTGATTTAGGCTTCCAAACCATTTTTAACTTATCCCTATTTTTCTGATCAATTTTCATGTATAAATTTTTCTCATCCGAGTTTTCTAGTAAAAGATATGATTTTTGCAAAGAAAATCCTTTTTCTGATTTATTTGTTAATCCTTAGAAAAGTGGGGATCGCTTGATCCATGGTCCGCGGGTCCACGGAGGATCCAACGGCTTAGTTTTCATGCACCTATTCTACGATCTGAAGTACATGAATAGACTAGAATATCCTTACCCAGACAAAAGACACGGAGGGGCAGTTTGGCAAAAGACCACAGGGTCTTCTTCTTCATCGTGCCCAAGCACAGCGAGACTACGGTCAACATCGGGGTTGACTTCTCAATCCCATCCACCTGCGAGCATGCCAAAGGGTCAGGGAGCTCTGTCTCCCTCTGCTGAACTTGTCTACGGGTTCAATTATGTGCCAAGAACACGCCGCAACCTCCTCCTACTCATTAGACTCTGGCGAGGCTTGCTGAGAAGACAGGGGTGCATGTTAGGGTGAAAGGAGCAATTGGAATCACGAGAGCACTCCTTGCAATCAGCCGCAATGTTTAGGGTAGCAATTAGGCATGCTGATACCCTCCCTCACCCTCCCCTATATATAGGGTTGAAGGTAGGTTTGCGAGATTTGGTTATTTCCCAAAATGATGACCAAACCCCTACCAAGTAGGGATGGTTCTCTTCGGTTTACTCTCCTGAACTCGAAGGAAACAACAGCTGGCTTGCAAACGGTATGGATCACGAGGAATTTGAGAGGGAAAATCCCTCTACAACTCGGCAGGGTCCCAGTCCGTGTGGGACATAGATGATGAGTGACCAATGTTGGATTGTGATCCAACGGTTCTTATTGCACGCAATCATCCAAAAGGAAAATCATTTTCCTATTATCAAAATAATTCCATATTTTGGAGATAACTTGAGAAATTCATATCTCCTAAACCATAGATCCTTTTTGTCTCAAATTTTAAGGGAAATTTAATCTTGGCATTATATAACTATTTATAAAATTTGGGAAATAAATTCAAACAGATGGGAAGGTTTCCTTCCCTCCCAAGTTATCCATCATTTAATCCAAATTTAATTAGTATTTCTTTTCCCTTTGCCATTATCTTGTTATTTTGGGTCCCTTGGACCTCAAGAAAATCTAAAGGCGTGAATTCCCACCTTGGGAAATATCTATTTTCCTTTATCCTCTTATAAAAGTCTATTTCACATATTCTCCTTTTATTAATTAAATCCTTTTCCTTTTTATTTCTCCTTTCTTTACAATTGGGGTCAATGGCCAACAAAGCCCATTATCAATCAATAAAGGCCATTTCACACGAAATCCATCACAAATCAAAAATAGATTTCATTTATTCTTTAAAAGAGAATTGCACCTTAGGAAATTTGAGGTTATAACATCCTCCCCTCATTATAGGAATTTTGTCCTCAAAATTCAAGCAATCAATCAAACAAATCAGGGTATGCTTTCTCCATGTCTGCCTTTAGCTCCCATGTAGCCTCATCCTCTCCATGGTGCCTCCAAAGAACCTTTACCATCTCTATATTCTTGCATATGAGCTCTTTCACCTTGGTATCTAGAATCCGCAAAGGTGTCTCAAGATAAGTCAGCTTCCCTTGAAGCTCAATAGGTTCAATGCTCAGCACATGGCTCAGATCTTGCACATATCGCTTCAGGTTGGACATGTGAAACACATCATTCATCATGCTATACTGAGGGGGTAATGCCAAATGATATGAAACTTCACCAATCCATTCTAACACCTCAAACAGACCCACATATCAGGGACTCAACTTTCCTCAGTTCTTAGCTATAGCTCGGAGCGGTCGGATTTTCAAAAACACATGCTCTCCAATAGTGAAATGCACATCATTCGCTTTGCATCAACATATGACTTCTGTCGATCCTGGGCTCTCTTCAGCCTTTGCTTGATCAAATCAACTTTATCAACATACACTTGGAGCTCATGACCTCAACAAGGTCCTCTCACCCACATCATCCCAGTGAAGTGGGAACTGACACGATCTCCTGTACAAAGCTTCATACAGAGGCATCTCGATACTGGCTTGGTAGTTGTTGTTGTAGGCAAACTCAGCTAAAGGTAGGTATTGTTCCCATGAGCCACCCCAATCGAGCACACAAGCTCTCAATAGATCTTCTAATGTCTGGATCGTCCTTTCTGACTGACCATCCGCCTGGGGGTGATAAGCGGTACTAAAATTCAACCTGGTACCAAGTTCCTCTTAAACTTGCTTCCACAACTTGGAAGTAAACTTTGGGTCTCTATCTAAGATGATGGAACCCAGCATGCCATGGAAACACACTATCTCTCAGATATACAACTCATCTAGGTCTGACACTTTAGCAGCGGTCTTTAAGGCAATGAAGTGTGCTGACTTGGTAAGAGGGTCTACCATGACCCATATCGCATCATGACCTTTCCTGGTCCGGGGTAGACATACCATAAAATCCATGGCAATCTGCTCCCATTTCCATTCTGGAATCTCTATCGACTGTAAAAGCCTGTCAGGTCGTTGGTGTTCAACCTTCACCATATGGAACATAAGACAGCTGGCCACACATGCCACAATGTCTTTTTTCATTCCTAGCCACCAGAAAAACCTCTACAAGTCCTTGAACATCTTAGTAGTTCATGGGTGCACTGTGTATTTGGATCCATGAGCCTCTTGCAAGATATGTTCCTTTATCGATAAATCTGTCAGAACCCATATGTGATTCTCAAACCTGATTCCTCTGTCTACTCCTACGGATAGACGAGTCTGCGGTTTCATTATCAAACCTTTCATCTTGTCTAGCTCTTCACTAGTCAAATGTGCTGCTATGATCTCACTTAACAACTTAGATTGAATCTGGATATTAGCCAAATGAACTCGATCTTCTAGCCGTTGTGGAGTCCAATCCACCAGCTCCTCCAAACTTTTCCACTGGTTGGACAAAACAGCTGCACACTTAAGCTGTTTTTGACTCAAAGCATCCACTATGACATTCGCCTTACCAGGATGATAGGCGATGGTGAACTCATAATCCTTCATATATTCCATCCATCGTCACTATCGTAGGTTCAGGTCTCTCTGTGTCAGCAAGTACTTTAAGCTCTTATGGTCGGTGAAGATATCAAAGGTAGCATCGTACAGGTAATGCCGCCATATCTTCAAGGCATTGATAATAGCAGCTAGCTCTAGGTCATGTGTCAGATAATTCACCTCATTGGGCTTAAGCTGTCGGGAAGCATATGCAACCACATGTTGATTCTGTTCCAACACACAGCCAAGTCCCATCTTGGAAGCATCGGTGAATATCATGAAACCCTCATTGCTAGAAGGTAGAGTCAACACAGGGGTAGTGGTCAGCTTCTCCTTCAACTCTTGGAAGTGAGCTTCACATATGTCAGACCACACAAATTTCACATCCTTCCGGGTTAACGTGGTCAGTGGCAACACAATCTTTGAGAAATCCTTGATGAAGCATCGGTAATATCCGGCCAACCCAAGAAGATGCGAATCTCGGAGGGGTTCTTTGGTGCCGGCCAGTCTCGAACTACCGATACTTTGGCTGGATCTATGGCGATTGTTCCTCCTGAGATGATGTGTCCAAGAAACATCACTTGGTCCAACCAAAACTCACATGTCGAGAACTTTCTGAAAAACTTATGTGTTCTCAGGATATCAAGGACTCTACCCAGGTGGTCACGGTGTTAGGCTAGGTCATCCGAGTACACTAAAATGTCATCTATGAACACTATCACAAAAGAGTCAAGGAAAGGATGGAACACACTGTTCATGAGGTTCATAAAGACACTAGGTGCATTGGATGATCCAAACGACATGACCATAAACTCATAGTGACCATATCGGGTTTGAAAAGCCATTTTGGGTATATCCTCACTCCTTACTCTCACCTGGTGGTATCTTGACCTCAAATCGTTCTTGGAAAAGACTCAAGCTGATTTGAGTTGGTCAAACATGTCATCTATTCTAGGCAAAGGATACTTGTTCTTAATGGTTGCCTGGTTGATCATCCGATAGTCAATACACATCTGAAGCAACCCATCCTTCTTCTTCACAAAGAGGACCGGTGCTCCCCAAGGTGATGTACCGGGTTAGATAAAGACTTTATCCAACAACTCCTGCAACTGGGTTTTCAACTCAAGCAACTCTACAGGGGCCATTCTATAGGGTGCCTTAGATATAGGGTTAGTCCCAGGAGCTAATTCAATGGAGAAATCTACCTCCCTCTCAGGGGGAATCCCTGGTAGACCATCTGGAAACACATCTGCATACTCCCAAACCACCTCTATCTCTTCTAAGGATCGCCCCTTAACCTCAGGTATGGTAACTATGGCTAGGTAGGCTCGACAACCTTTGTATAGAATTCGTTCAGCTTTCAAGGAAGACACATAAAGGCTAGTTATCGCATCCTTCCTTCCTCGAATAGTGAAGTGTGGATGTCCAATTTTCCTAATAAGAATCTTCTTCTCTCTACAGTAAATCTGGGCTCTGTAGGAGGAAAGCCAATCCATATTGATGATTACATCAAAATCATTCATATCGGGAAGGATGAAGTCAGTGGGAAGCTCATGGTTCAGATACTTTACTAGCAAGATGGGGTTTTTTAAAAGAGATGTATAAATATGACCACTTGGGGTTGTGACATCCAAAACATAACCCAAATCCTTGATATCCATACAAAGCATAGTTTCCAGATTTCTCAAAATAAAAGTATTAGTAGAACCATAATCAAAAAGTGCTTTTACATTTTGTCCCATGACTTCCAGCAAGCCTACATAGTTCATACCACATCATAATGCTATTCCATGATCTACTGAAATAAAAAGGAAAACTCTAGGGGTTATTACCCTCGATCAGCTTATTAGCATTCGCCTGAGCTTCTTCATTGTCGATGGCGAACACTCTAGCTTGCCTCCTCTCTCCAACAGGGGGTACTCCGACTGGTGCTCCTACTAGAGGTGTTGTAGCCACTGGTTGTGCTGCCATGGGTTGTGACCCCAAAGGTCCCCTTGGGTCGGGCTGAGGGCAGTTGGTGATGAAGTGTCCCTCTTGTTGACACTTGAAGCACACCTTCTTCTCAAAGCGGCACTTTCCAGGATGTGTCCGTCCGCAGGTGTGACACTGTTGGAGGTGACCACGAGGCTTGTCCTTGTGCCCATGCTTGCTTTTGTTATGGTTGCACCCTTGCCCCTTCTTGTTTTCATTCCTCTTCCCTTGAGCTCCTTCAGTGAAACCCAAGTATCCTTTGGAGTGATTCTGTGCAGGCATCACCATCCTTTCAATATCCAAGGCAGTGTTGTAGGCTTCAGAGAAGGTCTTCGGCTTACTAGCCATCACATGAGGCTTGATGGCAGGGTGCAAACGCTCTATGAAGTGGTCCACCCTCCTTTCTTCATCCATCATGTGACCGAAATGTTCCAGGATGTGGAACTGGTGACCAAAGTCTGCAACTGATGAGCTTCCTTGAGTCATGTTAGTGAACTCTCTTTCCTTCTCCTTCTTGGATGAGACGGGGATGAATCTGGCGGTGAAGATGGTCTTGAAATTGGTCCACACCATTGGTTCTTTGCTTAAGTCTCTCCCTGTGATATGGTTCTCCCACCATATATTGGTTGCACCTTCCAATAGGTAAGCAGCAAAGAGAACCTTCTTATTTGGTTGTACTTCAAACATACATAATCCATTCTCGACTGCAAGTAGCCAAGCCTCCGCCTTGTCGACCACTTCAAACTTATCTTCTCCCCAGAACTTCTCGATGTTTAGCTTGATGAAGTCCAAGATGGTGGCTCCCAGTTGAGGATGAACCAGTAGTGGCTCGCCATTCTCATCTCTAGCTATGTCCCTGAGGGCCAAGGCAGAGATAGCCTCAGTCAGCCGTTTCTGTTGCTCCATCCACACCACATCTGTAGTGTGGACTACCATAGTCAGTTCTGGACCACCAACCTGATCCTCCTCCATTTGGGCTACCTCCTCGTACACATGTTGTTCCTCATATCCCGGTCCCTCCTCTTGTTCAAGGTTGCTGAAGGGTATTGGTTCAGGGTTGGGGGCCTCATGTGCAGTTTCTTCAGGCCTCTTTCTCTTCTTTTAGGTTTCACCACCATGGTTCCGCTTCCTCTTCTCAGAAGACCCATTCTCTTTGTGGGGAGACCAACCACCGTTGGTGGCAACCGGGATAGTCACAATCTTTGTATGAGCCATCTACATAAGCACACAAACAGACCTTTAGTCTATACTTAACTAATTATACTTATGTCGATGACATCTTAATTACGTATCTTTTATTAATTTAGTGGATGATTCCTTGAACCTTATCAACTTTACCTATACCTCAAGAGGGTGAGGAAGAGAGAGGAAATCCTAATCCTTAAAATCCTTAACAGCATTTGAGTTGAGAAGGGATGAACAAGATGAGAGAGTCCTAAAGGTATCTTATTTCGAGTCAAATCCTAAGACATTGGCCAGGCAGTCACACAAATCCAGGAGTCCTCATATTCCGACTAGCAGTGTGGAGGAAAATATTGCCAGCCCCCAGACGTGATCCTTTTCTAGACACATCTGTGTTTCAGAAAATCCTCTAATAACTCCCTCGGTTCTATATAATCTGTAAAATGTAATAATTATTAAAGATTAAATGAGGAACCTATGCTCTGATACTAAATGTAACGACCCCGCCTCCCGGTAACCCCCAATTAAGGGAGACCAAAGAGGATAGATTCATTATCCCAATAAACCAGATCAAAGGTTCGACAATTAATCAATAATAATTATGAAATTCTACTCACTAAACTAAAATCTGGTATAAAATAAAACTTTGCATACCTTTTCAATTTTTTTAGAAATCTACTTCTATCCACAGCTTGGATCTATTCTATCTAATCCTCCTCGCACTTTATTTCTTATTTTCACAATGTGTCACTTTACTATTTGTTCATTTCAAGGTTGTACCTAAAATGTTGACAAACAAAATGTCAGTCAGCATATAAGAATATGCTGGTATGTGGGGATAACCAAAATTTCACAAATATGGCTAAAAACTAAATATCACTATCAAGGTAATTAACAAGCCAATTTACATTTTCAATGTGTCATTCTCCACCACTTTTGCCCTAACCCTAGAATACCCCCTCTAGGGTTTCTCTTTTGCCATTGACCTAAGGCCACCTTCTCAATCCTGAGCTTGGATCCTGGGGTCACCCCTCATGGTGCCCATTAGTCATGCAACATAGACCACCTTCTCATTCCCGAGCTTGGTGTTTGGGGCCACCTCTCATGGTTCCCATTGGTCTTCCCTCTTGGGCTTGACCTTTTTGCATCATCCATCAGGGTGGCATGTAGGTGCGCGAATACACATTTATATTACAATTGTGATAATCATAGTGACTTTATAATTTACAAGTATGAACATCCAAACTGATAGGTTGCATTTAATGTGATTAACCATCTAGAAAACCCTCAGGAAACTAATGCGATTAACCATAATTAACCACATACCTGTCCAGCTGATTTGAGTGCAGAAACAATTCAACCAAGAAAAAAACCAAGAAAGCACACATACAAGTTGATCCTAAAATATGCATCCAATTTTTCTATCATTAATCATGCCATCATGGTATATTAATCCTAGTTGTTTCCTAGGGTTACTAGTCCTTTTTAGGGTTTTGATTACAATTAGGGTTTCACTTCATTTTTATTATTTTAAACCCTAATTTTATAAAATTACTCAAAAACCCTAATTATCTCATCTTTCTATCACAAAAGAGAAACCCTAATTTCATATTACAAGCACTTTTCTTTCCTTTTTCTCCTATTTAGGGTTTCTAAGTATATTAACCATCATATTAGTTTAAAAACCTTAAATCTTGCAATTTCATCTTCAAAATAGGTTAATATTCATCTTTATCATTAAACAAGTTAACCATGCTCGAATTAACTTATTTGTACTATTAAATCTACCCTTTATCATCAATTAGGGTTTCTAACCACAAATTAATACTTTTTCCATCAAAATTATACACTTTTGCAAAAAGATACTGATTTAGGCTTCCAAACCATTTTTACTTATCCCTTGTATTTTTTTTTATCAATTTTCTTGTATAAAATTTTCTCATCTGAGTTTTCTAGTAAAAAATATGATTTTTGCAAAGAAAATCCTTTTTCTGATTTATTTGTTAATCCTTAGAAAAATGGAGATCGCTTGATCCATGGTTTGTGGGTCCACTGAGGATCCAATGGCTCAGGATTCATGTGCCTATTATATGATCTGAAGTACGCGAATAGACTAGAATATCCTTACCTGGACAGAAGACACGGAGGGGCAGTTTGGTAAAAGACCATGGGGGTCTTCTTCTTCCTCGCACCTAAGCACAACGAGACCGCGGTCAACCTCGGGGTTGACTTCTCGATCTCGTCCACCTGCGAGCATGCCAAAGGGTCAGGGAGTTGTGCCTCCCTCCGCCAAACTCATCTACGGGTTCAATTATGCGCCAAGAACATGCCACGACCTCCTCCTACTCGCCGGACTCCGGAGATGCTTGCTGAGAAGACAAGGGTGCAGGTCAGGGTGAAAGGAGCAATTGGAGGCATGAGAGCACTCCTTACAATCAACCGCGTCATTTAGGGTAGCAATTAGGCATGTTGATACCCTCCCTCGCCCTCCCCTATATATAGGGTTGAAGGTAGGTTTGTGAGATTTGGGTATTTCCCAAAATGACGACCAAACCCCTACCAAGTAGGGATGGTTCTCTTCGATTTACACTCCTGAACTCGAAGGAAACAACAACTGGCTTGCAAACACTCTGGATCACGAGGAATTTGAGAGGGAAAATCCCTATGCAACTCGGTAGAGTCCCAGTCCATGTGGTACTTAGATGATGAGTGACCAACGTTGGATCGTGATCCAACGATTCTCATTGCACGCGATCATCCAAAAGGAAAATCATTTTCCTATTATCAAAATAATTCCATATTTTGGAGATAACTTGAGAAATTCATATCTCCTAAACCATAGATACTTTTTGTCTCAAAATTTAAGGGAAATTTCGTCTTGACATTATCTAACCATTTATCAAATTTGGGAAACAAATTCCAATGGATGGGAAGGTTTCGTTCCCTCCCAAGTTATCCATCATTTAATCCAAATTCAATTAGTATTTCTTTTCCCTTTTCCATTATCTTGTTATTTTGGGTCCCTTGGACCTCAAGAAAACCTAAAGGCACGAATTCCCACCTTGGGAAATATCTATTTTCCTTTATACGCTTATAAAAGTGTATTTCACATATTTTCCTTTTATTAATTAAATCCTTTTCCTTTTTATTTCTCCTTTCTTTACAATTGGACTCAATGGCCAACAAAGCCCATTATCAATCAATCAAGGCCATTTTACACAAAATCCATCACAAATCACAAATAGATTTCATTTATTCTTTAAAAGAGAATTACACCTTAGGAAATTTGAGGTTATAACACTATCTTTTTTCCCCGCTCGCACACCATGGCGGAAGTAGATGAGGAGCAAGATTTGGGTGATTTTGCAATACTTGACCAAACTCAAAAATGAAAGAAGCGATAGAAAGATAGGAAGGAGCTGAACTTACCTATGTATTCAATTTTAATGGAGGTGGTGAGGAGAGAAACAGACAAGTGTCGCAAGGTCAAGTCCAAAACTAGTTTATCAGTGGCATCGCACACGAGAAGAAGAGCAATTCACACGAGGGAAGAGCTGGGAAAGGTAAGAGAAGACCCATATGGGGTTATATATAGTTGCAGGTGTGTGAAACTGAGAGAAGGGATGTGGCCACAAAAATGTGTTGGCCAACTTTTGTGTATTTCCTAAATCCTTGATGAAATTGCTTGATTTATGGCTTGAAAGATGCAGAAAAAAAATATCCGAAACCACCGACAAAAGAATCGTGGAAAAAGGATAAAAGATGAGTGAGTTATTGCGATTTGAAATTGGTGTTTGCAGTTCAATACTATTCATGAGCACTAGAGGTAGGTGATAACCTCTTGACCGCATGATCAACAATTCGAAGGTCCAGATTTTTTGCGCGCATCAGCCAAAAATGTGACATCTATCTGGATTCTGATTTGATTTCGAATAAAGTAGCATACTTAGTTATTTAACTTTTCTCTCTCTTCATTTGAGGGTGCAAACAAATCCCAAATTAAGTGCAATTTGGTACCTAGCCTGTTTTTTATATGAGGAATCCGAATATGCAATTAGATTTACCTTTTTAGAACTTTTAATGTGTTAAGGAATTCAAATCCTATTTTCTCTTTCCTCATGCATTAATGACTAAGATTCTCCAAATTTTATGAAACTTCACAAAAAAGTCATATTTAATGTGTTGGATATGAATTTGCCATCAATTTTACATGTTGGATTTTTTTGTACAATTATTTAATATTTTGAAGGTTTTATACACTTTCTCTCTCCTGATTTCATTCTTTATTCAAACATCTTCCAAATTGGATGAAAATTCACCCAAAGGTTATATTTATTATGTAGATTACAAATCTAAGATTATTTTTCTCTTTTGAGGTCATTTATTATTTTATTTGATATTTTGGGGAAAACTTAGATATTCTCTTTCCAAAATAAATTAAATTAATTATTATTATGTGAACAATGTGAAACTTGACTCCCAAGGCAATTGGGATCCAAGGAACATGATTTTTAACTTAGATTCCACTTTTGGGGTTTCCTTTAATGAGTTATGTCACAATTAGTATTTGTGGCCATTATTATCATATTATTTCATTATTATCACTCTTGCTCATTCAATTATGTTCCTTATCTTTATATTATCATCAAAAGAATTATGTGTGATTATTTGCACAAAATTCTATATAATTCAATATTATCTCATGTGACATATTTTATGTGTCTATCATTGGCCCAAGACTAATGTGAGAACATTGGGTTACATTAGGGTGATTTATACATGCATTAGCTCATTAGGTTTATACCAAACACCTTTTAGATCTAAGCTCAACCTTGTTTAGATAAGCCCAAAACAAATCAAACTTCTAGGGTAGGGTCCAAGATCTGATATGTTACACTTGTCTCATCATCCTTAAACATAGTCACATTGGATCTATAGTCCAAGACCACTCGGTCCTATCCCAAGGATCACATCGATACTGTGCATATCAAGTGGCATATGACTCACTTGAATGTCGTGTTCCAAGAAAGAGGGAACATAAGGGAACACACCTCCATTGATACTACTATACTTCCCAGGGGTTGCTAATAAGGGGAAGGAGTTTCCAACTCTCTCTTGTTATTATACATGTTTACAACTTCTTATATGCCATTTTACCCTTTTCACCTTGGTTTTCTTGCAATCAGCATATGATTTATCAAGATTAAATCATCTCATTACTCTTTCTAGTTATTTTTTCATCATTCTCATGTATGTATTCTTGTTTTATTGTGTCTTCCAACCCCTTATCAAGATTTAGACCATCATATTTCACATTTCCTTCATTAAACATGGGTCACCTCTCTTTAACTCTTTTGTATGTAATGAAGATTTTTATTTCAGAACTTCCTTATTCACATAGGTTGGTATGAGGTTAGCTTAGATTCCACTTTATTCATTTATCATTGTTCTCATTTATCTCCTCTTTTCATACTTATCTTCATCTTATGTGGATTTTACACGTTGACTTACTTCATTAACATAGGTTTGTCTATCTTTTGCTTTACAACCTTCTTGAAATTACATCTTCAAGGACCTCTCATAGCTTATTTGTATTCGGGTTTAGGTTTTACAACGTCATATATTTATCTTATAATTAATAGACATTCAAGTTCCAACAAGTTACAATGTAGTTCTCTTCTTATTTAGGGCAAGATGAAGGTATTAGCACCATGATTCTTGGCTTGTTATGCTCTTTGGATTGTTTCAGAATGACTACTTGATCAGAGTAATCTGAAAGATAAAATCTAAGAGTTCCGTACTTACCTTCTCTTCAATAGTTGAATAACTGGCCAGGGCACTCAAGTACTAAGATTAGGTAGTATGCACCATGTTTTATGTCATGTTTTCAACTTAGACATCATCCTAGTCCAAAATCCTAGTGTCCCTATGGAATCAACGAACCTAGAGCCCCTGATACCACCAAATGTGACACCCAATACCACACAAAGAGAGATTACACAAAACAAGCAAGAATTTATCACTAATAACGACATAACCACAAAACAAGGGAATTAAAACTGATCACATAAAGGAACCTCAAGCTAAATGCATCATAATTAAAGCCATAGAACTCATATCACTTATATTTCATTCATGCCAAAAGATGTTACATATCATTGTTCACTGGATAACTAGCCACAACATGTTACATATGATAACATGATCACATACACAAATCATGTATGTACCACCATGGTATAGGCCCAAAAAACTCAAAATGATGTACAACGTCTATAAAACACCCCCAAGAACCTGAGAGTACAAGGACCACACATAGGACTCTATTACTAGACACTAGCTACATATCCATGATCAAATGGCTACGACTCCTCTTACTGTCAGCTTCAACAACATGATCTCTATCTCAACATTCACTCCCACATAAAAGATGTGGAAACCCACAGGGTGAGACCAAACATCCCATCAAGAGATATAACTCTCCTACAACATCTATTATATGTACATGTAGATTTAAGAAGAAAGATAATACTACTATCCAGTTGAGTAGATTTAGCTAAATGATATGTATTCAATAGATAAAGCAGATTAAGAAAAACAAGGCAGTTGTCAGTGAATAATAGAACACTTAATACGTCAAGAAGGAATATGAAGAACATGTATAATTGGTTTTTTACCTTATCACATTATAATTCAAGAAATCACTACAAAGATAATGCAAAGGGGTCATCCAATGTTATTCGTATTTGACCCTAAGCAAATACACTACATGGTTGTGTTATGTCTAGTATTATTTTCCTGAGGATTTGAGTCATACCACTCAAATCCAACCAACCACTATTAATTCAAAATTGGTGCCATACAAGGTCAATGGAAGATTTGGAATCCACGACCTCACCAACACCTCTTGGTCAGTACAAGAGTAGCAGTGACATATAGTCAAGCTGAAGGATTAGCTCACACATGGCAATCCATATAAAAACACCTAGCCTACCTTGGTACAGGTCATGACGCTAGAAGAACAGGCTCATGCATGGCTGTTCTAAAAAGGAAGGATTCACTCATGCATGGCCATCCATATAACAAGGACAACAACTCACATATGGCTGTCTCACACAACCTGCAATTGTGGATGCAAGGAGATACTCGGCTTGCACCCCTACATATTAAAAAATATGCACTCTGAGTTTCCCATAGGAATGACCCATTTCACCATCTAGTACTAAGACTGACACTGGAATGAATATATGGAACATGCCACATACATGATTAGGGTTTCACTTGATTAATTAAGACTATTAAGTGTCTTTTAGCATCAATCAAGTTACAACATATAAACCCAAAACAAACTCTACAAGAATAAGGGAAGTAGTACAAATCCAAAAGATATAAAATGTATAATGTGTGGACTTGTCACATCATCACATGATACTTGTAGCACTACCATTCACAAGGCCATCACCAATGTCACATAGCCATACAAGGCTATCACAAATGTCACAATACTATGGGATATCAATCTATCAATCACATCACTAGAGGATATCACCTCACAATAGGCATTAAGCCTTCACAGGTCATAGGAACCATCACATCAATATGTCATTCATATTGAAGGATAGATAGAACAAAAGATACATCAAAGAGTCCTAAATTAGATTGATGTAAATCTTTTTGCTCAAATAAAAACTAAAAAAAGTGCTTCTAATTTCATCATGTCTCATTAAGGCTCATAGCCATCACCCTGTACCACATAATAATCACCATAGCATTGACATAACTATGACATACATTTCACCTACAAGTTCAGGGATTCATAAATAAGAAAGAGAAAACATCATAATGTGGTAACCACTTCAAATGAGACAAGCAAACACATCATATTTCCCAACATTAGGGTTAGGGTTACATGTATAGCTTATTAGGGTTCCATGTCATAAATAAATAAATCATCGAACCCTAATTTGTCATCTCACACTTTATTAAATCATACTAGGATTAGAACATCACTATTTACACATGATTAGATCATTATATCAACAACACTAAGAATGACCATTATTTCCATGTGCATGGATATCATCTCACTATGTTATGTATGTATAGCGACCATGTAACATGTTTGTGTGTATTGACCATACACTAAGAAATGTGTTGCAAACACAACACCCTCATGTGTCATGACTAATACCCACACAAGATCAAGTTTCACGACTGAAACAAACATGGTCATGTTTTACAACTAAAAAAAGGAGCAAACACACAAGTGTTTCGACCCTCAAATCACTAGGATTAGGGTTTTAATGGAAACAAGGTATATATGATCAGACCGAAACAAAGACACGTATGGTCAAGCCCAAAACACATCCACATGTGTGTCACGACCAAGGCCCAAGCATCAAACATGTTACGACCAACATCAAAGCATGTCTCGACCAAAACATCAACTTACACACATGCATCGACCAAACCAACTCAAAGGTGTCTCAACCAAAACCAACACAAAGGTTTCTCGGCCAAAACCAACAAAAAGGTGTCTCGACCAAAACCAACACAAATGTGCCTAGACCAAAACATCCAAGGAAACACTTTTGTCGATTGAAACAAAGGTTTAGACACCAGGGAAACCAAGCGTCACTATGCTCAAAACTCATATGTTCATGGTCATCAAACCCTAGAACAAATGCCATGAAGATCAACAAGTAAAACTACATACGAGAGAAAAAGACAAACTTCAAAACATATGGAAAACTACACAAAACTCCAAGGAAATCATTTTAGCCCAAAACTTTGCAGGGTGATGAAACCAAGAATCATGTTGCATGTAACAATTCACTCCATCCATCACTTAGAAATCAGATTTCATGGAATTAGGGTTTAAGAAACAGAGTAATCTTCATGAGAAACTACATTGCCTTAAGCCTTAGTTCCTGATAACTTGATCTAGCACATTCACATAAATTTTAGAGGTTAAAACATGATAATATCATATGGTAAAGCTTATCACTATATTGGTGGGAAAGTCAATACCAAGGCAGTCACCAAAACTCTAAACATGTACCATGGAAGTCATCATGAATGGACCTTATATAAGAGAGGTAAGTCATGATCAACACATGAGCAACAGAACCTAATCTTCATACTACATCAAGGTACTTGAACTGTTTTTTTTATGGAAAACCCTGATCCAAAAACAAGAGGAAACCATCAATCTCATAACTCTCTCAAAATCGGGTACCGATATTAGAGTTTAAGGAAAGAGGCAAAACACATAGGATCATATACAACATTCAAACCCTATGTTATAGAAACATCATCTATCATTTTAAGATCATGTTTTAAAGATGGAAACAACAACATGTAAGCAAGATTATAAGTGATATTATAGAAGAGAATAGAAAGTTATATAACACACCTTAGGTAGAGGACCAAGCTCCAAGATCTCGATCTCCAAGAGAGAAGAAAAACTCCACCAAAGAGAAAATTTCAGCCACAAGGTTATCTCACAAGGTGAAAACACCAAGGTCATGATATATCTCAAGGAAAGGGGATGAAGAACCCTAGGCCGAACCAAAAAGAAGAAGGGTGGAAGAGAAAAAAACTTCCTCTGACTTGGGTACCACCATGTCAAACATAGTATTTTACCCTTGTGATGAGGAGTTTCTCTCAAGATGACCACCACGGATGATTTGTGGTCTCATGATCAAGAAAAAAGAAGAAGGGAGGTAGGGATCCAAAGGGAAAAACGTGATCAAGAAGGTAGAACCACTTACTAAGAAGAGAAACCATCTAGAATCACCACAAGGAAGGTAATTAAGCTCAAGAACACCACATGTAAGGTTTCTCGACCAAAAAAACTCCAAGGTGAGCCCTTCTTTGCTCCACGAAGCTCCAAGATTGGCCACAAGCAAGAGGGAGAAGAAAGAGGGCTGAAAGGGATACTTCCAAGAAGGAGAAAGGGGTTATATACCCAAAGGAGAAGGGAAGTAAGGTAGGAGTGATGTGTCAACACCTAAAGGAATCAAAAGGACATTGTCCACAAAGGAAATCAACATGCAACCATTATGCACATGCATGCAACACATGGTGATACAACCAATGTTGGGTATTGACCATATAGGTCACCAAAACATTGGTTTCGGTCGACACACATCAAAGGGGTTGAAACAAGCATCAGAGAACCATGTCTCGAACACAAAAAAAGGTCACCAAGCACACATGGTCCAAACACCTCACAAGAAGACAAACATCTCAACCAAAAACACCTCAAGACCATCAAGGTCGAAAATACCACTCAAGGAAGGTGTGTTGGTCGAAACACACATTAGGCATACCTAAAAGGTTGAAACAAAGGTTGCAACACTCAACCAAGTTCAAGATGGTCGACACCAATCAAACCCTAGACTCATGATGCTAAAGAACTAAGGGCACACTCAACATGTGAAAAATTGCAAGATAACCCCTCAACATGGGTAAATTGTAACATTGGTCCAAAACAAGCATACACAGCTCAAACATCATCAGAATATGACCAAATTGGAACCTTAAGCTTGTCACATGTTAACTAAGCATCTAAAAGGATTAGATTAAGATTCTATGCATTTTATTAAGAAAGGAAAGCATTCTCAAGCACTAAGCTAGGTTACGGGCTTTACCATCAATATGTCAAACCTTTCTAGTGCATCACCGCAATGCACTTCCTCTTCCACACTCTTATGTTTAGATTGTCAAACCCTAAAAGATACTTATAAAGAATGCCCCCCCTATCCACCATATTGTGATCCCCATTAGAACCTCCTGACGCCAGAGAGATACCACCTCCCTCTTTACTTTTTGCATTACCCATGCTCATAAATGCTTCTTCTAAGAACACCTAGCTATGAATGTCATTAGGCTACATAATGGAAACCAATATGTGATCCCAACTATTGCTTTAATTGCTTTTAGCTATTTATCTACATGCCTTCTTATTCAAGTTCTTATCCTTCCTATGATTTGGTTTCATAACTCTATTTATCTTCTCACAGAAAGTTTAGATCTTACTTGTGATATGTGTCCTTTTCATAGGACCCCATCGAACCTAACCACTCATGAAGAAACTCCACTATGGGAGGTCCTGACGCGATTAGGACCCCACACAACTAAGAACTAGTACCTTTAGTGATATGACGGGAAAGACACAAACATGTCCTTCCACAAACATCTACATACCCATGAAAATGTTATTTTCACTAATTTTCATTTTGTTTTCTTATAACCAACCTAAAGTTGTATCTTTCTCTAGAATGATTAGAAATGGTTCAATATATAATCCCTACCTTGAGAAGGCATATTGCCTTTTATTTTTTCATTCAATTCCTACCCCAAGTATTCAACCCATTTTCAACATTTAATCTCACCTTGAGTAGGCATCTTGCACTTTCACTTTCTCATCTTAAGACAAGTCATGAATAGGTACTTCACATTTTGAATTCCTTATAAGGAACATGAAAGTCATGGCAATCTACCATATTAGTATTATGACTCTAACTCCACTTGGGGCATCATAATCTCATGCAATATTAAATCAAGTCTCTATAATTGACCTAGTACAATTAGTTTTCTAATTGTAGTATTTTACAGAGGGATGAGAATCTTTTCAAAATCATGGAATTCAAAGATCTTTTACATTCAGGCTCATGCTCGGAAAAATACCCCTTTAAGAGACTCACATTTTGGACCTTTGTGACAAAAAATGTGGGTTAGACATGGTTCAATCTTGCAGTTCTCACTCATAGCTCATATTTGATCACCTAATAAACAATCAATAGTAGTTATTCATCATGGATAATGATCAAATTTATACTAATTATTATACTTTTCCCCATATTTCCCTTCAATCTAATATATTCCTTTATCCATTTTTCTGTTTGTTAAGGGGTTCACAGATAGAAGACACCCTTTTTCTAGACTTAAGAACAATTAGACTCTAATTGAGATTTCTACAAGACATTTCAATAAATTTCTCAATTGAAAATGAGTAAAATATTTACTTATATCTTGATGGAATTTCATTTCCTTTATATAAACAATTTAATCCATATCTTAATTGGATTTAATAGCCTGTCTTTCTGATTAAGAAAAGGGGAAAAAAGGAATGTATGCACCTGAAGTTCTTACCTCCCTCCTACATTTTCCTTTTAGATTGAAATTTTATTTCTATAGACACAAACTTGTAAAATATGAATATTCAATATGAGAAGAATTTAAAAATTTTAAAATGTTGAAAAAGTAATTGATTGCTCGTGGGCACACCTGACAGACAGGTCGCGGCATCCTTCCAGGGTATAAGTGATAGAATCTTTCAAACTACCACTGCACACTCTCTACAAAATGTTACAAGCCATGACTCTGTGCTTCTTTTATTTCTTATTCTTGTTTTGAAGGTGATCCAATTTGTGAAATATTTTTTCTTTACTTTTAACGCTACGACTCTGGAAACACCTATTAATACACCCCATCCAACATGAATCCTTTCCCCTTTTGACTCTTGTAATGAAAGAGTGAACATACTTATATTTTCCATACTCTTCACATGCTCCTATCTTAAATATCCTACTTCTATAATAGAAGTTCTCATATATCGAGAGACTACAAAATGGTGTGTTGGCATTAAGAACATATGAATCTAGTTAAATTATTCTACTGGTTCATGTGCTTACTAAATCTTGATCAATATCTTACATGTTATAAAAATTTTACTTGTTTGTGTTCTAACAACTATTCATGTTATGAAAACTTGATTATATTGTAATCCTTCTACTTATCATCATACAACAACTGTTCATGTTAGGACAACCCGTGCTATTGCTCCTATTCTACTGGTTCACATATACCTACACATATTAGGTCAACTTGTCTATACTCAGTTCATGAACATATCTTAAATTGACTGTTTTTTTGGTTTCCCAAAAACCTTTCTCTTTTTTCTTGTAAATATAAAAACAAGGTATAATGGAGGCATGAGAGTGAATTTGTAACCATTCCTTGTTAGAAAGGGCAGTCATGTAGTTCAGCAAAAGAAGAAAAATAAACTATACATGAAGAATTACTATCTAGTATAAAGAGACCCCATCTAGATAAAATCAAATGATAAAACAAAAAATAACCAAGCTAGCTCATATGCTCCAATATTTTCAAGAACAAACATGAGAAAATCATAAAAAAATCTGATTTGAACTTGTGCAAAATCATCAAAAGATGGTTATATGTACCAACATGTATCTATCCAGAATACATACAAACAATTCAAAAGGTATCAACATGTCAAGAACTATTAAAACTCTATAACCAGTAACTATAATTGTGCTTATAAGATCAGAAAAATGGACTTTAGAAGTACAAAGACACAAAGCTCATAATTTCTCCTTAGAAGTCATACTAGACCAGTAGACGAATTGAATAAATTATCTAGAACTTGTTAAATCATCAAAATAAGGTTATGTGTATCAACAAGTATCTATTCAAAGGACTTCTGTATGATTCAAAAAGCATCAAAAACCCAATATAGAGAAGAAGCCAAGTTGAGTAGATAATCAAAAATCAGAACTATGAAACATGAAGGTCAAGGATAACAAATCCTAAGATTCTAACACATGCTCAAACAAAAGAGAAAAGGAACTGAACGACAATCAAATGAAGACCTCCACTTCACTTTTAATGATAATCTAGATTCTAATAGTCATTATCATTGTTTTCATGAACTCTTCTATTTCTTTCAAGCCAACAGTGACAATGTATAATAACACAAACAATTTTAATCCTATCAACCTTGAGTGGAATCACCTCAACCCAAATTTTTGGCACACTAGCACAAAATCTCTCATATTGAGCTATCTCCCAGATGATTTTAGAGAATCCACAATAGGAAAGAATGTGGGAATCATCTTCATACCCACTTTTACAAAGAAATCACACATATGTCAAATGGATACCTCTCCTTCTAGCATGATGTGCAGTAGGTGGTTTACTATGAGATACTTTCCAAACATGAAGGGTGCATCTTTTGGTAGATTTTCAATTCCAAATCCACTAAAAGACATCAGATTCTGAATCTTTGCATCTTATTCACCCCCACATCTTTGAATCAAACATGTTCTCTACCATGAAAGAGTAAATGATCTTCCTCATTAAAATATGTATTAAGGGTGTTGAGGAATGAAAATAAAGCACCATACTTTCTAGAAATAGGCATGGACCATTGACCATCATTAAAAACATAACTTAAAAAGAAATCCTTAGGTTGACCTATCTTAATATGAATATAATCTTTAAAGAAATATGAAAACTTCCTTCCTTTCACCCAAGTATCATGCCACATACGAATGGTATCACGTTACTAATCTTGAGATCTAAAAGGGAATCTCTCTGTGATGGACTTGATTTTCTAGCTTAATTCCGAGGACGGAATTTCCTTTAAGGTGTGTAGGATGTGATGGAGTGGAATTTTGGAATCCTAAATGTCCAATGACACAAGTGAAGTCACACATGTTGAGTTGTTTTGAGAATCCCAAATGTTTTAATAAATTTGGAGTGTTGTTGAGGGTTATACAATAATTTGGATCAATAATTTTATGCCTTCTTGAAGAATTTAATTGACAAGTCTAATAGCTTAGTTTTTGCACCAAAATCGAATGGATTTTACCTCGACGTATGGTGAAGCTATGGTTAAATTTTGGTGGCATTTGGATGCTCCTAGAGGGAGTTATTTAGGTTTGAATTCTGGAAAATAATGTGAATTATTGGTATTATTTAGCCTAAGTTGTTGATTGTAATAGTGCCACACGTCCCTTGGTCTGGGATGGGTCTGTGTGGCCGAATCTTAGCCATCCATATCGGATTGGGCAGATGGGATCTTCAGTTTGACTGAGTTGCGGATGGGCTCAACTAAGGGACTCATGCAGACCATTGGATTGAAGATCGATGGACCGCAAGCCATCCCCTACCTTGCGACTAGAGCAAGGTAGTGGGTCAGTTTAAAACGCACCCTTTTCATAGGCCACTCTCTGTGATCATGGGGTGATGGGGAGAAGTGATCGGGAAGTTGGACTCACCCCCTCACTATGAACAGACCGACACCCTATGCGGGTCAAATGACCAAGTGAGCTGAGAGAACAAAGCAGTCTCCAACACAGTCTCTCCACCATAACTCGCCGACCATGGCTGGGATCAGTATACAAAGGTAGAGGGTAGATCAGAGGAAGATGAAGGGAGGAAAACGAAGGTCGAGGTCACAGGAGTCTGAGGCGGCAGGTTCTAGGGGCTATCGTTAAGCTTCCATGGCTGCCTAATCCAAGGTTCGGAGGAGATGAACTCGGAGTTGGGGTTGTTGATCCAAGGCACTGCAACTCAATCCAAAGGTCCCCTCAGGTCCTTGAAGCTTCAATGGAGCTTTTCAGTGCCTCATCCATGAGATTTGAGGCAATGGAGTCCTTTTCCCCTTTCCTAGCGCCACGGCGGCCACCATGGCCGGTGAGCTTGTGGTCGGGAGGATTTGGAGCCGATATCGAGAGAAACAGTGACCGTGGAGGTCTCTCCAAGGTGGTCGAAGCCGAGGGCAGCCTTAGTGATCAACGAGGAGGGACTTGTCATGCAAGATTGCTCGCCGGAAGAGTTAGCTGCGGCGGCGCCCTCATGAAACAGGGGCACTTGAGTTCCTGTTCTCGCGTCTGCAAAGAGAATGAAAGGGAAAGACCTGCTCGGGTAAACAGGCCCTTAGCTCCGCGGATCCCACACAAGATCCGGACCGGGTCCCTTTGAGAAGAGAAGACCAGCGCTAGCCCAATATGGCCACGTGGCAGCGGTCTATTGGCCCAATAAAGGTAATTCCTTCATAATGTTTAGATCTTGTAAAATTCCTAGAATTTAGCTCGATGCTCAGAAAAATACAAACAAGGTATCAAACTATTCAGAAAAATGAGTAGAATCACTTGAAAGCTTAATATCAGTCTTTTGAGACAGTAATATCAGTAATATCATGTAAGTTGTAATATGCTTAGTTCATGTGTAATAAATAACAAATGGTGGTCTAAAATTATGAGAATATGCTAGTAAATCAATATTCATGCTTATAATCCATTGGATGTTAGTAACTATATTTTTGATGCACGAAATCATGTAATTTGATTTATATGACTAATTAGGGCTCCTAACCCTAAATAAAATGCTATAAATACATACATAGTCAATAAATAGTGAAATTTACAGAGTAAGTTCATATCAGTAATCTGAAGTTAGGATGTAACTCAGATATCAGTTATATGCATATAATTGATGTTATATGAAGATGAACCTTAATACATATCATGAAACCCTAATTTAGGTTAATGCATGTAACCTAAGGTTAATAGGTTCACATAATGATGGAAAATACAATTATCAGTTAATGAGTAAATAATCTGGAATATGGCATCAGTAAGATGATTCTAAGACAAGGAAGCAAGTAATGATGGGAATATCCTAATGAGTTAAGAAAACCCTAAAATGGATACGATTAGGGTTAAGATGAGACATATGAGGATGAGAATCTGATAACAGTATATGATCTTGTCTTAATCAGGGATGAACAAGGTTAGAGTTGATACGAGGAATCCATATGTGGTTAGGATGTCTCTTTGGAAGGTACGCCATTACCTCTTACTTGGCTTATTATACAATATGCTTGTTTTATATGAGTAGTAAAATACTTGGCATATGATATTGGATGAAATGATTGTTCTGGTATGATATGTTGCATGATTTTCCATGATTACTGCTATGAACACATGAAACATAATATATCTGTTCCATTATATGAAAGCACTAACTCTTTGGTAGTGTGCTTGGAAGTGACCTAACTCTTTGGTAGTGGTCACATTGTACATATGACCTAACTCTTTGGTAGTGGTCTGACCTAACTCTTTGGTAGTGGTCACCTTGTACAGATGATCTAACTCTTTGGTAGTGATCATAAAGGCCTCGATATATAATGGAAAATGTGCTTAAAATATGTGTTCTCTTTTGTTAATGAATATCCATGTGCAAGTATATGTTTTTCCTTATATTCTTCTGTTACTGCCAAGTATATTAGTTTTATCTTATTGCCAAGATATGATGAGAGGTAAATAAAAGACACGTAGGCGTACTCAGTACAATATTCTTGAATATTGTGCTGACGTGTACCACATGTAATCTTTTGTATAGGTGGTGGTTATGCTCTTGAAGATCCAGGATAGCTGAGAGTTGTGTAGCGAGCTGATGTACAGGTGGACCTGTTGTCTTAAGATCCTGTAGTTTAGATGTAGTACATGTATATGTTTTAGTTTACCTTTCAATGTGTAATATCAAATGTTGTAACAATTCATGTTGTAATTATATGTTGAATGGTGAACATGTGTTGTGGTTTGTTTATTGTTCATGTGCATGTGCTACTGATGTTGTTTCCTTCTGACTCCCTTGATTTTCTTCTTCTTAGCCTAGTGTGGGGTGTTTAAATTGGGATTCTCGCTGAGGTGAGGGTTTCAATTTGGACGTCGCACATCAGATTAAGTTTTAGAAAATCCGGGGACGTCACAGGTGGTATCAGAGCATGAACAATAGCAAAACCTGACATTTGCTCATTATGCAACTCAAAACTAAAGAACCTTGAACCTTAATAATCTTTAGGGTTAGATTAGTCATCTTTTTGAGACTAGATCTGACCTAGCCTCTAGGTTAGCACCTAGATGTCCGAGAACTAGGCCTAGACTGGTGCTTGTTGTATATCAAGTCCTTAGATGACGTTCTTTCCTTGTAGTGCAGCGGTATGGGACGTTGCACTATTTGGAAATGGCGTGCATCAAGGGAAGAGAAACCCTAGACATATGGCGCTCGTTGTCTAGAGTAGCTACACTAGTCTACACCATGTTCTCACCCTTTTCACTAGTTTTCATGACACTGGACTCTCTACTATGTGTGGGACACTCATTTTCAGGATTTGGTTTTGATTCCAAACGGATCGAACCTCGATAGTTTTCTCTGACGCTTGTTTTATCGGAGAAAAACTATATAATATTTTAATATGTATATGTATTACAAAAATGTGTCCCCACACATGTACTAGTAGGAGGTGGTCATGCAATCTAAGTGAAAGTGATGACATCAGTCTAGAAGAGAGAGTAGTTCTAGATTAGATGTCTAGAGCCTTGTTGGAACCTATGATAGATGGAGTAGATGATATAAGTTTTGATGATATGATGTTAGTCTTATATAGACGACAGAAGATGGTTATGATGATATATGTTTGTCTTTGAGGACTTAAGTTTGGTTTTGAGGTTTTGAGATAAGTTTTGATGATGCAAGTATGCATTCTTTTATGAGATAAGATATGATAAGTTAAGACAAGGTTGTGAGTCAGCATGAGCCTCAAGCTCTTTTGCAAAGGAGGACCTCTAGTGTTAGGACCAGTTTTGGAGTTAGCTCAAGAGAGAGCGAGACCCACAGGGAGAAGGTCAGAGAACCTAGACTCCATGATATGAGAAATACGAGAAATATGTGATATGATATGTCCTAAACTAGAATACTCCTGAGTGATTGAGATGAGTCGCTTTATGCATGATTCCTATAGTCTTGTTGAACCCTAGATGTCCTTGGGAAGACCAAAACCCTTGAGATAGAGAGAGGCTAGTTATATATGTGCATGTGAACATGAATTTGAGTGTCTTCCATCTGGGTGAGGGAGAGAGCCCAAGACCCTGGAGGAGGTAGCTATGTCAGTTTTTTTTGAAGCCTCATGCTCGGGTTGGTGGTTTCCCATATAGGAATCTAGTGGTGTATATAAGAGAGCTTTGGGTAAGATGTTTCATGGGAAGAGAACCTATGAAGAGTATGGCATAGCATGTTTTGGTTGATGCTTATGTGGCTAGAGCTTGTAAGGCTATCACTAGTGCCAATGAGGTAATCCAAGAACCCTAAGCTAAGAAAAAAAAATAAAGTATGTGCTTATGAGATACACATAGAGTTGAGTTAGCTTAGAGAAACTGAGTATGGAACTACCCTCGTAGTATGGGTTAGAGGAACCTCTTTTGGCCTAAGTAAAGTTTTGATATAATATAAGTTTGTTTAGCACAACCATGATATAATACATGTAGAGATGTGATCTAATATCGATATGTGATATATAGACATGATATGATGGAAATCTAGAAATGGTTTAATAGATATCAAGGCATAATTGGTTAACCACGTACATGCATAATGATGATTAATATGAAATTTTTGTTTAATCTTGTGATGAATTCACTCGTAAATGTTACAGTTTATTATGAACAATGGAATAAGATCATATGAATGAACAATGTTACACGAGGTGTTAATCTTAGTTCTTAATAAAGATGAAAATATAGTTTGAAGATTAGCACAACATAATGCTTACAACACCTTGATATGATCTAGATGGATAAAGTGGGTTAATTTTAGTTAACTCCCTCCTAAAAGACATATGTTAATGTTGAACATGTTCTAACAATTAGCTCAATTAATGTGGATGACACCTTGATGTATGAGTTAATCTTAGTTAACTCCTTTGTAACGTGGTAATATGACGCTGAATAGTAATGCATGAGTTAAGGTAATGAAGCAACCCTAAAATACGAGATATGTAATGACATAACATAATCTTCTAAACCCTTGTATCACCTTAGATGTTTGGGAAACATCCTAATAGCTGGAGTATAATTCTGGAGCTTTTGACTATGTTGTACATAGAATGATGCCTACATGTGGATTTGAGAGCAAGATAAGGTTTTCCCTGGAAGTATGATTATGGCTTACTTTCGAGGACGAAAGTTCTTTTTAGATGTATATGATGTGATGGACTTGATTTTCTAGCTGAATTCCGAGGACGGAATTTCCTTTAAGGTGTGTAGGATGTGATGGAGTGGAATTTTGGAATCCGAAATGTCCAATGACACAAGTGAAGTCACACATGTTGAGTTGTTTTGAGAATCCCAAATGTTTTAATAAATTTGGAGTGTTGTTGAGGGTTATACAATAATTTGGATCAATAATTTTATGCCTTCTTGAAGAATTTAATTGACAAGTCTAATAGCTTAGTTTTTGCACCAAAATTGAATGGATTTTACCTCGACGTATGGTGAAGCTATGGTTAAATTTTGGTGGCATTTGGATGCTCCTAGAGGGAGTTATTTAGGTTTGAATTCTGGAAAATAATGTGAATTATTGGTATTATTTAGCCTAAGTTGTTGATTGTAATAGTGCCACACGTCCCTTGGTCTGGGATGGGTCTGTGTGGCCGAATCTTAGCCATCCATATCGGATTGGGCAGATGGGATCTTCAGTTTGACTGAGTTGCGGATGGGCTCAACTAAGGGACTCATGCAGACCATTGGATTGAAGATCGATGGACCGCAAGCCATCCCCTACCTTGCGACTAGAGCAATGTAGTGGGTCAGTTTAAACCGCACCCTTTTCGTAGGCCACTCTCTGTGATCATGGGGTGATGGGGAGAAGTGATCGGGAAGTTGGACTCACCCCCTCACTATGAACAGACCGACACCCTATGCGGGTCAAATGACCAAGTGAGCTGAGAGAACAAAGCAGTCTCCAACACAGTCTCTCCACCATAACTCGCCGACCATGGCTGGGATCAGTATACAAAGGTAGAGGGTAGATCAGAGGAAGATGAAGGGAGGAAAACGAAGGTCGAGGTCACAGGAGTATGAGGCGGCAGGTTCTAGGGGCTATCGTTAAGCTTCCATGGCTACCTAATCCAAGGTTCGGAGGAGATGAACTCGGAGTTGGGGTTGTTGATCCAAGGCATTGCAACTCAATCCAAAGGTCCCCTCAGGTCCTTGAAGCTTCAATGGAGCTTTTCAGTGCCTCATCCATGACATTTGAGGCAATGGAGTCCTTTTCCCCTTTCCTAGCGCCACGGCGGCCACCATGGCCAGTGAGCTTGTGGTCGGGAGGATTTGGAGCCAATATCGAGAGAAACAGTGACCGTGGAGGTCTCTCCAAGGTGGTCGAAGCCGAGGGAAGCCTTAGTGATCAACGAGGAGGGCCTTGTCATGCAAGATTGCTCGCCGGAAGAGTTAGCTGCGGCAGCGCCCTCATGAAACAGGGGCACTTGAGTTCCTGTTCTCGCGTCTGCAAAGAGAATGAAAGGGAAAGACCTGCTCGGGTAAACAGGCCCTTAGCTCCGCGGATCCCACACAAGATCCGGACCGGGTCCCTTTGAGAAGAGAAGACCAGCGCTAGCCCAATATGGCCACGTGGCAGCGGTCTATTGGCCCAATAAAGGTAATTCCTTCATAATGTTTAGATCTTGTAAAATTCCTAGAATTTAGCTCGATGCTCAGAAAAATACAAACAAGGTATCAAACTATTCAGAAAAATGAGTAGAATCACTTGAAAGCTTAATATCAGTCTTTTGAGACAGTAATATCAGTAATATCATGTAAGTTGTAATATGCTTAGTTCATGTGTAATAAATAACAAATGGTGGTCTAAAATTATGAGAATATGCTAGTAAATCAATATTCATGCTTATAATCCATTGGATGTTAGTAACTATATTTTTGATGCACGAAATCATGTAATTTGATTTATATGACTAATTAGGGCTCCTAACCCTAAATAAAATGCTATAAATACATACATAGTCAATAAATAGTGAAATTTACAGAGTAAGTTCATATCAGTAATCTGAAGTTAGGATGTAACTCAGATATCAGTTATATGCATATAATTGATGTTATATGAAGATGAACCTTAATACATATCATGAAACCCTAATTTAGGTTAATGCATGTAACCTAAGGTTAATAGGTTCACATAATGATGGAAAATACAATTATCAGTTAATTAGTAAGTAATCTGGAATATGGCATCAGTAAGATGATTCTAAGACAAGGAAGCAAGTAATGATGGGAATATCCTAATGAGTTAAGAAAACCCTAAAATGGATACGATTAGGGTTAAGATGAGACATATGAGGATGAGAATCTGATAACAGTATATGATCTTGTCTTAATCAGGGATGAACAAGGTTAGAGTTGATACGAGGAATACATATGTGGTTAGGATGTCTCTTTGGAAGGTACACCATTACCTCTTACTTGGCTTATTATACAATATGCTTGTTTTATATGAGTAGTAAAATACTTGGCATATGATATTGGATGAAATGATTGTTCTGGTATGATATGTTGCATGATTTTCCATGATTACTGCTATGAACACATGAAACATAATATATCTGTTCCATTATATGAAAGCACTAACTCTTTGGTAGTGTGCTTGGAAGTGACCTAACTCTTTGGTAGTGGTCACATTGTACATATGACCTAACTCTTTGGTGGTGGTCTGACCTAACTCTTTGGTAGTGGTCACCTTGTACAGATGATCTAACTCTTTGGTAGTGATCATAAAGGCCTCGATATATAATGGAAAATGTGCTTAAAATATGTGTTCTCTTTTGTTAATGAATATCCATGTGCAAGTATATGTTTTTCCTTATATTCTTCTGTTACTGCCAAGTATATTAGTTTTATCTTATTGCCAAGATATGATGAGAGGTAAATAAAAGACACGTAGGCGTACTCAGTACAATATTCTTGAATATTGTGCTGACGTGTACCACATGTAATCTTTTGTATAGGTGGTGGTTATGCTCTTGAAGATCCAGGATAGCTGAGAGTTGTGTAGCGAGCTGATGTACAGGTGGACCTGTTGTCTTAAGATCCTGTAGTTTAGATGTAGTACATGTATATGTTTTAGTTTACCTTTCAATGTGTAATATCAAATGTTGTAACAATTCATGTTGTAATTATATGTTGAATGGTGAACATGTGTTGTGGTTTGTTTATTGTTCATGTGCATGTGCTACTGATGTTGTTTCCTTCTGACTCCCTTGATTTTCTTCTTCTTAGCCTAGTGTGGGGTGTTTAAATTGGGATTCTCGCTGAGGTGAGGGTTTCAATTTGGACGTCGCACATCAGATTAAGTTTTAGAAAATCCGGGGACGTCACACTCTCAATTTGAGAATATTATTAAACAGACAAGAAAAGTTATTTGATTCCTCAACATACCAGCAAGAAGCATTCTTTAAGTATTTTATATCGATCTAATTGCACAATGAGTATTTTTCCTAACATTATCACACACAGTAATCATAATGCAAGCTTTAGTTGTTGGGAAATATGACATCAGATAGGTAGTAGAAATAAAAAAAACTTTCTGACATATTTCTCATTAATCAGTGGATTGTGTCAATAACTATGCAATGGGAAGGATGGTTTTACGAAGATATACCTAGTCTTGGAGCAAGTCCAGTGAAAATCCTTGTCGATGTAGATGCACACTCTGTCTTGGATGATGTCTGTGAAGCTCCTGGTTGCACTAGGAATCGTCTGACTACTTCACCACAAATATATATTTTGAAAACAAATTGGCCATTATATTCATCCTGTGGCCTGGGCTTGATCTTGGGACCTCTCACTAACAAACCGAGTGTCTAACCATCTTGGCATCTTCTGTTAGACCTTCACCACAAATAGTATACTCAAACGTCATTGTCTGTAGAAACTCCTTTCATCATGGATTGTTGACTGACGTTGTCCTCCTTAGTGATGGGAAAAGGCTACCTCACCTCTAGAGAAGTCCACATGGACCAACTAGAACTCCTATCATCCTTCTAGAATAAATAGGAAGAATTTGTTCCTCTTATTGGTGTACTAGTCACCAACCCGCTCTCACACAACAATGTTCCTGAGTTGTTCTCTCCCATATCTATCCCTCCCTAGTCAGGTTGGACTTTCTTGCGCTCTCTTGGTTACCACAACCAGAGAGGACAACAATTGTCAGCACAATTGATTCTTAGTTGTCTATTGTGTTCTAGGAAGCCACCACTACCCCTCTATTTATAATCGGGGTTAGGGCTATGGTTCCCAGTCTGTGCGAGAGTGGAAGGGACCAAAATATCTTGAATTTTCACAACAATTATGGAAATTTCACAGCCTACGGCAGCCGAAATGGCTATATGGAAACCCAGGAAGTCATATGGCATGTGATACAGTCGTATCACATTGCGATATGGTCATTTTAATAGTTTCCCAATTTTGTACATGTTTCAGCAATTCAATTCCAATTAATGCATAACATGATGTCAACATCAATCTTTGATGTAATCGAATTGCACCCCCAAACTGACCGTTTGGTGTAGACAAGATGGTCATCTCACATCACACAAAATGGTCATCTTGCACAAGTGATATGGGCGTCTCACAACTTGGGTCAGGCTAAATTCTAGCCAATGTACATACAATCAGCCTGGCACTCCAAACGACTGTCTCCACACTTGAACTGATCATTGGTAGTTTAGTCAGTTGATTTGTTGTGTGAATTGAATACCTAAACACTTTCGTAATCAATCCAATCATCACTCAAGATCAAACTCCTCTTCTAGATGAGTTCCTATGTGTGTGACCTTATAGGTCCCACATTACGTTGGCAGTGAATGTCCATAACAACTTATGACATCACAAGCAATGAGCGGTGCCTAGTCTCACATCATTGCTATCCAATCATCACCTTTATAACAACCCATGTTTTAGGATTGTGTTTGATGATGTCAAAACATATTGAATGACATGTGATCAGTGCAATGATTTTAGGTTAAAGAACCACAAACACCGCCATCACAATGAGAGATGACTATGACTACCATAGTAATGGTTTCCATGTGTTAGTCTCATGGTAGGTCTTTCTGATACACAGTTCTCTAATATGTATTTTTGTGTTTGATTTGATATCACCATATCATAACTAATGGGATTCTATCATCAACCAACTGACACTCTAATCTTATGTGTTGTTGTTGTCCATCAACCTTCCACAATAATAATAGATCAGGAAAATAATGAGAATGTATATACTCTTTACATCCATATGATCTCATTCTTCCAAGTCAAGTACTTGAAGACATATGTCATTGAGTAATATCAAAATCAAATCTGAATAGTCATTTCTTATGTTATTTCATTGATCTCATTCTTCCAAGTCAAGTACTTGAAGACATATGTCATTGAGTAATATCAAAATCAAATCTGAATAGTCATTTCTTATGTTATTTCATTATCTCAAAACTAATAAATTGGAAGCTTGCCTTTATTAAAAATCAAATCATTTACAAGTTATGTCATTACGATCATCTTATGATTGGCTATTTGGGCATACATACCAATAGACTCCCACTTACACATAGAGAAAATCACCCATGAATCTTATCACGAGTGACCTAACATGACCATCATGCATCTACTGCAAAAGTACTTTAGTCAAGGGATCAACAATGTTATTCTCAGTTGGTGCTCTATAAATCTATCTCTCGTATGCGATGGAACTGCCTTTGTATATGCTTAGAACGCTGATGTGATATGGGTTCCATAGCTCGTGCATAGCTCCATTGTTGTTAAATATAGCTCAATTGTGTCACTGATGCTCAGAATGAATCCATGTTCAGAAATGAACTTCTTGATCCATACAGCCTCCTTTGCTGCATTCGATGCAGCAATATACTCAACCTCTGTTGTAGAATCAGAAATTGTCTCTTGCTTGGAACTTTTCCAGATTACATCTCCATTGTTTAGGAAAAACATGAATCTTGCTTGTGATTTGTAATCATCTTTGTCAGTCTCGAAGCTTGCATTGGTGTAACCTCTTACCACCAGCTCCTCCTATCTGCCTAGACCAAGAATTGATCCTTAGTCCTTCTCAAGTACTTAAGGATGTTCTTCATGGCTATCTAGTGAGCATCACATGGATCTAATTGATGTCTTCTCATCATGCTCATGGCATATGAGATGTGTACACCGGTACACAACATTGCATACATGATTGATCCAATTGTTGAGGCATATGGAATCAAGCTCATGCATTTCCTTACTTCACAAGAACTGGGATATTGAATTTCAGAGATGGCAACTTCATGTAACATGGGGAGGTTTCCTCTCTTTGAGTTCTTCATGCTGAATCACTTCAACACTTTGTCAATGTATGTGTTCTGACTTAGTCCAAGAAGCCTTCTTGATCTATCTCTATATATTTTTATCCCCAGGATGTAGGATTCTTATCCCAAGTCTTTCATAGAGAATGTATTTCCAAGCCATGTCTTTACCTTTTGTAAAGTAGGGATCTCATTCCCCATTAATAGTATGCCATGCACATAAAATATGAGGAATACTACCATGCTCCCACTAACCTTCTTATACACACAAGGTTCATCTTCATTTTGAACAAAGCCAAACTCTTTGACTGTCTCATCAAAATGAAGATTATAGCTCTGAGATGCTTGATTCAATCATTTTTGTAGCTTACATACTTTATTTGCATCATTTGGATTGGTAAAACCCTAAGGTTGTGTCATATACACATACTCAATAAGATTCCTATTAAGGAATGTGGTTTTAACGTCCATCTTCCAAATCTCATATTCATGATAAGCTGCAATAGTAAGCATGATCCACATGGACTTAACCATGATCATTGGAGAAAAGGTTTTGTCATAGTTAACACCTTGAACTTGACTAAAACCCTTTGTAATCAATCTTCCTTTATAGGTTTGTACTTTACCATCCATGTTTGTCTTCTTCTTGAAGACCCACTTGCACCCTATGGGTTTTACCCCTTTAGGTGGTTCCACCAAGGTCCATACCTTGTTGTCATACATGGATTCTATCTCAAATATCATGCCTCAAGCCATTTCTCAGACTTTGGTCCCTCAATAGCTTATAGATAGGTTGTTGCCTCATCATCTATGACCAACTCCCTACCTTTTGTGAGACACAAGATATCCAAATCTCTCAGGTTCAAGGCGTGTCCTACTAGATCTACACGTTTCTTGTATTACATGAGGAATTTGAGATTCCAAAACAATTTGTGAGTCTCCTTATTCCTCCTGTATATGAGTTGGTTCAATGTTTTCTTGTTGGTATCGAACCTCTTCAAGTTCTACTTTCCTCCCACTAATTCCTTTGGCAATGTATTTCTTTTGACGGAATGTAGTCTCTCTGAAAACAGACTCTTTGTTGTCAGTTAAGTTATACAAGTAGTATCCCTTGGTCTTCGTAGGATATCCAACAAAATAGCATTTATCATATCTAGGGCTAAGATTTTTAGGAAGCATTTTCTTAACATAATCTTCATACCCTCAAATCCTCATAAAAGACATTTTCGGACACTTCCTAGTCCGTACCTCATATATTGTCTTTTGAAACAATTTTGACGGTACTCATTTAAGTGTAACCACAGCCATTTCAAGAGAATACACCCAGAAGGAAGTTGGAAGATAAGAAAAATTCATCATAAACCACACCATATCTAGCAATGTGCAATGCCTTCTTTCTGATGCACCATTATGTTGCGGAGTTCTAGGTGGAGTCCATTGTGATACAATACCACGGGCTCACAGAAGGTCCTCAAACTCTTGGTTCAAGTATTATCCACCTTGATCAGAATGAAGTTCCTTAATACTTTTACCAAGTTGGTTTTGTACTTCATTCATGAACTCTCTAAACTTTTCAAGAGTGTTTGACTTATGTTTCATCAAGTAAACATAGTCATACCTACTGAAATCATTAGTAAAGGTAATAAAGTATTGATAGCCACCTCAAGAAGTTGTGCTAAAAGGTACACACACATCAATATGTATGAATCCTAATAGATCACTAGTCCTCTCATTATTTCCAGTGAAAGGAGTCTTGATCATCTTTCCCAATAAACAAGATTAAAAAGTCTCTATTGATTTAAAATTAAAAGAGTCCAGATAACCATCTTAGTGGAGTTTGGATACATGTTTCTCATTCATGTTCCCTAGACCACAATGCTAAAGGCATGTTTGGTTAGAGTCATTGAGTTTTTGTCTCTTGGTATTTACGTTATACATGCTTGTATCTATATCTATCAAGTATAGATCTTAAGACATTGGGGTGTTTCCATAAAAGATCTCATCTTTACTAATAGAACATCTTCCATTCTATATAAGAAATTTGAATCCATTCTTGTTCAAACACGATACACATATGATGTTCCTATTAATTTTAGGTACGTAATATAATTTCTCCAACTCTATTACTAGCCCACTTGGAAAAGATAAATTATAGGTTTCAACTGTGTTGGACACAACTATTGCACCATTTGCAACTCACAATTCTACCTGACCTTTCTCTAAAGGTCTACTTCTTTTCAGATCCTTTACATTTGAGCAAATGTTTGATCCACATCCTGTATCTAGTACCCTTGATGATGAAGTAGTAAAGTTAACCTCAATAATGTATATACCAGAAGTAGAGATCTCAATCCCTTGCTTCATCTTCCTAGGTTCCCTTATCCTTCTCCTTATTTTGAGTGTAGAAGATTTGGACTTTAGCTTAGCCACAACACGCTTCTTGGCTTTGCCTCTATCCTTGGACTCAACTCCACTGATCATCATCACATATTTTCCATCTTCATTTGTACTTCGACACTTATCAAGATGTCAAGAAACTGTGACAACAGTCTATCTATGTTACTCAAGTGATAACACTCGATAAATTGGCTATATGATTTAGCCAATGATTACAAAATCATACCCATAGCCAACTCTTGCCTAAAGGAAATCCCAGTCTCTCTAGATGCTCCACATTCCTAATCATATTGAGCACATGAGGCTCTACTAGATCTCCCTCTGTCAGTTTGCACTCAAATAGCACCTTAGAGACATTATAGCTTTCATGTTTATCATGTTGTTTATGTAATTCATAGCTCATACAGCCCATCATAAGGTTCTTGATGTTCACAACATCATTGGCATGCTTCAAAGAAGCATCCATGTCAGTCTTAGGCAAACATGGAGCATACACTGACATTGGTGTTTTAGGATCATGCAAAACACTTATCAAGGTCATGAACCAATTATGGAAATAAATCTCATTTAATTCATCTGATTGAGATGATTGAGTGTTTTCCATTTGATTCTATAAGAGAAAATTTGCATTTGTCAAAACCCATTTTGATTTGATTTGATTTGAAAAAGTGATATTAATTAGGTCTTTAATTAACTATCACTCCCACAATTTTGTTCAAATTCATAGCCCTTACTACCAATTCGTAAGATTTCAATGTAAAATCTTCCAATAGTTCAAAATCCATATTTCATCAAGTCATGACTCATCTTTTGATGATCGCCTACAACTTGATTATTTAGGTAGGCCAAACTTATCAATTGCATGTATATGTAACTCTTGGATAGATGGTATGTGTAACTCTTTTCCATAATCATCTTTATGCCTCTAGCACCTAGTCTCACCAAGTTATTACCAGTTAAGTCTAACCCTAAAGCTAACACGATAGGATATGTACCCTACTTTAGTAGATCTACATACCTATCGTCACACTTCCACAAGATAGACGACACAACACAGTTTGGCGTAAACTACACTTGTTCGATCAAGCTTTTCATGTATGCTACTTAAACACGACATATCAAACTTAATATTATATTAAGGGATTTTGTATAATACATATACATTAAACAATCACTATATATAGTATGTATCTATACATGCTATAACCCACAACAAAAACATGCAATAAACAAAAAACAATGGTTATGGCCATTCTAATGTAATTCCTTGAAGCTGCAAGGAATTACCACAACCTAGGGTCTACATCACATATAGAAACCTATTGTTGAGGAAGATCTATACTTGCCAATATGGGACGATTAGTTCAACCCTTGAACTGACAGTCTCACCTCCTAGTCGGTCAGTTAGCTTTCACACTGGATGTCTGGCCATCGTCTCCACCATCTTCTAGATCCTCTAGTCGATTGGTCGGATCCTCCAATTGAGTGGATCGGCTTGCCTTCCTCGGTCCTTCTCGGTCCTCCAGATAGTTGGGTCACCTCCTAGACAGTCAGTTGGCCTGGTACAAAGCGTCTTCTTCTTTGTCGTAACAAGAAAGTAAACTATCATACTATTACATGATTATATAGAAACCTTGAGTTGCATTCGAGGGGAGCAAAGGTAGAAGAGAATAATACTTTTACATTGGGAAGAAAAGATAGTGGCTCGGTTCACAAACCGAGGTATCAAACACACAACCACCATGGATAGATAAAGGGTATTGGCCATAACTACGCTACACATCCACCATCAAAACTCATATTTAGGGTGACACGTGTAATTTGCATATATATCATGTCATATATATATTTGTTTGGGTTCTTATGTGGTGATTAGTCAGGTGTACACAACAATCGGTCTAAATATTCACATCGTATACAATAAATAGACATGATAAAACTAGAATTTTATCATACCAATTATCCCAAAACATAATTAATTGATGTGGCTCTGATACCATTGTTAGGAAATATAGCATCAGATAGGAAACAGACAGAAATTTTTTCCTACATATTTCCCATTAACCAGCAGATCACGTCAATAACTATGCAATGGAAATTATGGTTTTATGAAGATATACATGGTCCTAGAACAAGTCTAGTGACAATCCTCATCGATGTAGATGTGCACTCTATCTTGGATGGTGTCTGTGCAACTCTTGGTTGGACCGGGACTTGTCTGACTGCTCCTCCATGAACATCAGACTCAAAAGTCATCATCTATAGTATCTCCTCTCGTTACAGACTACTAGCTGACGTTGTCCTCCTTAGCGATGGGCAAAGGTCACCTCACCTCTAGAGAAGTCTGCACAAACCAACTAGAACTCCATCATCCAATTAGAACAGACAACAAGGATTCGTCCCTCCTATTGGTGTACTAGTCACCAACTTGTTCTTCCACAACAATGATCCTCAGTTGTTCTCTCTCGTAGCTATCCCTCCCTAGCCGGGTAGGACTTGCTTGGGCTCTCTTGGTTACCACAACCAGAGAGGATAGCAATTATCAGATAAATTAATTCTCAATTGTCTATGTTGTGTTCTAGGAAGCCCCCAATACCCCTCTATTTATAGTCGGGGTTAGGGCCAGGGTTTCCAGTTTGTGCAGGTGTGGAAGGGACCGGAAGATCTTCAATTTTCACAACAGTTCTATAAATTTCGCACCCTGCGGCAGCGAATATGGTGGTCTGGAAACCCAGACAATTGTCTGGTATGTGAAATGGTCGTATCAAATTGTGAGACGATCATTTCATTATTTCCTAGTTTTGTATATGTTTTGGCAATTCAATTCCAATTAATGCATAACATGATGCCATCACCAATCCTTGATGCAATCGAATTGCACTCGGAAATCAGTTGTTTGGTGCAGATGAGATGGTCATCTCGCACCATGCAAAATAGCCATCTCACAGCCTGGGTCAGGCTGAATTCCAATCAATGTACAATACAATCAGCATGACACTCCAAATGACTGTCTCAACACTTGAACTGATCACTTGATAGTCCAATCAACTGATTTGTTGCGTGAATTGAATACCTAAACACTTAAGTAATCAATCCAACCATCACTCAAGATCAAACTACTCTTCTATAAGAGTTCCTATGTGTGTAAACTTGTAGGTCCTATATTATGTTGGGAGTGAATGTCCATAATAACTTATGACATCACAACCAAGGAGCGGTGCCTAGTCACACATCATTTCTACCCAAGTAAAAGGAAAGTTAGAGAACAACTTCAACCTACAATTAGTGTATGGTTTTACAATGTTTGTACAGTTCCTTTGTCATTAATATCCAGATTGAACTTGATGCATGGATTTGTCTTCCACTTCAATATTCAATCTATGTTTCTTGCTATAGAAGATTGTATGAGATATGTGTAAGCTCAATATCATATATTGACTCACATGTACATGTCCATGTAATTCTCAGTCTTGCTAACTCAAGTGGCCTTGGGTATCATACTCCCATGGAGGGACAAATCTCATCTCTATCACTCACGGTCAGTCCCAGTGTGTCACAGTCACCCAATCATCACCTTTATAACAATCCATGTTTTAGGATCGCATTTGATGATGTCAAAGCATACTGAACACATATGTGAGTGCATTGAGTTCTAGTTAAAGAACCACATACACCACCATCACTATGAGAAATGACTATGACTACCATAGTAATGGTTTCCATGTGTCAGTCTCATGGTAGGTTTGTTTGAGACATTGTTCTATAGCATGTATCTATTTGGATGGTTTGATATTTCCATATCATGACTAATGAGATTCTATCATCCACCGACTCACACTTATTTCTTATGTGTTATTGTTGTCCATCAACCTTCCACAGTAACTACCTATCAGGGACATAATGAGAATGTATATACTCTTAACATCAGTATGATCTCATTCTTCCAAGTCACGTACTGGAAGACATATGTTATTGAGTAATATCATTCTCCAAACATATATTATGTTATTTCATTATCTCAAAACTGAATACACAAATTAAATTGGAAGCTTTCCTTTATTAATAATCAAATTATTTACAAGTTATGCCATTACAATCATCATATGATTGGTTCTCCGGGCATACATACCAACATTAGCAACATCTCTACTTTTATAACCATAGTCAACCTTATTTGTAAGGTTGAGTGATGACCTCCCACTTGACTAGATGTAGAGGGTTTATAACTTCATAATAATCCCACAAAAATTCCTAGAAAGCTTGTCAATAACATCTAAGATAGAACACAGAATAAGAAGCAAAACTTCCCAATGGAGGTGTAAGGTAGAAAGGGTAGACTTAATAAACTCAAGCCTAATCGTCATAGAAAGAAGTTTTGATTTCTAGGACTCAAGTCTCTTTTCAAATTATCAACAAGTCCACACAATATCTTTTGATAACTTCCTTGTAAATCAAGGTACTCCCAAATGTTTATAAGAAATAGATTTCTTAGGGATACCCAGGATGTTAGAAATATGACCCTTATCAGTGATTTTACTAAAAAAACACATCACTCTTTTTAGCATTACTCCAGAGAAGACCAAAATTATCCAAGATTCTTTTAATATAGTGGTCACTCATTTCATCATCTTTAGAAAAGATCATGAGATAGTTTGCAAAAATCAAATGAGAAACATAGAAGTCCTTAGGAGAAGAAAGAAGGAGCATAGACTTATCCTCCACAACATGTTTTATCAACTCAAAGAGACCCTACATAACAATAAAAAATTGGTAGGGGGGGCTAAAGGACCCCCTTGTCTAATTCCTTTGAAGGATAAAAGAAATCTAAGGGCTCACCATTGACTAATGCTTGATAGGATGTGGAATTAAACATCTCTTTGATCCAACCTATCAAAATTATAGGGAAACCCATCTTGTAAAGACTATATATAGAAGCTTCCAACTTAATCATAGGCTTTAGAAATAAGAACTTCAATGCACATCTTGTCCTTAGTTTTGTCAAAATTGTAAGTAATTTCATTATACAAAAGAATAACATCTTTAATGTTCCTATCTTTGATGAAGGAACATTGATTATCATCGATCATAGAGGAAAAAATAGACTAATTATGGTTAGATGAAACTTTAGAAATAAACTTGTATACCATATTACAAAGTGCAATGGGATGCAAATTTTGAATATCACAAGCATCAAAACTTTTGAGAATAAGAGTAATGTAAGCGCAATGGGTTCTCTCAAGAGTTTTCTATTTTTCAACCCATATTTAATTGAAGAATTGATATTCTCACCCACAATAGATTAGGGTTTCTTAAGAAAAAACACATTACGCCCACTCAGGCCTGGGGCCTTATTCTCCTTTAGATTCATAAAAACATCATCAATTTCCTTATGGGTAACATCTGCAATAATGCAAATTTTCTTATTACTAATAGAGGCACCCAAGCAGTTATCAGGCCAAAGAGATCCATCATATTTAGAATTGAAAAGGTTAGAATAAAAACCAGTAAAAAAAGGTTCAATTTCATGTAGATTGCAATTAAGAGCACAATATATAAAAAACCCTTCTAATTTGATTTCTCTCTCTTCTAGTTTTTACTGAGGAATATAAAAATCTTGAATTAGAATCCGCTTCTTTTATCCACTACACTCTACACTTTTTTTTGTATAAAGATTCTTCTTGGTCACTTTCCTTCTTAGCTTTCTCATGTAATTCTTTAGCTTTGGAAATAAGAAGAAGATTTTGTGGATCCAAGTCAGAGTCAATTTGAGCTTTTTAAGCATTGACACTGGCATATCTGGCATTGTCAAACAAATTGCCAATATATTACATTCTTTAGATTGTTCAACAAGACTAAAAATTTCTTGTAAACTTTATACATAGAACAACCCTTAACAATATCCTAAAAATTATCATGAGCAGTCCAAGAATTGATAAATCTAAAATGTGATGTAACATTCCTGACTTTACCAATCTAGCATAATTTTTTTGTGGTCAATCACAATAAATGAGATAATGTTCCCATAGTATCAGCATTAATATTCAGAAAGTCAAAATTGTAGAGAACTATATCAATTTTTGATGTCCTAAAATCTTAACCTTCCTTGTAGTTGTCCCAGGTAAACAAAGGACCTAAGAGATCCATCTCAAAAAGAACACAATCTATAATCCAATCATTGAAATCCTCCATTGATTTAATTGATGGAGGATTCTTACCAATTTTTTCCATTAGATTCACTGATTGTGTTGATATCACACAAGATAAGACAAGGACCATCCGTATTATTATTAATCTACTCAAGTGAATTCCATAGACAACATGAATATAAAATTTAGTGTTATTTGTTACCACATTAGCATGAATGAGTTGATCAATTTCTAAGATTTTAGTAATGGAACAAGAAGATTCTTTCCATAACATAAAAACCCTTCTTAAAACACAGTAATCATGATTGGAAATCCAATTGTACTAGGGGAAAATTTTACTCATTACCTTTCTCGCTTTAGCTTTTCTAAGTTTCCTTCCATTTAGAATATATATATCACATTTAAGCATGTACGTCTCCTCATTGATACCCTTTAACTTGTTACTAAATGCCTCTAACATTCTAGGAGGAGATGTGCAAAAAGTTAATCTTTTGGACCCTAGGATGTTAAGCTATCAGCCTCAACAAAAAACCCTCATTAATGACTTTTGGTACTCAAAGCTATTATGCATAGATGAGAAAATTGAAGTTGAAAGACAATGAAGAATACCACTACTAGCTTTCTTATTAAAATCAGGATGAGAACTTCAAGTTTCATTACCATGAATATTAGAATCAACTACAATCTTCCCTTTAGAAATCATAGATGAAGGTCTAGCTGAGAAGACTGGGATAGGGGTAGATGGAGTCAACCTATTAACTTCAATCCTATTACAAGAATCTTTAGTAGCCTCACCCTCATTAATAATTGAGGATAACTGACTTCATAATTTTCCATAGAGCTTGACAACTTCAAAATTAGGAACACTAGAATCATCTTGACGATCTTTACTTTTATAAACTTGTTTCGCTCTATCTTTTTCTTTTTATATCAAACAAGGACAACAATTATTAAAATGCCCAAAGAAAAAACACTTATTGCAAATAGCAAGAATCAATTCATAAGAGAGTTCCAATCTATACTAATCATCGTCAATCTTCATAACAAAATTATCAAGGAATTTAGAGTCAACATTCATCAAAACTTGGGTACGACCATATTGATCCTTGAACCAAATCTCGTGGCTTCATTGGTACTTGAGGACTACCAAGGAAGGAGCCAATCCTTCTGAACATCCTCTTGTCCCATACATACAAAGTAAGTTGATATATATAAAATCAGACATGAACAATTTTCAAGTAACGTCTCTCCAGACTAACACCAAAACCTCATCTATGTAGGACGAGTGTTCTATTCTTCACAAACCATTTCCCTAAATCTAGCCCAAAACCCATATCCTTTTGATCCAAAAAACTAATAATGAAGAAGCCATCCCTACGATCAAATACTTTTTATCACCCTTGGATTCCAAAGCCAATAAAAGTAATTTTTCAAAGTAGGTAAATGTAGTTTAAAGCCCAAAACATAACATGCACGACATTTTTTCCACTTTTGAGTGCTCTCAAGAGCTTCTACCTTTGGATATAATAGTTTACCAGTGCCCACCTTAATATATATTGCTTCTAGAAAAATTGTAGCATCCTTTTTCATTGCTACAAATCTCTAAAACCAATCACGTAGAGTGACAAAGGGAATTGAAGAATGTATGAAATCTATTGAAACATCTCCTATTTTCCTCTAGATATAAGGATTCTCGTGAGAAGGAAGCCGATGACATTGTCCAATTGCATTCTCTGTCGCACTCTCATAAATCACACCCTTTTTTTATATTGATTAGTTCCTTTTATTACATCATTATTTTAACAATGTTGATCTTTGTTTCTAAATTAGATGTTACCATGATTATGTAGTTTCTTCTTTCATCTCTCTCTTAACTATTCAACTAGATGTTTCAATTCTTATCTGGTTACACAATAATTCCATGCTTACTTGATCATTATTTATTATCAAGTAAACTTAACTTCTTAAAATATTTTGACTTATTAATGAGTGAATAAATCTCTTTAATGTATACTAAACCATATGAACTTTATACACTAAGATCTACATTCATCTATATCAAAGTATTTCTTGATCTATTAGTCTTTTCCTCTACATCATCTCTCTCTATTTCCTACACCTTATTTCTTTCTCTGGAGATGGATCTCTATCTTGGGAGATCTTGAGCCGGTTAGTTTCCTTAATCTACTAGAGTACTTAGGGGTTATGAAGAGAAAGTTACATGATCATGTTAAAAACCCAATAACACAAAATCTTTGATGATATTTTATCACCTTATTTATTCTCTAAACCCAAAACCCTAGACTGAAACAAATTATTTTACAAACTTGCATTTACATGTGAAATATTGATTTATTAAGAAATGGCAATATGTACACATTTCTTAGTCATTATAGGATTTCCTTACTTGATGTTATGCCCACATTTTCTTCATGTAATAGGCCTTTAGGCAAACCCATATTTGGTACTTCCGACATTTTTGTGATGATTTCAAAGCTCACACACACACACACACACACATATATATATATATATATATATATATATATATATATATTCATTCTTTTCTTAAATGTAACATAAGATAGACATCCAAAATCCTTGTCTATTTTGTTTTCTTTCCATTTTACAACAACTAAACAAGATTAGCTTTCCAAAGATTTTTCTCAATGGGTAAAGTATTCTGGAGACTTCATTGGGGATTTTTAGACAATTTAGGATGTTTCCTTGTGTTTCTTATTTTCATTTTCTAAGTTTACTTTTTGGTTCCTTTATGTCTTTTTTCATATTTTGTTTCTGAAAAAATGTGAATAATGTTATTTCCTCATGAGCAAGATTCCTTCTTTTTTGTAGACATTGTCATAGTTAACTACTTACATAATTCATCACTTTGGGGAAAGGGGAATACCATTTCATATCTTCTTTGGAGTTTTTCTTTTGATCTTTATTTGATCTAATTTTTTTATCATGGGGTTGCAGTAAAAAGTACAAAAGATGTACAGTTGCAATTTACACTCCTAGAAACCCATATGTCTATATAATGGGTACCAAAACTCATGTTGGGTCTTAGTATGAGGCACAGTGTGTTACTAAAGGTATCAATGCATCATAATGATGGATATCACAAGGTATTAATGACTCTCCCTCCCTAGAACTAATGATTGATTGTGGTCACTGTAGTCAGGAGTGTGGCTAGATTAGTACCCATATATGAAGAAATTGGGTTACACTAAGTGAGTTCCATCTTGTTTTAATGAAGTTCAGGACACTCCCCTCCTATGGACATCAAGATCTAGTGAGGAAATAAATAAAATATAAAACACATGGGATAAAAAGGGGAAGACTTTATCCTTTATACTTACGTTGTTTCTATTGTTGTTTGTAGCTTATTGCCTACTTAATAACGTGGTCATTTGCTTATTTCTAAAATGAACAAATTACCACAAACCAACCCGAAATCTATATAAGATCAAATTTCTCCCAATCATCTCACATCTTATGCCATGATGTAGGTTGGCATAATTTGATCAAACCTTTTTTTCTTTTTATAAGCCTATACTATGTTGTTATCATGGTAAAATTTAATCAAATATTCTTCCAAAATTTTCTGAACCCTTACTACAAAATTAGGCTACTAGAATGTATCCTGAAATTATTTCCCACAGTGTATCCTAAAAATTCATATTTTTAGTGGTCCACATTGCACCCGAAGTATATAAAAATAACCCTTAAGGCATCTGATACTTAAATACCATCCACGATCATGTGCCATGATCTGTACTAAAAGGATACCTGACACTAGTCTCACCTATTGAACACACATCATACGATCTCAACCTAAGGGACTCTTAGTGACTTGCCAAAGGCCTTTAATTTCATCTAACCTGTGAAGAAATTTTCCACTTGGTTGCCCTCCCAGTAGGACTTTTATGAATGCACCAAAGGATTCCCAAAGAGGACCTCTTTGAGAAACGTAGTCCACCTAAAACTCAAATTTCAAACCATCAACCTCATGCCAAAAGGCTACACAATTTCACAATCATACTGATAAGTAATTTGCTTTCACATCCAAATGCCCTCTATCTTTGTTCCATTCAAACACTTGCATCATCATTGAGCTAGAAATCCATGCATGCATGGTACCACACCCATGCTCATTGAAATACTTGCTTGATTGATAGTCAAACTTGAAATTCCAATCTAACATATTGAGTACATCTTCCTAATTATTTCATAAGGCTACCCATCTAGTAGTATCCCAAAAGACATCCAAATCAAATCAAATACCAAATCATGCTTCATGCACACAACATATAGATACTCAATCTAGTATACGGATTGTCCAATCATCTTATCCTAGCACACAACATATTATAATTAGATTGCACACTTTGAATTCATAGCCAAGAATCATGGACCATGACCTAAAATGGGCATCATATTTTCACCTTGTTTGCATACCTCATTAATCTTGGACCATGGTCTTAAATTGAACCAGATTGGTCCTAATCTATGTATTTACAAAAGACCAAACCTTCTTTCCCCTATTTTCATCATACACTTGAGTGTAAGACCACAAATATAAATGGTGCTACCCCTTTGTTCACTACCTCCACGTTTCCCCAAATAGGTATTGGACAAGGGGAAGTTCAATCTCATTAGTGTTGGAACTAGACTAGTGGTTGACTATAGTTAAAAAACACAACGCATGTCATAAGGGTTGTCTTATCATTATTGGCTAGACAATGTGCTTGGGTCAAAAAGCAAACAAGGACGATCCATGGTCTCATATTGACCACCTAAACTTATTTTTACAATGTATGTCCAACCCAACTCTTTCCAAATAAGATTACATAGAAAGTTCATCCCTAACAGATAATAGTCCATTTTTTAACCCTTTACTACACATTATGGAACTACTAGAAACTTCCAACATTGGTTAGATATTCCTTTCAATCCTCTTAGGAAATCTTGATTGACCAAAATCTCACCCTAATCTAGGGTAAGATATCCTCTATATATTATGTTCCCCAATACTTATAAGTAAGGTTTTATTACGAACATGGTTTTGCTCTAGGGTGATGGAGAATAGGAGTATCCTTTCACAATATCCTCTAAAAAGAGGGTTATTTGCTTTATGCATTACAAATGCATGCCAAGGGCCTTATCCAATGTGTCATATCCTTGCATATTTGGGCTAAAGATTGTAGCTGAAATATGTTTATCTAAACTAAAGGTTATTATGAATTCCTCCAAAAGTCCCTACTTCCACCATTTTCACTAATATTTGAGAGACATGACCAATTTAGATATAGTTTAGAAGCATTCAAGACCCCAAGGGAGTTTTCAAAGTAAGATTCTCTTAGTTGTGGAGCCTTATGCACACACACACACACACACACACACACAAATATATATATATATATATATATATATATATATATATATATATATATACATATATATATATGGTTAAGTTAAGGTTTGATATGCATGGATTGGAGTTTTGTTGTACTTAGTACCATGTTTCTAGTTTCTTGACCATGATATCATCTGAGTTGGTGGAAAATTTGACCAAGAAGGTGATGTTTTTAGTTAGTGTTTATATGAAAATTGAAAAAGAGTTAAGAAAAAAATCAAAAAGAGTTGTTTGACATGAACTCATCATAGATGTAGACACACTAGTCTACTTGTTGGTCATATCAATCAAGTTTAATATATGGCTAGATCAAGTCACTTGGCATGAGATTGACTAGTTCTTAGGGACCAAATGGAGGTTTTGTTGCATTAGTCTTTGGATGCTCGAGGTGTCCTCATCCATCTTGGATATTAGTCAAGTTCCTATTAACACAATTGATTTCCCATCTATCTTTATTTATTGATTAAGAAAATATATTTTTTTGTCTTTGTGAGCTGTATTACCACATTTTTCTCTTAAATCATGAGCGAAGCTGATTTGATCCATGTTCATGTACTATAATTTGGTGGATAAATAAGAGAGGCTATATAGCATCCTTATCCTTTTAGAAGGATATTCTTGGGTGGATCTTGGTACAAGACCATACCTAGAGATCAGTTCTTCCCTTATCCTCAATTCTTCTTCTTCTTCTTCTTCTTCTTCTTCGTCGTCGTCGTCGTCTTCTTCTTCTTATTCTTCTTATTCTTCATCTTCCTCCTCATCCTCCTCCTCCTCTTCTTCTTCTTCTTCTTCTTCATCGTCTTCTTCTTCTTCTTCTTCTTCTTCTTACCTTATTGGTACCTTGGTGCTTTACGGGTTGGCCTTGACAGATGTCTCTTCTTCCTATATGACCACTAGGTTTTGGAGAAGAAGATCATTCATTGTTATTAGGCTGTTGGAGCTCAAAGATAGGATCTTGTCTTGGCTTTTTTCTAGTGTTTTGAGGTGAGTGGATATTCTCCCTCACTAAACTTGAGTGGAAAATGATAGCAAGAAGAAAAATGCATATTTGATTCTTGTATGATGTTTATTGATGCTTGCATGTTTCCTTATTAGAAGCTTTCCATGGAACTATATATTGTTTTCCTAAGTTACAAACTGCAATAGCGAGTCAGTAATAAAAAGTCTATAATCTCCTTTTCTTGTATTCTAAATGATTTTCAATGACTGAATAATGTTACTGTCATGCTTGTATACACATGTATACACTTAATCTCTATGTGAATGATTCATTAAGATGAAATGATGTCCTTATTGCCTTGCATAAGCTACTGATGCTATTAAAACCTTATTTCTTATGTTGTTATTGAATGATGCATCCTCTAGTTTCCTACTTATACACGACTTCCAAATAAAATTTCAAATCTAGTGGCTATGCATGAATTTTGTTATCTACCTTTGTGATGTATAGAAAATGACAACTCTTTTGTATGCAATCCCTAATGATATTTATTTCATCATTTCTTTGTACACCCAAGTGACCTTGTTCTTGATCTAGTAGCATATCTGGTGTGCACTGAATGATGAATTCCCTAACTATATCTTCATTAGTATATGCTTGGCTTATTGATATTATTGTATATGATGATTGGATACTGTGTAGGTTATGTAAAACTATAGTACTCTGGTAATCTTTGCAATGAATAATGAATATGAATACTTTATAAATGAAGATAACTTAATGTAATAATGAGCGTGAGAATAAAGATGTGTGATGATCCCCCATCTATGCTTGTATTCTAGGTGGGAAGTACCAACTCACTTAGGTGATGACGTCTCATAAAATATGTTTCTAATATTTCTTAGTTTTCATATTGGCAATAATATATGTAGTCTTAGTGTGGATCTATTGTGGATCCATGGTGATGTTGTGTTCATTAGATAGAGTCCTTGCATACTCAATTTTGGTTTGGTTTGGAGGTGTTGTATCACTTGTGATTATCATATATTTCCTTTTTACAAATCTGATTATGGCTTCCATGTCTAGTAATCATGTTGTAACAACAAAATGGATTTGATGTGATACCTTTTGCTCAGAGAAGCATGTTATTTTACATTATATTATAAACATGTCTTGATATGATACCTTATATATGATATCTAGTCTCTAATAATATGATCATAAATCCTATGCATAGAAGATGCCTACAAATTGTTATTAGACTTATATATTGTTGAATGGAACGTGATAATTTTATGTTGATCCCATCTAAGATGATTCTAGTTGTAAGGTTGTGCTCCCACTGAGTTTTAGTGATCTTGCTGAGCTTATATTGGAAGCCCTCCTATATTTTCATATATTCTATGCAACTATAGTCGGTCCCAAGCCCAAAAAGTGGAGGACAGTTGGTGGTAGGTTGACAACCATCCATAAAAATGTATCACTATTTTAATGACTTGGATGCTTATACTTTTTTTTTGGGATTGTCCCTACCTAGTAACACACTGCATTGTTACCCGAGTGTAGTGATAAATATGTAAAAGGTTTCAACAGATTGACACCCAATTGTGTTGAAGGAAAAGCCAGGGTTTTCACACCTTGGATGGGTGTGGGTAAAGAAGCTAGTCCTCCAATATCATTGCTTGGAATTAGTGAAAATGTGAAAGGGAAATCTTTTCTAAGGATATAGGTAAAAAAGCAAGTTCACAAAAGATGAATTAGAGTGTGATCTTGGAATATTATCTCTTTGATAGGAAAATCTTTAAAGATAGTGGATACCATAATTAGAAGAAAAGTTAACATTATTTGCTTGCAAGAAACCAAACGGATAGGGGAACGATGCAGAGAAATTGGAGATACATGGTATACAATTTGGTATACAAGTATTGATAGACATAGAAATGGTGTTGGAATTATCATTGATAAGATGCTAAACGATGATGTCATCAAGATCACACTGATGGGTGATAGAATTGTAGCTATCAAGATTGTTTGTAGAGGATTTTTTTAAATATTATTAGCATGTATGCCCCCCAAGTTGGCCTTAGTGAGGATACAAAGAAGGATTTTTGGGATAACATGGATAGATTGATGCAAGGAATACCAATAGAGGAGAAGATCATTATTGGGAATGACTTGAATGACCATGTGGAGAGTTCATGAAGGTTTTGAAAATGGTAGCAGAAATTGACGAGTAGAGAGGATTCTATATTTGTAGTTGCTTATGATGTGATCTTAGCAAATAAACATTTCAAGAAAAGATATCCTTATATTATTACTTTCTAGAGTGAGAACAATTGTAGCCAAATTGATTACTTCTGTACAAGATGACTGGATTGAAAAATTTGCAAGGATAATAAAATGATCCCTAGAGAAGAACTCACCATCCAACATACATTGGTGGTTTTGAATGTGAACATGAAGATAAAAAGGTAAGCATAACAAAAGACAACATAGAAGGATAAAGTGGTGAAATCTTAAAGGAGAAAAGAAATTGACATTTTATGACAAATTTATCAAGGAGAGAACTTGGAACTTGGAGACAGATGCTAACTATATGTGGCAAAGTATGAGCTCCTACATAACAAAAATGGCCAAAGAGGTTTTGGAAAAGTTCAAACTGTTTGTTTCTCGACAGAAGACTTGGTGATGGAATGATGAAGTATAAAAGGCTATTAAACTCAAAAGGGAGACTTATAGGAGCTTGCCTAGATCTATAGATGATGCAACTTTTTAGAGATACAAACAAAGTAACAAAGATGAGATGTATGCAAATTTGGAAACTATAGAAGGGGGAAAGATATTTATAAAATGTCTAGTATAATAAAAATGAAAGGAAAAGACTTGAGTCAACTAAAGTGCATCAAAAATGAAGATGGAAGAGTGTTTGTGAAGGATTATGATACAAAGAACCAATGGACAATACTTTCATATGATTTTTAATTGAGATACTAGGAACAAAGTAAGAGACTTAGATGACATGAATGCAAGTTATAACACTTACAGACAATGAGATCACTAATTGAGTCTTTGATAAAGATAAAAATGAAAAATACATGCAACCCAAATAGTATTCACATTGGTGTATGCAAGAATATGGGGGATGAAGGGCTATGTGGTTAATAAATTTATTTAACAAGATTATGAATACAAAGAATATGCCAGTTTAATGGAGAAATAGCAATATACCTGATCTAAAAAAACAAAGGAGATATACTAAGATGCACAAACTACAAAGTTATCAAGCGTATGAGTCACACTGTGAAGCTTTGAGAGAGGATTACTGGGCAAAGGCAAAGATCAATAACACAAATATCAGACAACCAATTTGGATTTATGCCATGAAGATCAACAATAGATGCTATTTTTCTGAGAAGGAGGCTGATCTAGAAATTCATAGAAAACAAAAGAGTTCTATACATGGTGTTTATTAATCAAGAAAAAGCCTATGATCAAGTATGCAGAGAAGTGTTATGGAGGGTTTTGCATAAGAAGGATATTCCTATTCAATACATTCACTTGAACAAAGACATCTATGATGACCCAACTACAAGTATTAGGACTCTTGGAGGAGAGATACAAACTTTTCCTATTACCATTGCGGTACTTCAAGGATCGACACTCATCCCATATGTATTTGTTCTTGTTATAAATGAGTTGATAAAGCAAGTTCAATATAATATTCGTTGGTGCATGTTATATTGTGTTGATTGATAAAAGAAAAAAAAAAGATTGAATGATAAGGTTGAAATACAGATAAATACATTGGAACCTAACATATTTATGATTAGTTGAAGCAAAACTAATTATATGCATTGTAATTTTAGCCAAACTAGAATTGTGAGTAATTGAGTCAAGTTGGATGGAATGTATGTATAAATATGTGATAAACTTTTCTACTTGGGTTCCAGTATTGAAAAGGAGGGTGAGGTCCAAGATGATATTTGTCGTAGGGTAACATCAGGATAGTTGAAGTGGAGTAGAGCAACTGGAGTAGTATGTGACTAGAAGATCCTTCCCAGATTAAACAGTAAGTTTTACAGAACAAATATATAAGGCAAGTCATGCTATATGGGAGTGAATATTGGATAGTGAAGAAATAAGATTTCAACAAGATGAATGTGGCTGAAATGCTTATGTTGATATGGATGTGTGGAAATACAAGAAAAGATCATGTGAGGAACGACTATATCAGGAACAAAGTAAGGGTGGTGAGAATCAAGGACAAGTTACGTGAAGGCTGTCTAAGATGGTATCAAAATGTGTAGCGTAGACCGAAACATGGACCTATTCCAAGATCGATAATTGAGTCAAGCACACTAATAAGAAACAATGCATCTCTAAATTAACTTGGGAAGATATTATAAATAGAGATTTTGAATCTTTACATCAGGAGTAGAGTGACCCATAACATAGATGAATAGAAAAGAAGGATCCATGTATCCGAACCTTCCATGGTCGGGATTGGGGTTTAGATGAAGATGATTAAACTTATATTGGGTTTATACCTCCTTTTATTGATAAATTTGGTGAGTTTACATCTTTAGCCTTTCCTTTTGGGTTAAATAGGTAATTTCATAATGAAGGCTCTAGAATACAAGACATGGAACTCATAGTGCACTGGCTAGCACAACTTCAACATGGGTAGTACCAATACCCGCCTTAGATAATTGTAAACACAACTCCTAGGAAGATGCCTATGGAGTAGCCCAAGTTGATATCCATCCCTATCAATGACAAAACAACCAAAGTTAAAGTTGAATGAAGATGCTACTAAATATACCAAGAAGGTTGATATTTCTAGGACTTTCAACCATGCCTAAAATGGGAATATAGGTGGAGCTAGCACTAACATTCATGTGTTCTACCCACCACCTTTTTCATGATACAATTGATATGTTGGAGGCACATTTGTTTCCTTCCATTAGCATATGTGACATCATCAATGATGACCACTCCATTAGTTATACCAACAAATGTCAAGGTAGAGAACAAATTAACCTCAATACAATCATCCTTTGATTCGATTATGCATGTCACCAACAAAGCTCAAATATTTGGAGGGGAATAAGCATGTCTCTTGGTCTTTTGAGGGACTTTTTGGGATGAAGTGAGTTTACAATCTCTGATCCCTTTTACAATTTTACCCTTTAATTGGATGACTTATGACTCCACTTCATCATCCCTAAATTACTTGATTTTTCTATGGCACTTGATTGAAACGTTGATGTATTATTTACCTTAAAGCTTAAACATCGACTTTGATTTGACTTGCAACTCTTTTTGATCAATTCAAGAACTATCTCTATCTTTTGAACCTCAACTTCTCTAATATTTTAGGTTGTACTTCAAGATTTTGTTCCAAATTTCACTTTAGTAAGCCATTCCACCACTCTCTAGAAATTTCCTAAGTTTTAACTAATTTCCACTGGAATTTCCCTCTTAGATCCTTGGCCACATGCATGTGGCCATCCCAAGTAGGGGATAGATCGAGTGACTCTCAAATCATGATCTGATGACCCTTGAGTCATCTCCTACCTCAGGTAGGATGGAGTTTGAGGCTTCCCAACACCCAAATCCAGCTCCTTGGATCTTGCTACTTTTCCTTCCCTTTCTTCTAGATTTTTTCCCCATTCACCTCCTCTTTTGTACCTGACCTAATTGAGCCCAAGATACGTCCCTAACTGTAGATAATTGAGGAGAATAAAGAAACATCTCTCCTCCCCACTGCCATGGGAAACCTATCCCCACAAAAACCTAACCCTAGACTCCCCCACCTATTAATTAGACCCCCACAAGTTTTTTCTTTGACCCCCTAACAATCTCATAAGCACTCTAAATATCTTTATTTCTACTCTTGTGCATTCATCTCTTTCTCGCCGGCTGCTGCTTTGCCACATCAGTGCACTTCCTCCTTTTCCCCCTTCTCTATGAATGAAGGCCACATGTTGTGGTATTATGGTCAAGTGTTGATCAGAGACCATGATCCACAATGCCAATTTTTTTGCCCTTAATTTATTTTCTTTTTGCTTCTTCCTCACTCACTAGTACATATATCACCTTTAATGTCAGTTAAATAAGACTTTTGACGTCGATTTCCAAGTGACACCCAAGTGGGTGACACTAAAAGCATATGCCTTCAGCATCGATTACAAAACTGATGACATAGAGCCATCCCCGATTGCAACAAAAAAAGAACCACCAGTAGTGGGACAATAGGCATCAGTTATTCATTCAAAATTGACACCATTCTCCATCCTGAATAAAAACAATTGACCCCCGGTTAAACCATAATTGTCAGTTTTCTATAAATAACCGACTCCATTGACCTCAATTTATTAACAGTTTTTTAGATAACAAAAAAAAACTGACACCATTAGAAAAAAAGGCATCATTTTACTATAATTAACTGATGAGTTGGACATTCCTTGTCGGTTTTTTTCATTTAACCGATGACTATGTTTTGTTCTTATCAGCTTGCAGGCCTGCTGTCCGGCTGGTCAGCAAGATGTAGAACCTATAGCTTAGTTCTGAACTATAGGTTTACAACATCCTCTGATTTTAGCCAACAATTTGACACAAACATATAATATTAACAAGATGGACCATATTATATATAGATCATGTGATTCACACACATGTATAAGCACATTTAATTCATTCATATGATTCACACACATGTAGAAACCTATAGTTCCATTCATTTCTCCATTTCATATTCACACACATGTAGCAACATGTAGTTGCATTCATTCATCTTTTTTCACATTCACACACATGTAGAAGCACATTCATTCATTCATCATCACATTCACACACATGTATATAGATAAGACAATTCAAAAAAATTCATTCAGACATGTATATATTAGTGTGTCTTTCAAAGTTTAACATTTCATCAAATATAGAAATAATATTATGACATCAAAGTTTAGAAATGTCATTCTTTATCATCATCGTCGTTGTCATCAGTACTCCAATGATAATAAAAAATTCCCAACATTTCTAAGGCTTTTGCATATTGTTCTCTTATATCATCTAATTATTCTATTGTATAGGGACTATGTACATCTAATAACATTTCACCTGTAGTGAAGTTACTAGTTTTAAACACCTACAAAGAGAATGACATATTTATATAATTAATAATATTGGTATATTTCATATTATCTAATGAGACTATATAATACCTGTTGTATGGTATCGATTTCTAGTGCAGCATATCTGACAATGATGTCCATATATCATATCACATAGTATGGACATGCCCGACCGTTATTTTGTTTAGCACACTATAAATTTCAACATATAAAATGTTAATAAATAAAAACAAGCATAGTTCACATAAATAATATATGCATTGGAGTCAGAAAACTACATTCACATTCTCCCAAACTAATGATTTATTCTTTGTCTTGCACATGTTTCCTCCAGCTTTTTTAAAATCTTTTAAAGCCTTACATGTTAATGTAACACATTAAATTGCATTACTAAATAGTAATGTAATAATAGATCTCAATAGATATAGATATGAAAAATTTCTCACGTGAATAATGGCCTTTTCATTACGTGTCCATGCATGTTTAATTGCTTCCCATAAGGATCTAGATAATAAACAGTGTACATCTTGGGGACAATAACTGGTAACTCCCATGCTTACCAATAGAGATAAGAAAGTTAAAAATATATCACTCAAAATTTATAATAAAAATTAATTTTCTTAAGTCCAAATTATAAGAAAAGTAAACTTACTTAACATTGAATGGAGCTATTATCACGTTCTTCTTTTTTTTACCAAAATATTTAAAAGAGATAGAGAAGTATAAGGTAACTGATGAAGGGTCTTTATGTACAAGACTGATCAAAGATGGGATTAGAAACCCTCCATGGGTAAATGAAAATTCTTTACAAATCCTGTGTAAATAGCTGAAAAACATATATTATGTATGCATTAATATATAAGAAAATAGATCACTGTATATAAAACAAAGTATATAGATATACAAAAAAGATCTCACCATATCCATAGCTCTATCATAGATGTATTCAGTCAATCATACCTAAATAACTCCAAAATATCTTGTATAAATATGGTGTTATTATATGATTGGCCTACAACATCCTCCAGAATAGAAACATTTATAGGACAATGTTTGTTATGTTCGCCTATCCATATTTCCATACCCCTACAATTAGGACCTATCGAGTCGTATAGGTCCTTTGGAAGCCAACTAGGTACTTCAGGAGGAGGTGGAGGTGGAGGGGGAGCTGTAGCGGCTTTCTTCCTTTTCTCCTGTATATATAATTTCATATCAATAGACTTGTATATACATGCTAGCAAATTAACGTAATGTAAATTTACCATACAACATCATTATACACGACATCCATTTCGGGTCACAATATCACTTCTCCTTCTACTTCACCAAGCATGTCAGCATCTGGGTGGGCATATGGCAATGGATGTTGCCTCCAATGAGGAAACACAAGCCTCGGGCTCACAAACTGCACCATTAGGTACTGGAGTACCATGAATCGTGTGCCCTGGAAGGCGTGGGTAAGTCTCGGCCTCTGCAACGACGCATTCATTGAATCTTAGATGGCATGACCTCAAACCCTACAAATTTACATAGAGTATGTTATATACATATATACATAAACATATCATCTTGAAAAGACTACCTACTATGTCATAAAAATACTTATAGTGGACATGCTAGGTGGTGGGTCTACATGATTACTCCCAACCACCTCTAATATAGGGGAAGAGAGGCACGAGACATGTATTGTCTGAGTAGCATCCTGAGATGCCTATTACTTGCTCATTGCTTCATGGAGTCTCTTATCAAGTGCTTCCTTGACTCTCTTATTAAGTGCTTCCTCGACTCTCCTATCAATTAACTCATCTACCTATACATGGACAAAAGAAATGCTAGATTTTGATTATTTAATTCCCTTTACATTAACATTCTAAAAAAAGAATATGTTACCTCAGCTTTTGAAAAGCTGGATTTTGGGACATGTTTGCGTTGTGATGGCCCAAAGAACACTTTTATGCCCACACCAGTGCATGCAGCCCTAACACGTCAGGATGCTCTTGGTTACCAAGAGAAACTATCAATTCATCCCTTGTGCCCTCAAGGATGAACTTGCCTTGCTTCCTCTGCTCGTAAAGCTCCCTCTAATTGCCATCAATAGAAATTGGTAAGTAATCATAACAATCATCAATATCGATTGCTCTGAGAGTTGAATTTTACAATTTTTGTAACTACCTCAGCAGTTGCGAGCTTAGTTATATCTCCTTTCTTGTTTTGCCTCCCTGCTATCCACACAACATGGAGAGGTAGAGGTGTGGGAGTAATAGTAGAGGACTCACTAGTCTCCTGAGTAGCAACAGACTAAGTAGCAGCAACAACTAGTTGTTTTTGGAAAATGCCTACATAGCCATCATGTAGTCATGCACATTCAGTGCATGCCTTGCTCTTTGATCATCATTGATATCCTTGTTAGTAAGCACATTGAATTGGTTAGTAACACTAAAGGTCAATCGTGAATAGGTGAATTTCTAAGAATGTATATTAATTAAATTTGGAGTGACGCTTAATACCTTGAATTCATCACTTTTTCTTTTGGCAACAAATGCCTCCCAGTCCTTTGGGTCTAGGTAGCTCCATTACTCAGTGGCTGACTTCTTCCTGTTCTCAACATCTCATATGTATAGTCGGGTGAGATTTGTCCTATAGTTCCTTAGGACCCTACCACATCAGTGCCTCACCTTTTTACGATGTAGGCTTTCATCCGGTTCAAATATACTCTGCAAAATTTCATATATTTAATAGAGTAGTATCCTAAAAATTAGTATTCTGCAAAATAGAATTGCAAATGATAATAACTCACACATAGTTCTTTCCATACTAAGTCTTTTTCCCTTTAGGAACTTTATGCCAATATTCTAAATTAGGACTACAATGGCTACGAGTAAGAACCCCAATATATGAAATAAACAAGTTACAATTCACTCCAACTGGATTTTTTGCATGATCAAAATCCACAGCCAATTTTGGTCCATTGCCCCTTTGTTATAGTAACTTGTTCATCATAGTGATGCCCCTCACTTTTTTAATTTTTTTTTTATCCTCATCAAATGCCACAAGGTTTTCAGAGGGTACATCCTCAACCTGAAAATTGATAAAAAACACTTATATATATAACTTATAAATGGACATATAGATAGAACTATAGGATATATTTTAAAACTTACATTGTGAGGTGGCACCTCATTGATATCCTCACCCTCACGATAATCATCATCACGATCATTATACTCATGGTCAGCCATCTAAAAGTGTCATTAAAAAAAATCAAACATTTAACATTTAACATAACTAGAAGATAATATAACATTGTAAAGGTCACATCGATGTAACATTAAAAAAAATAAAGCATAAAATAAAACAAAAACATGCCTCTAATATTGCAATCTTTTATTAATTAACATTCCTTCAGTGTGATCTCCACGTACATATAAGTCATCATTAGCTTCAATATTTGGTGTTGGAAACCCAACTGAGAATGGACTTGAGTCATCATACTTATCATAGTACTCTTCTTCATCTATAGGATCTTCAATGAACTATCTTTTACCATGAAGAACAGCTGACCATTTTTCATTTGCATGTGATGCCAATATGAATGGTTCACCCTTCTCGACAATCTTTTCAAAGTTCACTAATGTGAAATCCAATTCATCCACAATAACTCCTTTAGTTTTATAAACCCAATTACATTTAAAGAGTGGAAGTTTAAAATCTACATAGTTAAACTCCCATATGTCTTCAATGATACCATAATATCACATTTTAGCTTCACGTTGACTCTTATCCTTTGCACTGGGAAAAAACAATGAAGATGCTTGAAGGGTGAACCCACTGTTTTGGACGATGCTCTTATCATCTTGACTCTTCGTGTAATATGAGAACCCATTTATGTCAAACCCTTCATAAGACATAACATTCATCTTTGGTTTAAAGGTGAGGCATTTGATATTTTCAGCAATATTATTTAGTGTTTGAGATAGTTGATGTAAGACTTTATCTTCAAATGACTTGATAAATGTCTTGTTATGATCTCTAGCAAGCCACATTGAATTGGCTTGAGGTTTTGTTTCTTGATGAAATTGGTATGTTCTATTATATAAACACTCACTTCATCGATGTTGTGTAAAATATACAAGTGAGCTTGCTCCAATAGCTCACGGCTGATTAGTTTCATCTATGATCCTAAAATCCCTTTGCCAGAATACTCTTCAATATTCTTGTCATTTACATGCGCATCATTACCACTCAGAAAGTCATTGCAAAAATCCATAACCTCTCTCACCACATAACCCTCAATAATACTCCCTTCATGCCAATAACGGTTTCGAACATCACCTTTAAAAATGATCATTTATCGTTCAAAAGGATACATCCAATACAAGAAAACTACTCCCAATATTTTCACTTCCCTAGTCAAGTGGACAACAAGATGTACCATGATATCAAAGAATGAAGGAGGAAAATACATATCAAGCTGGCATAGGGTAACAACCACTTCTCTTTGCAACTTATTGAGCGTCTCAAGATCAATAAATTTTCTATACAGATTGTTGAAGAAGAAACAAAGTATGGTGATTGCAAACCTTACATGCTTCGGTCGTATAGATCAAATTTCCACGGACAATATTTGTTGCTTTAGATTGTGACAATCATGAGATTTAAGACCTGTCAGCTTCAGATCTTTCATTGATACCAATCTATGGATGTTGGATGAGTAATGTGACGACCTGACGCCAACAGAGCCACCACCATGTAGGTAATTATGCGGAATAACCATTAGCAGCAGACTAACGAAAATTACTAAAAAATTAAAACCATTTTGCAAAGAGATTCATTTCTAGGAAACTCTTAAGGAAAGAACCAAAACAATATATACATCATGGTTCACATTGTACATACATTATACCATCTCATCTCGAGGATATCATATACTAGTTGCATTGCCCAAACATAAACATAACCAACATAAAACCTCAAGGCATACAAGCCAAATTCTCAGATCATTTATAAAACCATTATGTACTAACTCCCAAGGACCTAAGAGTACAAATATGATACATAGGACTTCTATCTACAAGACATGATAGACAGCACACTCAACCTGAGCTGTTACTGCTATCCCTGTTGCTATTTTCCTTCTTCTACAGTACGGTCTCTACCTCCTCTTCCGCTTCCACCTAAAAATTGTGGAGCGCACGAGGTGAGACAATTGTCCCAGCGAGAGATATAACTCTCTACTAACAATATTGTTATTATAGGTAAATAGTATAAAATTGAGCAGATGATCTTTTATTAATTATCAAGATTAATCACTTTTTATAAGAAGAACAGAGCAATATCATCTGTTAAAGCAATGCAACTATGTAAGATAGAGAAATAAATCATCTATTCACTTTATAAGGAATATGAAGAACATGTATAACATCTATCTAATTAATATGTACAAAAATAATGTAACATCAACCAATGTTTCTGTATTCAATCTTTAAACAGATATGCTACACGATTGATTACATATTTACAATCACACTCATGCCCAGAGGAGATGAGGTATATTACTAGCTCCAACCGACCACTGCTTAGTCATAATCGGCACCATACAAGGTCAATGGAAGAGCCGGCTGCCAAGACCTCACTCGTCTAGATCAGTACGAGACCACTGGCAGTGACATCATGTCAAACTGCAACTAGCTTGTTGGGGTATAGCGACATCTTCGCTAAAGAGCTACAGTCATATCATGCACTCTCTTTGGGGAGATCACACATCAATCCCTAGTAAATTTCATTAGGTAGATCACACAACAACCCTGGTATTCATCAGTGAGATCACACAAAAATCCCCATCAGGACGTCAGGATATGTTCGTCCGTCACCCCCACATATTCAAAAATATGCACTCTGAGTTAAACTCATTTCACCATTCAACAAATCCTAACACTGAATGGATCTATGGCCTGGGCAACTACATGATAAGGTTCCATTTGATTAATTAGGTGTATTACAATATCTTTTAGTATCAATCAAGTTACAAGCATGAATTATAACAGATGCTACAAAGAAAGGTGTAATACATTTATCAAGTACTTTCATAATCTTTGGAACAAATTGAATGTATAACACTCGGGATCTCAGTCCCTCATCACATTATTGGGAAATTGCATCCCTTAACATTACATCATCATGATTTCGAGAACTGGGTATTCAAACCCTTAGTTCATCACTACACATTATTACCTCTTATCAGGTAACTATTACCTCTAGGTCCTCAGACTAGGTATACATTATACTTATTGCATAAGTATTTCACATGTCTCACAAGGCCCATTTAATCTATATCATATGAAACATCATAGCTCATACATGGATATGTTCATCATCTCATGATACCTGCATGGTTAGTCTTTCATGATAAAAATAATTATCAAGTACATATCATTACCATGAAACATAAGAGAAACACAACCTTCCCATTAATAGGGTTAGGGTTTCCCTTTTCACCAATTAGGGTTAGGGTTTCTCTTTTCACCGATTAAGGTTAGGGTTTCCCTCTTTAGACGATTAGGGTTTCAAGTTCATATTATCAAGAATCAAAACCCTAATTCATATTAACAAGAATCAAAACCCTAATGCATAGCTCTACACATATAGGGGTATCAATATATGCTCATTGAATGATTATCAAACAAAGTATGAGTTTTTCTCTCATCCTTACTAGGATAATGATTACATCATACCTTATTAAGTTGGATCAATCCTTCTTTCAAGGTACATTGGCCTACATTTATCAAAATGCATCGAACTCTATACATCTTAATGTATCATTTGACATAACACACTTCATGTGTTACTCAATCAAGTATATTGGATTGAGGTTCTTTCACCATATCGGTCATGAGGTGTGTGCTTACCTCCATATCGCCCAAGAGGGGTGTGCTTGCTTCCATATCAGGCAAGAGGTGTTTGCATGCTTACCATATCAGGAAAGAGGTGTATGTATGCTTCCATATCTCCCAAGAGGTGTATGTGTGCTTCCATATCACCTAAGAGGTGTATGCTCATCACCATATCATTCTAGAGATGTATGTTGATCACCATATCGTGTATGAGGTGTATCCTAGATCACCATATCGTGCATGAGGTGTATCCTTGATCACCATATCGTGCATGAGGTGTATCCTTGATCACCATATCGTGCATGAGGTGTATGTGTGTGCCACTCATATCGGGTTGCTAAAAATTAGGGTTTTAGCATATCTGGTTAGACCCTTATGTTCATAACTCTTCAAACCTTCATGGTGTCGGCCTACCCTTCACCATGTATTAAGTGATAGCCTAGACAACTGGTTAGTCTCAACCAACCCAAGTGTACAAACTAATAGGGGTGTGGAACGCCAAGGTATATCAGGTTTCATATCACCATATTGGGTTTCATCACCATATCGGGTTAGAGGTGCTTCAACTCGATATCAGTTTGCACCATGATTATGTCATCATCATCAAGCTCTAGACTTCAATACTTACCAATATAGTTCATGGAAAATAGTCCTATGTCACTATTATAACTCATGGATACATCAATTATTCAAGAAAACTCAAAATTGAAAGTAGATAATCAAGTATAGTAAGATTGAAGGTGAATAATAACATGATTGGGTTCAAGTTATATAACCCACCTCAAGAACAACTTCAAAGCCCCAAGATACAAAGCTTCACTTTCCCAAGGTTGACGATGAACTTATCATAGATCCAAGACTCATTCACAACTCCTCTATATGCAAGGAATCACCATAGTTAAGAACTTGGTGAAGAAGAAAAGAAAGGAAGAATCACAACCTGAGATCATGCTTTATCCAAGGTTGAAGGTGACCATGGATTCACATTTAAGCTTAATGGCTTGAGATCCTCCTTGATTCTCAACTCTTTGCATTATATCTAAGAGAAATGGAGTGATAGGGTTCGAAAAGATTCACTAGTAGGTGAAAGGAGCAGTATATATAATTGAGGTTCATGAGAGAGGGTGTATAAGAGGTGTCATCATTTTACACAACTAGGTTCCACATGTCCATGCATGGTTGACACATGTCCATGCATGCATATTTATATTGACATGAAAAACTCTTGAGGATAATCTAGGGATAAGATTTCATCCCTGAGTTATCTTGTTGAGCAAGGTATCTCAACTCCACATCACTTTATTCACAAACTGATACACTTTTTCTAAGGAAAGTTGCAAACTGATATCCATCACCTCCTTGAGGTTCTTAACCCATAATGGCAAAGGAAAAGAGTCAAAAAAACAATATGGTACCTCCTCTATGGCTCCTTGGCCGATAGGCACTCCCATATAAGCTCTACAATGCGATACAACTCAATCAGAGTTTCAACTATACAACTCTTCTTGGTTTTTTCATCACCAAGAATGCTACCACTCAAAGATGATTTAAACATGGTGACTCTTTATATCTCCTCTAGATGATTCCAAGATATAGTAGGGATACTTTATAGGTGGTAATTTTCATATCAATCCTACATTTTGGGTAAATTTCAAATTGCACCAAAACTGGTACACAAGGCACAAGCATTATTCAAACAAGTTTGAACTTGGAACTTAGGCTTTGCACAAGCCACCCCTAAGCATAATTCTCTCTCTTATGATGCTAAAGCACTTGAAGCATGATCAAAATGTGACATACTTCAATATAACCCCTCATCTTGGGTAAATTGCAATTTACACTCAAACTATCATATAATGCCCAAATAGTTTGCAAATAAGCTCAAACTTGAAAATTAAACTCAAAGAGAGTCTTAATTACTTTTTAAAAGATTAAAACAAGTTTATAAATAACTTACTTAAGCAAACTTCTAGGTTTATACAATAATCTAGGTTAGGGATGTTACAAGTAGGGATGAGCATCGGGTCGGGTCACCCCGGGTTTTGGCAAGCCCAGATCCATATCAATATTATTATGCGGGCCAAGGGCCGGGTTTTGGCCCAGAAAATTTTAAGAAAGATGAGCCCGTACTTGGACCGTATAAAAAATATGGATTTCAGGTCGGGCTCGGGCCAGCCCGTCTAACAATAGGTTTCATCAAAATGACTTTTTTTTATTTACAATCAATGTTGAATTTGTATGTAAGTAGAAAGATATTTGTTGTAGACATATTTATTAAATTTTAGAATGTCGTTTTGCTAGGAATGGTGGTTCTTTACGTGAAGGTTGAACATAATATGAATGAGAAGACAAATTAATAATCTACAATGTTGTTGCTAGTTGTTGATTCGTACCAATTAGCTATTAGACTTGTTATTATAACCAACTATTAGGATAGGGGGAGTTGGAAGATTAATATCAATCATTAGATGGCGGATCCTATTATGGAAAAAGAAGTTTTAAAATGATATACATATTTGTGTATTTATATTATACGGTATAGATTATTTATGCGGGCCGGGTACCGGGTTTTCGGGTTTGGGTTTACGGTGGCCCGAGCCTGGCCCGGATAAGAAAATGGGCCTAAAATGTTGGCCTAGCCCGCCCATTTAGAATACCAGGGTCGGGTCTGTGTTTGGTTTGACGGGTCGGGTAGTAGGCTGGGTCAGGTCGGATCGGTCCGATGCTCAACCCTAGTTACAAGTAACCCTGTGGAACCTTAACATTAACCAAGCACTCGCAAAAACCTTTCTTCTTCTTTCTAGACAATGTGTAGCAAGCAGAAGGTAAATATGTTCTCCGACCACTACTAACTACTTCTGTTAATTAGTCCTTATTCCCATTTCACATAGGTCCATTTTGGATTTGATCCCATCTTTAGTCTTACCTGGTGTATTCAACAGATTACCAATGACGCTATCACAAACATTTTTCTCAACATGCATGACATCGATAGAATGCCTGAATTCCAAAGGACTCCAATAAGGAAGATCCCAAAATATTGACTTCTTCTTGAATTAATATTTGTCACTCAGTGTGGCCATGGTACATTGTGATCTCTTACCAAATTCATTGACAAATTCTTTTACTCTTTCATAAACAACCTCCCCTGATATAGGTTTAGGTGCACTTCATTCCTCATTTCATCAATTGAACACTTTGCGCAACCTTTGGTATGGATGGAATTTTGGAAGAAACCTTTGATGACCAAGATATATAGTCTTGATGCCATGTTTTAGTTGTATTGAATCAATGTTCTCTTCACATATAGGATACGCTTTAGATCCTTTGACACTGTATCCAAACAAATTCCCATATGCTGGAAAGTCATTAATAGTGCAAAACAACATAGCATGCAAATGAAATGTCTCTCCATGTGAAACACCATTGATCATCACACCTTCACCCCAGAGTTTCTTTAAGTCATCAATCAGAGGTTCAAGATAAACATCGATATTATTTCCCGGTTGTTTATGGCCTGATATCAACAACGACAACATAATGTACTTATTTTCCATACACAACCAGGGAGGAAGATTGTATATAACAAGCATAACAGGACAAGTGCTATGTTGGCTGCTCAATGTCTCATACAGATTCATCCCATCGCTACAAAGCCCAAGTCTTAGATTCCTGACTTTTTCACCAAATTCAGGGTACAATAAATCAATCTTCTTCCACTGTGGGGAATCAGACGCATGTCGTAGGATCCCATGATTATTTTTCTTAACCTCTGCATGCCACCTCAAATTCTTCACATTTATCAGATTGGCAAACAAGTGTTGAAACTGTGGTGTTATAGGTAGAAACCGCATCACCTTGGAAGGAGAACTAGTTTTGGACTTCCCCAAAGTCATCATTTTATACCTTGATGCACCACATTTTGGACAATCTTTCAAATCCACATAGTCCTTTTGAAATAATACACAATCATTCGGGCACGCATGTATCTTCTTGGCCTCCATTCCCATTGGGCACAATAGTTTCTTTAACTTGTATGTTGAGATTGGAAGCTCGTTTCCTTTAGGAAGAATTTCTTTCAATAAAGACAACAATGACGTGAAGCTTTTGTCGCTCCCTCTATTGTTAGCCTTCAGCTTATACAATCTCAACACAACACTAAGCTTCATAAACTTAGTACAACCTATATATAATGGTCTCTCAACATCATGCACACTGTTCCTAAACATGGGAGATGGATTGTTGTGCTCTACCCCACAACTATCCAACATCTCATCAACGATGTCAACCGGAAATGGTTTGTTCACATCTACATCATCAGAGGCAATTTCTTTTTCCACAAAAGCACTACTATCGACATCTACTGATTTCAGTTTTGAAATCTCTCCATGCCAGTACCATTAGGTATAGCCTTGTATAATCCCATTGCACATGACATGACTTTTGATTTCTTCACCAGTGCTGACTTTCAAGTTGTTACCACAATGCCTACATGGACAGTAGAACCTATCTCTAGGTTGAATCCTATGTTCCTCCACAAATCTAATAAATTGATCAACATCAGAAATAAACTCTGGGGTGCAACGATTTGGAATGGACATCCACGATCTATCCATTCTATGATCAAAGAGAAAACACGTATATATTAGTGTTTAGGGATTACATATTAAGTTAAGGGTTTAGCGTTAAAAGATTAGGGTTTAGGATTAAAAGATTTAAAGATTAGGGTTTAGCATTAAAATATTAGGGTTTAGGGTTAAAATGTTTAAAGATTATGGTTTAGCATTAAAATATTAGGGTTTAGGGTTAAAAAATTAGATTCTAGGGTCTTATATATATATATATAATAAATGTGTACCAACTATCCCATTCTTGAACACCGAATCTCACTAGTAAGTGTATAATGTGTATTGGGTTTTCAAGAAAATTTCGGAAACATTTCCCCATTGTTCTTTAAGTACACTAATGTGCATGGGAAAATGCCCACCAACATATGTACTTAGAGAACAAACAGGGAAGTGTTGACAAAACAACATCAAAATCAAACATACATTATACACTTACATCCTAAGTGAGATTAAGTGTTCAAGAACAGTCCCAAACTGGGGACTATCTAAGATTTACTCCTAATGAGTAAATCTCGGACGGGTTTCTCAGCCATAATACGATGTTGTCATTTATATACCTAAACTCCTAGTTTCATCGTTCATATCCAAGATTGATTTACAATAGAAACATCTTGTAGTATTAATCAAACCCTAGTCTAGGTACCATATTCTATAACATTGATTTCAACATCTCCAATGTACATGCATGTTCATCATCAAGATAATCATTACACATAAATGTAGGTATCCTATCATTCATAATTTATTTCAAAATTTCAAACTAGCTCATGCCTTATCATCATCAATCCACATCATACAATATGGATTCATGTGTATGTTAGGGTGACACATCACTACCAAATCAGAGATCTAACGTTAGGGTTTTATTTGATTCCTAGATCAAACATGCATATTCATTTATTGATAGAGGGGTTGATTGGGGGATATGAAACTTACCTATAGTAGTAGGGGAACCAGTCCAGTGGCGTTGAGCTCCAAAGCTCTGACGGCATTGAGCTCTAAAGCTCCAGCGGCATTGAACGCAACAACTCCTCAAGCTGTGAGCACAACAGCTCGCTCCGTCGGTGAGCACAACAACTTACCGGCGTCCTCAGGTCCAAGCTCCTCGCGGCGACAGACGAGCAGAGATAGAATGATAGTGTGCGGCAGATGAGTGGATGGAGTAGCAGAGGAGCGGAGGCGGCGGCTGGAAGATAGAGATAGGTGGTGCTGTGAGCGGCAACAGAATTTCCAGACCTAGCTAGTGAAATTGGGAATGAAACAGAGAAGGGGAAGAGTCCTGTTCATGCGGGTACTATTAAGTTAACTATAGGTGTCAGTTATTACAAAAATATGACGCTTAACACCAATAGGCGTCAGTCACACATGAAAACCGACACCTACCTACAACTATAAACAAAACATTGCACCCGATCAGGGTGTTTGTCGTTAGTTTCTAGATACAACAACCGACGTCTATCCACATAACCTAAAAAAAAATTGTTCTTGAGTTATAATCATAATTGTCAGTTGCCAACTAAAAATTGACGTTGAATAGGCAAATTGGGGGGAAATATTTTCATGGGGACAATGTGCAAACACACAACCTCGTCGGTTCTTTGGTAAAAATTGACAACATATGAGGGGATAAATTTTGCCTCACGAAGGATGTTTAGTTGTCAGTTCCTTGTCAAAATCCGATGACTACTTAGGGATAAAACAATTTACGGGGCTTGGCACAAAACATATGTTGTTGGTTTTAGTACAATCGACGCCAAATTGAAAATTTCAGAGGCAAATTTTTTTCCCTTGAAAATTGTATTTCGCGGGTGATTTTTGTAACATCCCAAACCTGGGTTATGGCTTAACCCTAGAAGTTTTGCTTAAGCAAGTTACTTACAAACTTTTTCTAATCTTTTGACAAGTAATTAAGACTCTTTGTGAAGTTTTTCTTAAGTAAGTTACTTACAAACTGTCTTTTGTGTCTTATAGATAGAAGTCCTATGTGTCATCTCTGTACTCTCAGGTCCTTGGGAGATAGTTCTTAGTGTTTTTTATGAATGACTTGAGATTTTGGTTTGTTTTTCCTCAATATTTTATGTTTTTGTGAATATGTTAAAGTAAAGCAACTGGTACTTGTTATCCTTGAGAAGAGACGGTACAATGTATGTACATTATGAACCACATGTATATAAAGTTTTGGTTCTTTTGTAAGAGTTTTCCTGAAAAGGGATCTATGTGCAAAATGGTTTTAATTCTTAGTGATTTTTATTAAATCCGCTGCTTATGGTTATTCTACGATTATAACTAGTGATGGCTTGATTTGTAATTGGGTCGTCACAAAGTTTTGGTATTAGAGCCTAAGGTTTGCTGAGTCTACAGAGACATAGGATTAAGTTTGTTAAGTCTGTTCTAGTGTCCTCCAGTGTAGCTTATAGTGACTTCTCCTCATATAGGAGAAGGAGTAAAATTGAAAGATGGCTCAAGTGCACGAAGAATACGCTACTGAGAGTAGTGTTGCTACACCAGGATGTGGTGCAAGGGATCAGGCTAGAGAAGAACTTGTTCCTAAGAATCCCCAGCTTGACCAAGCTATGATAGAAAACCCAGCTTTTCATGCTCTTTTTGGGCAGATCATGAATATGATGACACACATGGCTGAGTAGATACCAGCATCAGCCCCTAGGGTACCAGTTCCTAATGAGGGACATGGATCTGGTAAGACTTTTGAGCGGTTACGCCGGGTAGAAGCCACTAAATATGCTGGCATAGCTTACCTAGCAGATGCATATTCATGGCTTACTGAGATAGAGAAAGCCTTTAGAATCCTTGATATTCCAGAAGCTGATAAGGTTAAGCATGTTGTATAACTTCTGAAAGGAAGCGCTGGCCATTGGTGGGCCATTGAAGAAGAGAAAAGACCTGGTGTTGAGATCAGGTGGTAGGAATTTTGACAAAAGTTTGTCAGTAGATACTTTCCTAAGACTTATCTTGATGAGAAGATCTCGCAGATTGAGTGGATTAGATAGGGACCGATGAAGGTTAGTGAGTATGAAGCTAATTTTATGGAGCTTCTACGGTTTTGTCCACACATGGCTAGCACATATGAGGAGGGAATTCGACATTTCGAGAAGGGTCTGAACGATGAATTAACCACACCTATATCTACTCACGAGAATAGAGAGAGATTTTCTACCTTTGTCAAGTCAGTTAGGCAGATAGAGAGGTCTGTGACTGAGAAATGAGAGACGAACAATAGGAAAGTACTTGCACAATTTCAAGGTCAGAGGTTTGGAAGTTTTAAGAAACCAAGGTTTACTACACCAATAGAATTGTATAGGTTTAGTGCTCAGACGCAGTGGACGTCCGGCTGAGGTAGAGGTTGTAGTTTTCTGCCAATTGGAGCCCATAGCTCAGCATCAATGTCAGTGACAGGACCACCTAGGTCGCAATGAGAGGACAGGGTCTGCTACAGGTGTAGGCAGACAGGACATGTGATAAAGGATTGTCCAGTTAGAGACATGGGAGTAACCCAATCACTGAGGTAGAGTCAACAAGGATCTCAGAGACAACAGTTCAATAGTGGAACTCGAGGATGTGGACAAGCATCCCAAGAAGGATCATCTGCACCAGCCAATAGAGCACGAGGTCACAACAGGCAACAGTGAGATTCTATGCTATGAATCAATCAGAGGCAGTGGTTAATCCATGAGTTGTGACAGGTCAGATGGAAATATTTCATTCTGATATGTCTTTATCCTGTTTCATATTAGTTTTGATTGATCCGGGTGCTACACATTCCTTTAGCACTCAAGAAGTGATTCATGACTGTAATACGATTGTCAATCCTAGGATGGATAATCTATTATTAGAAACTCCGTCAGTCGGATCTGTAGTGTTGTGGGAGGTATGCTCTCCCTGTGTTCTTTCTTTCTCAGAACACAACATTCAGGTGGATCTTATACCACCTAAAATGCATGGGTTTGATGTTATTCTCAGGGTGGATACCCTAGAGAAGTATAAGGTTGTCTTGGATTGTGGTTCCAAGAAAGCTATGTTCACACACAGTGATAAGACATGGGTCTTTCAGGGGGGACAGAAAGATTCTTCCAACATGTCTAGTATCAGTAATGGTAGTAGAGAGTTTGATGTGACAAGGATGCTTCACATTCTTCGCACACATCATAGATGCCAGAGAAGAGAGTCCTAGTCTATTTGAAGTTCATGTTGTTAGGGAATTTGAGGATGTGTTTCTTGAGGAATTTCTAGATATTTCTCCACCACGAGAGATTGATTTCAAGATTAATCCTATTTCAGGTATGCAACCTATAGCCCAAACACCTTATAGGATGATGCCAGCAGAGATGGAAGAACTCAAGATACAGTTACAAGAGTTACTTGAGAAGGGTTTCATATGACCGAGTACTTCACCATTGGGTGCTCTAGTTCTTTTTTAAAAAAAGAAAGATGGGTCTATGAGACTATGCATAGACTATAGATAGCTTAACAAGGTCACTATTAAGAACAAATATCCTTTGCCAAGGATAGATGATCTATTTGACCAGTTGTGTGGTGCAACGGTGTTCTCTAAGATAGATCTAAGATCAGGATATCATCAGTGACATATCAAGGATAGTGACATACCTAAGTCAACTTTTAGGATGAGATATGGTCATTATGAGTTTGTAGTTATGTCGTTTGGACTAACTAATGCACCTTCCGCATTCATGGAGTTGATGAATAGAATATTCTGACCATTCCTTGATCAGTTTGTAGTGGTTTTCATAGATGACATCCTGATATAGAGTAGAGACAGACAACAACATGAACAACACCTTCGCCAAGCCTTGACTTTGTTGAGACAACACAAGTTATATGCTAAGTTTAGCAAGTGTGAATTCTGGTTGTCAGAAGTATCTTTTCTTGGACACATTATATCTGATTTAGGTATTCATGTTGATCCTAAGAAAGTAGAGTCTGTTATGGAGTGGGAACAGCCTAAGATACCGACTGAGATTCGTGGTTTCCTAGGTTTGGCAGGTTATTACAAAAGGTTTATCAGAGACTTCAGTTCTATAGCATTACCCCTAACCAGGTTGACCAGGAAGGAAGTTCCTTTTTTCTGGAATGACAAGTGTCAACATTCTTTCCAGTTGTTGAAAGAAAGATTGACTAGTGCACCTGTGTTGGTTCTACCTGAACAAGGAAAGGGATACATTGTTTTCTGTGATGCTTCTAAGAATGGTTTAGGTTGTGTGTTGATGTAGAGTGATCATGTAGTTTCTTTTACTTCCCAATAGCTTAAGAAACATGAGGAGAATTATCCGACACATGATTTAGAATTAGCTGTAGCGGTTCATGTGTTGAAAATCTGGAGGCATTATCTCTATGGAGAGACATGTCAGATTTTTCATAGATCATAAAAACTTAAAATATATTTTCTCACATCATGAGTTGAATATGAGACAACATCACTGGATGGAATTAATCAAGGACTACGATTGTATAATTAATTATCATCCAGGGAAAGCCAATGTAGTGGCATACATACTCAATAGGAAATCTTCATCTCCACCCAAAGATAATGCACAATTGAATTCCTTAGTGTGTTGTAAGCGGGATATGCTTGTCTCTTTGAGACATATTAATGTACAGTTAGAAGTATCTTTTCTAGCTGGATTGTTAGCTGAGATGCATGTGAAACCTGCTCTGAAAGAACATATCAAAGAGGCACAACAGGCTGATACTGTGATTCAGCAAATTAGGTCAGAGTTGGGCAGTGAGAAACGGGATGGTTTCTATGAGTCAGAGGATGGGATAGTCTGTTACCATGATAGGATGGTAAAACCTGATGCCAGTGACTTAAGAAATTTATTTATGGAGGAAGCTCACTCATCCATGTATGAAATGCATCTAGGGAATACCAAAATGTATCATAACTTAAAAGATATGTATTGGTGGCCCGGTTTGAAGAAAGATGTAGTTGAGTTCATTATACAGTGTCTGGTGTGTCAGTAGGTTAAAGAAGAACACCAGAAGCCTATAGGAACATCACAACCCCTACCTATACCTTAGTGGAAATGGGATCACGTAACGATGGACTTTGTGGTTGGTCTACCTATAACAGCTAAAAGTCATGATTCCATTTGGGTGATAGTTGATAGGTTGACTAAGATAGCACATTTTCTTCCTGTCAAAACAACCTATATTGTTGAGAAGCTTGCACAGATCTACATAGATGAGATAGTACAGTTGCATGGAGTTCCAGCTATGATTGTGTCTGATAGAGGTTCCCAGTTTACAAGTCATTTTTGGGAACAACTACATAAAGCTCTGGGTACGTAGTTGAAGTTTAGTACAACCTTTCACCCTCAGATAGATGGACAGTCTGAAAGGACTATACGGACTTTGGAAGACTTGCTTAGAGCATGTGTTCTCCAGTTTGTGGGAAGTTGGGACTTACACTTGAGATTGATAGAGTTTGCTTAGAATAATATTTATCAGACTAGTATTGATATGGAACCATATGAAGCATTATACGGTAGATGTTGTAGATCTTCGTTATGTTGGTTTGAAATAGGAGAATACCGATTTTTAGGTCTTGAGTTAGTGCAACAAACAAATGAAAAGATTAAAGTAATACAACAACAATTGAAGGTTGCACAGGATGGACAGAAATCTTATGCCAATAAATTTCGTAGACCTTTAGAGTTCCAAGTTGGAGACAGAGTGTATCTCAAGGTCTCTCCTTGGAAAGGTGTTCTCAGATTTGGGAAGAAGGGAAAGTTAGCTCCTAGATTTATGGGACCATACCCAGTGATAGCACAGATTGGAAAGGTAGCTTATAGGTTGGAATTGCCACCTGAGCTACATAGGCTACATCCAGTGTTTCATGTGTCTATGTTGAGAAAGTGTCATCCCGATATAGAATTTGTGTTGCAACCTATAGAGGTTGAATTGAATGAAGATATATCCTATGTGGAAGGTCCAATGATGATTCTTGGCAGAAGAGTCAAGAAGTTGAAGAAGAAAGACATAGTTCTTGTGAAACTTCTCTGGCATCACCATGGCATTGAAGAATCCACGTGGGAGCTAGAGGAAGAGATGAGGAGGAAGTACCCTTTTCTTTTCTCTTGAGATTTCGGGGACGAAATCCTTTTCAGGGGTTGATAATTATAAGATCATGGACCTGGGTTATGGCTTAACCCTAGAAGTTTTGCTTAAGTAAGTTACTTACAAACTTGTTCTAATATTTTAAAAAGTAATTAAGACTCTTTGTGAAGTTATTTTCAAGTTTGAGCTTATTTACAAACTATTTGTGCATTATATGATAATCTGAGTGTAAAATGCAATTTACCCAAGAAGAGGGGTTATATTGCAAATGTCACATGTTGAAAGTACCCTAGGTGTTTTAACATCGTAAGAAAGAGAAGGATGCTAAGTGGTGGCTTGTGGAAAGCCTAAATTCTAAGTGAGAACTCGTTTGAATAATGTTAAGTGCTTTGTGCATCAATTATGGTACAAATTGTAATATATTCAAAATGTAGGGTTGATGTGTAAATTACCACTTCTAGAATTGTCTCTACTCCTTCCTAGTATCATCTAGAGGAGAGAGAAATAAGGAGACACTATGTTTGAAACATCCCAGAGTGATAGCACTCTTGATGATGAAAAGACCAAGAAATGGATAGTTGGAAGCTTTATATGAACCATATCAAGTTGTAGACTTGAAGTAGGAGTCCCTATCGGCCATGGAGCTATAAAGGGGAGTATCCTATCAGTTTTTTTAGTCTTGGCTTTGCCCATTATGGGATAGATACTTCAAAGAAATTCATATGTATCGGGTTGCAACTTTTCTTTGGAAAAGATTGTGTTGAATATAATAATATAGTGAGTGGAAGAAAACTTGCCCTAGAAGATAACTAAGGAGTCCGACCCTTATCCTTGAGATTTTATTTTTGCATGGAAAGATAAAGATAGGATGCATGTAAACACATGTGTCAATCATGCATGGCTATGTGGCACTTAGTAGCTTAAGCTAATGACACTTCTTACACTCCTTTTCATAAAACCCCAAGTATAAATACTCTTCTCTTCACCTATTAGTAGAATTTTCAAAATCTTGTTACCATCTTTCCCTTACATATCGCATACCACTCTTGTATCGTGCATGAGTGAGGAGAGTTGAGAGGAAGAGTTTGGTATCAGCCAAGGACAAGGGATATCAGCCAAGTAGGGGATATCAACCTAGCAAGGTGATATCGGCCACAAGGAAGGAAGATATTGAAAAACACTATATGGGGGGTGAATAGGGTTTTTGAATTAATTTAACAATTATTTAACTCAAACAACCAACCACAAGAATATTGGATAACGGGACAAGGATTTAGAGTGGTTCCTACCTTAGCAAATACTAAGGTAGTCAGTCCACTACCCGGTTGCTTACCCAACCGGGATTTGGAAAGAATTTAATTTTATTACCTTGCAAGGACTTTACATAAAATTACAATTCTCTCCCTAAACCCTTCAAGCAGCCTTCACCTTGAAGTAATTGCACCAACCTTGAAGCAGCCTTCACCTAGAAGTAATTGCACCAACCTTGAAGCAGCCTTCCTCCTAAAGTAGCTTCCCGTTGCAATAGCCTTCTTGAAGTAGCTTCCCATTGCAATAGCCTTCTTGACGTAGCTTGAAGTCCACCTTCTCCTCCTAGAAGAACCTTCTCCAATCCGCAGCCTCCAACCCTAGGAGTAGCAAGGAGAATACAAAGAATAAAAGGAACAAGAAGGAAAATAGAAATTACAACTTATCCTTTGAAGCACAAGGCTTGATTTGCCTATATCAAGCGTGTAGATCTCCTAACCAATGTGTATGGAAGTGTGATTTCGGTGGATAGGAGATACTATCCTATAGGACACGAAATTAGAGCAAGTAGAAGAATCTCCAATGCAAGTGTTGCTCAATTTCTCAAAACAGATTGCCAATTGTAAGTGTATGCTCAAGTGTATCACAAGTGTAGCTTCGGTTGGTTTAGGTGTCCTAAGGCATGTCCTATTTATAGGAATGACCTACAAGTGCTTAAGGACGTTCTAGACACTTTCTAGGGGGTTCTAAGTGCTTAATTAGCCGTTAGGTACAAGTTAGTTGCTTTAGCAACGACTAGTTAATTAATTCTGCAGTTGCTGTCAGAGTCCATCTCGGTCGAGGAATTGTCGACCGAGACACCTACTCGGTCGAAGTTTTTTCGACCGACAGGCTCTCTGGATCAAGTGTTAGCAACGTTCATCTCCAACTGCCAACTACTTTCTCAGCTGTGTCTAACGGCTACTTGGGTCATTCTCGGTCGAGAAGTTTGTCGACCGAGAGTGTCTCGGTTGAGGAGTTTGTCGACCGAGATTGACCCTGTTTCAATGTTTCACTTTAAGGCATTAAGTATGTGTATGAGTGTGCATAGGTGACACTGTTGGAGGGGATGACCTATCTAGGTGTAGTTATTGGCTAGGGAAGATCTAACGCTTGATTTACATGATGTCTAAGTACTTGTAAATTATATACTTGTACAAGTTTACAACTGAATATATTTCATGAAATTTACAAGCATTCAAGCATATAGATTCCCTAGTACTTTGTCATCCACCTTATTCCTGCAACACTCAAGTAGCTCGTTAGATCGACAAGAATGAAATGTTTGTCATCATCGAAACAAAGGGATTTATCATAATGTCAATTTAGCCAACAATCTCCCCCTTTTTGAAGATGACAAACATTTCCTAAATATGAAATAAGGAAATATAAAGCATGTGAGTTTCATACTTGAGGATTACCTTTTGTAGCCATTTTTGTTTTGCAAGTGAGTGCTGGCTAAGATGTTATGAAACTCATTGACTCATTTATATTTTTGATTTTATATTCTTTCTCCCCCTTTGTCATTTCAAAAAGATATCCAAGTTGAATATTTTATATTTCTTCTCCCCCTTAATTTTATACTATGCTCCCCCTTAGATAGATATTCTATTAGGAACATGGATTTAATATCATTTTTGTCTAATTTAGCCACAATTTGTTTCTCAATCATTTGCAAAGGATGTTAAGCCTTGAAATGATATGAAATCATGTTAGGTTCATGGCATATGTATTGATTTCTCACCCATTTTACAAGTGATGTTAAACCCTAAAAATGAAATGAGAATCCTTTAATCTTTCAGTACATAAAGATGTCTCTAACCAAATGCTCAGGATGTTAAGCCCTGATTTGTTTAGAGAATTCCTTTAAGAACAGGATATATCATTTTTATGAAATTTGTAGATTTCTTCATAACCAAGAGTCAAAATACTAAGGTCATAACTAGCTTCAAATGATGTTTACAATGTTTTTGTAAGCTTCTTAATCAAATAATCAAATTTGTTTTATGAGCTCCCCCTTAATCTTACAATTAAAGCAATTTAAAGCTTCTAAGGTCACATATGATTTTAAATTTTGATTTTGACTTTTATCAAAAGTATACTAAGATTAAGTACAATAAAATGATGTTTAAATAAGCATTTTGTCAAAGCTTATTTTAGGTCGACCTTGACTTCGACCATATCACCCCTTGGTCAAATTTCATTTCAACCAAGAGGCAATATTTGTAGATTTCCAAATTAAACACTCATATATGAAGTATCATATCTGCATGTAATTTGATTAGATGTCAATTTGAAGCATTTTAAATAAGACTCAATATGAAAACATTTGTCCTTGATTTTCCTAGAATATTTATATAAACTTTGCTGTAGGTACATATATATCAAAATCTTCTTGTACCCTTATAAGATTCTTAAAAATGAAAACACGATTAATATCTCAAGTCTTTAAAGATACCAATTGAGAAATTTTTATCTTATGTGTTGCAAGCATTTAAAACAACATATTACCAACAAATCATTTTGCTTGCCTATGTATCATCAAGGATCATTCATGCAACAAGCATCAACTTTATATATAGAAATTTGAATAATGAAATGTAGAAAGCATATTATGGTTTCTATGTGAATAAATCAAAGAATACTTAGAACAGACCATGAATGCAGTAATCAACATGATTCATAATTTTCAATTTTAACTTAAATCATTTTGAGAATAAACCAAATTAATCTCATATAAGTTTTCAAGGGTGATTTGTGGAATTTATACTTTGTTTTGCAAGTACAAACAATCATTAATCACAAATAGATAGCAATTTGATTAATTAAAAAAAATTCAGCAATTTTTCAGCAGACTGGAAATCAGTGACCTGCTCGGTCGACAATTTCTCGACCGAATGTTCACTCGGTCGACAGATTCTCGACCGACAAAGTTTCTGGAATGTTTTCAGAACTGTTAATTGATTTCAAGCAAAATAAGATTATGCAAGTTAGAGCTCGATTGTGTTGAGATATGACATTTGTATATCAAGAATCAGTTTAGGTCAAATCTCAAATAGTTAGTTTTGAGCTACTGAGTTTTAGGAATCCAAGCTAAATCATCATTCTTTTTCTTATATGGGCATGAAAATGAATAATGTCCAAGACGCATGCAATAATGACAACTAATAGAGTCAACTTCATTTCTCTTTCTAGGAATTGTGTTCCTAGGTACAAACATAATCTTAGTCTTGGATGTTTTAGCTCTTTTGGGTTTATTTCTCTTTGGATCATATCCTAATCCTATTCTTCCATTATAACTAGAGGAAATTTTCAGAATATTTTCAAGCATGTCATTTCCTCTTAACTCATTTATATTTCTTTGTAACTTAACAATATTATCCATCTTCTTGTTTATATCTTTCTTTGCTTGATCTAAATCAGATACTAGAGAGTTTCTTTCTTTGACAACCTCATCATAATCTAAATGTGAACATAGAACAGGTTGTTTCTGAAGATCATTCACTTGAGTTTGCAAGTTTAACTTTTCTAAGGAAAGAAGATTATAATCAGCTTCTACAGATTTCAACTTAAGATCATAATCTTCATTTGCCTTTTTGAGATCTTCATTTTCAGATGCAAGAGCAAGAAGTTTAACATTTAAATCATTATTTACTTTATTTGATTTCTTAAGTTTCTTCTTGCACTCAATATATTTCTCATGAGTATCTTGAAGGCTAGCAATTAAATCTTCTTTCGGTAGATTAAAAAGACTTACCTCTTCTTCTTCTTCATTTGTTGTAGCAATGAGGCATTCTACTTCTTCTTTTCCATCATCACTATCATCACTTGAATCATCCCATGCAGCTTTATATGCTCTTTCTTTCTTTTTGTGAGATGATTTCTTCCCTTTCTTGAGTTTTGGACAATCCCCTTTCATGTGTCCCTTTTTTCCACATTCAAAGCACCTAGAAACACTAGAAGTTTTATTAGTTTTAAAACTTTTATATTGCTTACCATTTACAATGAGAGTTTCTTCTTCACTATCATCTTCACTTGTGTCATGATTGTCCTTGGTTGATGCTTTGAATGCAATGTCCTTCTTTTTCCCTTGTTGACGTTCACGTTCTCTTCTTTCTTCCTCTTCTAAAGTTGCCTCATGAGCTTCTAGATTGCCAATGAGTTGCTCCATTTTTAGTTTAGTGAGATCATTAGCTTCTTCAATGGCTGTCACCTTGGGCTTGTATTTGGGAGGAAGTGATCTAAGTACCTTTGCTACCTGATCTTCTTCAAGAATAGTTTTTCCTAAGGCATTCAAACCATTAACAATAGAAGAGAATTTTGCAAGCATTTCACTAATGGATTCATTCGGATCCATACGAAAGTGTTCAAACTTTTGTTTAAGCATGCTAATCTTAGAGTTCTTAACTTGAACCGTACCTTCATAAGTTATGGACAGTCTATGCCAAATGTCATAGGTTGTGTCACAGTTTGATATTCTATTAAATTCTCCTACTGAAATTGAACAATATAAAATGCTTACAGCTTTGGCATTCATTTGAGCCGACTTTACCGTATTTGCATCCCACTCTGCATATTGTGTTTGAGGAAGCTCGTATGGGGTTGACACCATCCTCCATAAGTCCCAACTGATGCCTTGGAAGTAGAACTGCATCCTTCTCTTCCAATATGTGTAGTTTGTTCCATCAAACACTGGAGGCCTAGCAACAAATGTCCCTTCAAGGTTAAGGTTGTTGAGAACCCCGTCACCCATTCTTCAAGACCTTGTTATGGTTCCTTGAAGCCTGCTCTGATACCAATTGAAAAACACTAGAGGGGGGGTGAATAGGGTTTTTGAATTAATTTAACAATTATTTAACTCAAACAACCAACCACGAGAATATTGGACAAGGGGACAAGGATTTAGAGTGGTTCCTACCTTAGCAAATACTAAGGTAGTCAGTCCACTACCCGGTTGCTTACCCAACCGGGATTTGGAAAAAATTTAATTTTATTACCTCGCAAGGACTTTACATAAAATTACAATTCTCTCCCTAAACCCTTCAAGAAGCCTTCACCTTGAAGTAATTGCACCAACCTTGAAGCAGCCTTCACCTAGAAGTAATTGCACCAACCTTGAAGCAGCCTTCCTCCTGAAGTAGCTTCCCATTGCAATAGCCTTCTTGAAGTAGCTTCCCGTTGCAATAGCCTTCTTGAAGTAGCTTGAAGTCCACCTTCTCCTCCGAGAAGAACCTTCTCCAATCCGCAGCCTCCAACCCTAGGAGTAGCAAGGAGAATACAAAGAATAAAAGGAACAAGAAGGAAAATAGAAATTACAACTTATCCTTTGAAGCACAAGGCTTGATTTGCCTATATCAAGTGTGTAGATCTCCTAACCAATGTGTATGGAAGTGTGATTTCAGTGGATAGGAGATACCAGCCTATAGGACACGAAATTAGAGCAAGTAGAAGAATCGCCAATGCAAGTGTTGCTCAATTTCTCAAAACAGATTGCCAATTGTAAGTGTATGGTCAAGTGTATCACAAGTGTAGCTTCGGTTGGTTTAGGTGTCCTAAGGCATGTCCTATTTATAGGAATGACCTACAAGTGCTTAAGGACGTTCTAGACACTTTCTAGGGGGTTCTAAGTGCTTAACTAGCCGTTAGGTACAAGTTAGTTGCTTTAGCAACGGCTAGTTAATTAATTCTGCAGTTGCTGTCAGAGTCCATCTCGGTCGAGGAATTGTCGACCGAGACACCTACTCGGTCAAAGTTTTGTCGACCGACAGGCTCTCTGGATCAAGTGTTAGCAACGTTCATCTCCAAATGCCAACTACTTTCTCAGTTGTGTCTAACGGCTACTTGGGTCATTCTCGGTCGAGAAGTTTGTCGACCGAGAGTGTCTAGGTTGAGGAGTTTGTCGACCGAGATTGACCATGTTTCAATGTTTCACTTTAAGGCATTAAGTATGTGTATGAGTGTGCATAGGTGACACTGTTGGAGGGGATGACCTATCTAAGTGTAGTGATTGGCTAGGGAAGATCTAACGCTTGATTTACATGATGTCTAAGTACTTGTACATTATATACTTGTACAAGTTTACAACTGATTATATTTCATGAAATTTACAAGCATTCAAGCATATAGATTCCCTAGTACTTTGTCATCCACCTTATTCCTGCAACACTCAAGTAGCTCGTTAGATCGACAAGAATGAAATGTTTGTCATCATCGAAACAAAGGGATTTATCATAATGTCAATTTAGCCAACAGATATCATGAAAAATCTAAGGAGATCTAGTCTTGGATCTTAGATAAGCTCATTTTCAGCTTTGGGCTTGGAAGTTGCTTTGGAGGTGGGTTATATAACTTGAAGAGTTGGAGCTTGGAGCTTGGAAGTTGCTTTGGAGGCGGGTTATATAACTTGAACCCATCAACATTATTATCCATTTTTCAATATTGTTGAACCTATTGAATTACTTTTAATTTCAGATTCCTTTGATTAATTGATATATTATGAGTTCCAATAAGTAGTTAGGAGTGTTGTCCATGGTTTAGAATAGAAATACAAATGTCTTGAGGTTGATGATGATGACATCATAATGGTACAACTCAATATGGGTTGAAGTACCTTGAAATCTGATATGGAACACAAGATGGTGGTTCATCTGATATAGATGTGGGTGACACCTCATACATGATATGAGGCATGTCCTATGGACGATATGGAAGGTACCTACTAGCACCTTATACATGATACAAGGTTAAGATTTTATCTTTTACATGATATTGTACCCTTAACTGATATGAAGAATAAAACCCTAGATGAAGAAGTGGAAATCCGATATGCCTTTAAAATCCAATATCCCTTTAAAACCCGACATACCCTTAATACTTTGTGATGGGTTGAAGAGAAACTAGGTATCTAGCTTGTTGTGTAAATATAATGATAGAAATGATCCTTGAAAGTATAAAAAGGTTATGAGCTTAAGGGTTTATCTAACATAGGTAACCTGATATGATACCCAACATGCAAACCGATATGACAATCCAAGATGGAAAACCGATATAGCAATCCAAGATGGGAAACTGATATGGCAATCCAAGATGGGAAACCAATATGGTATTATATATACCACTTAAACAATACATGATAAGGCAATATACTCTATGCCTAATACGGTGCACATCATGTGCATGATATGGCAGTAGGTATATTTCTATGCCCGATATGGTGCACCCTTGTGCATGATTTAAGAACCCAATGTATCATTATACCCGATATGAGGTCAAGAATTTAACCCATACACGATATGAGGTTGACTTCAGACGATGAGAGCTAGGTGATAGCTAACCCGAGATGATTACACGATATGGTGTTAGGGGATACACCGAAAACCCGATATGATGATGTGGTTTTACTACACGACTAATATGGATACATGATATGATGACATGTGCATCTTCAAGCATGATAGGATAACATTATATACCATGATACCCAATATGGTAGGCATGCTCCAATTCAATAGATTTGTCTAAGTGAAGTATTATGTATGATTAATGCAACATTAAGATACAATGAGCTTAATTCAATTAAATAATGGGGAACAAATAGACATTAAGAGGTGAATTAAGTAACAAACATCCTAGTGAGGATGAGAGAGAAACTAAGATTGGAAAGTTAATTATGCAATATGTATATGTTGATACTCCCAAGAAGAATGGATAATGAATTAGGGCTTAATCTTTTATAATGAAATCTTGAAACCCTAATCGGTAGATAAAAGGGAATCCTAACCCTAATTTAATGGGGAGAATGTGTTCTTTAGCATTACATGGTAATGACATGTATGTGATATTTCTGTTATCATGAAATTTTAATCATGCAAGTACCATAAGGTAATTAGCATAGCTAAGTAAGAGCTATGGTGTTTATAAGATTAAGATTTAATTAGCTATATGAACTATGTGAATCAATACCTTAGTTTGATGACCTAGAGGTAATGGTTATTTGCTAAGTGGTGACAGTACTCAGTGGTGAACTAAGGGTTTGAATACCGAAGCATGATGATGATAAGAGATTGAGATTCTAAGTGATATATGTGTTCCAAAGAATATGAAAGTACTTCATAAGCATATTTATGCCTTTCTTTGTATCATCTGATATAATTCTTATTTGCAACTTGATTGATTCTATAAGAGATTGAGATTCTAAGTGATATATGTGTTCCAAAGAATATGAAAGTACTTCATAAGCATATTTATGCCTTTCTTTGTAGCATCTGATATAATTCTTATTTGCAACTTGATTGATTCTATAAGAGATTGAGATTCTAAGTGATATATGTGTTCCAAAGAATATGAAAGTACTTCATAAGCATATTTATGCCTTTCTTTGTAGCATCTGATATAATTCTTATTTGCAACTTGATTGATGCTAAAAGGTACTATAATGCACTTAATTAAGCATGTTAAATATTATCATGTAATTTCCCAGACCATAGATTCATTCAGTGTCAGTATTTGCTGAATGGTGAAACAAGTTTTACTCGATATGCATATTTTTTAATATGTAATTATTATACTGGGGTGCTCAGTGGACTCCCCAAACTAAATGAGGGTGCTCAGTGGACTCCCCAAATACACCAGATTGCTCAATGGACTTCCTGATGACAAATAATCTAGGAAAGCTCAGTGGTCTTCTCTCGAAGAGAGTACATGTTACATCTGTAACTCTATAGAGAAGATGTCGCTATACCCCGGCATAGCTAATTGCAATAGACACACGACGTCCTGCTAGTTATCTCGTACTGACTGAGACAGGTGAGGTCTTAACATCCGGCTCTGCCACTGAACTTGTATGGTACCGATTTTGACTTAGTAGTGGTCGGTTGGAATATGAGCGGTATACCTTATCTCCTCTGGGCATAAGTGTGAATGTGAATCTATAATCAGCTGTGTAGCATATTTTCTTAAGGATCGAATACAGAAAACATTGGTTGATGCTTCATTACTTTTATACATCTTAGTAGCTAGATGTTATACATGTTCTTCATATTCCTTTTTAAAGCAAATAGATGACTTATAATTTTTTTATCAATAATTATGCTTTGCACTACAAATATACCTGCTAGTTGTATAAACTATCCTCTATTCAGTTTTATACTATTTCCAGTGATAATAATGTTGTTGGTAGAGAGTTATATCTCTCGATGGGACAATAGTATCACCACGTGGGGTCCAAAATTTTTAGGTGGATAGCGAACGAGGGACTAGGAACCAGACTATAGAGGAAGGACCACATCATTAGCGATAGAAGTAGTAGCTTAGATTGAGTACATTGTTTGTCGTATCTTATAGATAGAAGTCATATGTGTCGTCTTTGTACTCGCAGGTCATTGGGAGATAGTTCTTAGTGGTTTTTATGAATGACTTGATATTTTGGTTTGTTTTTCCTCAAGGTTTTATGTTGTTATGAATATGTTAAAGTAAAGCAACTGGTACTTTTTATCCTTGAGAAGAGACAGTACAATGTATGTACATTATGAACCACATGTATATAAAGTTTTGGTTCTTTTGTAAGAGTTTTCCTGGAAAGGGATCTATGTGAAAAATGGTTTTAATTCTTAGTGATTTTTATTAAATCCGCTGCTTATGGTTATTCTGTGATTATTACTGGTGATGGCTTGATTTGTAATCAGGTCATCACAATTTTGGACGTCGATTTTTATGTCAACAAATTGACGTTAAAGAAAAAGCGATACTCGTGTCTTTTGTAAATTGGTCGGCCTTCACATATAGGTGATAGTTGTCATTTTAGCCGATGTTGTAGTATAGTGGCATCAGTTTTTTAGTTTAAACTGATGCCATCAAATGTGACGTTATATGTCATTTTTGTACTAGTGACTTTTTATTTCTAGCAACTCATCAGAACTTGTAAAATCCATAGAAATTACATACAAGCTTGAAATAGTACAAGCCTATAGTTCATTTTCATCAAGAAGATGAGATACATATATTGAGACTCTTATCAAGATACAATTCACATTTCCATTGTAAAATGTCCCTAAAATATGATCTTTAATAATCAAAGATCGTTCCTTTATCAACACCTGATCATCATAATGTAAACCCTAATTGGTTCAAAACTAAAACTCAACTTTGAAAAGTACATCTCAAATATTGATGATGGGAACTCCTTATATGAACCTTAAATCTTCATATGGAATCGTAGGATCATTTGATGTTAAAAAATATGACCTAATGGGTCATTCATCTACTTGTACACTCTCAATAATTGAAATTGGTGGTGAATCTCAATAAACTTGCTACTTTTGATATTTGAGGATGAATCATCAATACTATGGTCAAGAAGGAATAACATACCCTAAAAACTTGATTACATGAAAATCCTAATCCTCAAACATCCATCCTAACATGTGATCTATTCAACCCTGACCCAAACCATTGACTACTCCATTCTTGGACCTTATTACCCCAAAATACATTAGAGGTTTATGCATACTCCTCTTGACTTGTTTGATGTATTACACTATATACCCTTATGTACTCTTATTGAAACAATTGGCAATTTACTTGAATAAGAGACTTTGTTTACTATTGACTAGAGTCTTGATTTTTCTATACATGTTTTGTATTATTGCACTCATACAAAATCAAGATTTTTGTGTGGTCCTCTCTTATCTTATTATCCTTAGTTTTGAGTGTTTCCCTTATCTTTGGATATGGGTCAAGTGGAAAATTTTATATAGCCTTCCCCTATGGGTCAAGTGAAGCCTCAACCTTTTCCTTAAGGTTAAGTGGCACCTTTTGGTCTCATTGCCCACACCTCGTAAATATACAGTTTGTAACATCCCTGACCTGGGTTAAGCCTTAACGCTAGATGTTTTGCTTAATAAGGTTGATTATATGCTTGATCTTATCTCTTGAAAAGTAATTAAGGCTCAAGAGGGACTTATATCTCAATTTCAATCCTTTTTTAATAATGTTGAAGCAATGTTTGCTTATTTTGGACTAAAGTGAAATTTACCCAATATGAGGGGTTAACTCTCAAATGTTACTTGATAAATGTTCCTCTTGTATTGAATCATCATAAGAATAAGAATGATGTAGAGGTATGGCTTCCACAAGCCTGGATAACAAGAAAGAGCGTGTTGAGTAATGTTTGTTCATTAAAACCTAGTTTTGGTGTAATGTGCAATTTACCCAAAACCTAGGGTTCAATATGCAAAATATCACTTTTAGAGGTTCCCTAATTATTCTTGGCATCATGTAGAGTCAATAAAATCATAGGAGCACCTCATTTGAATCACTTTGGAGGAGAGAGAATCTTGATATTAAAATAATCAAGATTTAAGCATAATTGGAACTTTACTTCAATTTAATGCAAAAATAAATATATTAATTGAAGAAACCTTCAACAAAAAGGTGAGGTAAGACCATGTGACTTTCACAAGGCACGAAAATATCTCAAGAAAGTGGATAACCCACTCACATTAAATAAAGAAAAAGTAATATCCACTAATTTTTGGATATTATTATTATAAGGGTTAAGGTTCTTAATTTCTTTTCCTTTAAATTCATGGATAATGAAGAGGTTTGCAAAGGTAAAGAGGATAGCTTCGTGGGAAAGGAGTTGAGGGGTATATGTGGCATCAATTTGAGAAATTAAAGGAATTAATTACTACTTTCTCTCTCATTAAATTTCCTTATAAAAACACCACTTCCAACTCAATTCAAAGGCTTTTTCGATCCTTCTTTCTCTCCTTGCTTGAAAAACGACCAAGGAAGCTTAGGAGCAACATAAGGACGACCCCCAACCTATAGGTAATCTCCATGATCTCTTTTCACCTTTATTTCATGGTGGAAATCGAAAATCAATGCTTGATTTCTCCTTTTCTTCACTCAATCTTCAACTTTGGCCATTCATTTTACTCAAAGAGTTGAGCACGAGCTTGGTATAGTTGAGAAAGCTTCTTTCACAATTAGGGACGTGAGGTTGGAGCTTTGGATCTTCATTGAAGGTGGGTTATATAACTTGAACCCTTGAATATTATTATTGATTTCATATCTTTAACTATTGTTGAAAGTCTCTCTATCCTCCAAATTTTATTTGATTGATTGATGAAATCACCATGAAAATAACAGAAAGATTCGTGGGGTTAGAGCTTGATGATGATGACATCATCATAAGCACACACCTCCACAAATATCTATGGAAAACAGTTGCAAATGACTTGAGACCAAACGGTCTCAAGATCGTTTGAAACCAAACGGTCTCAAGACCGTTTGGGATCAAACGGTCTCAAGACCATTTGGAGGAACATTTTGAGATATTTGGATGATTATCCAAGGGTTCTAATTGAATTTAATCTAATGGTTTCAATGGTTGAAGATTCTCCAATTGCAAACCCTAATCGGGTTAAGTGTGAAACCCTAGTTGAGTTGGGTCGATTTTATGACCAATTGGTCCAAACGGTCTTAAGAACATTTGGAGGCCAAACGGTCTCAAGCCTGTTTGAGTCCAAATGGTCTCAAAACCATTTGTAGGTCTGAAGTTGAGCTATGGATGATGGAAGAATCAATGTCTATGATTGATGGGTTCAATTGATGGATAATGCAAACCCTAACACGATTTGATGATGGAAACCCTAATTGATGGTTTCTTGATTTCAAACCCTAAATTGATGTTCAATTGATGGTTGAATCAATGGAAGTATGACTCATTATCTCAATTGAAGTATGGTGCATAGGTTCAATTGATGAGTGGTTCCATGGATTCAATTGATGAGGGAATCAATCTTGGAAACCCTAAATCAATTTGAGTGGTTGAGACCATTTTTGGTCCAATCATTTTTGAGGAGGTTTGGATCAAATGGTCTCAAGACCATTTGATTCCAAATGGTCTCAAGATCATTTGTGAACAAATGGTCTCGAGACCGTTTGGGACCAAACGATCCCAAACCAATTGAGACTCAAACGATCTCAAGTATCTTTGCACCAAACGGTTTCAAATACCAATTCTGCTAAACGGTTTCATGCCATTTGAAACTTAAGTGACCAAGACTGTTTGAAAGTCTAAATGGTCTTAGACCGTTTGAGGGTCAATCTATCAAGACCGTTTAGGGTCTAGAGGGTCAAGACCATTTGGTGTCTAGTTGACCAAAATTGTTTGGAGGGTAATTAACCTAAACCGTTTGAACACCCAAGTTGATTAAAGGTCAATTATTTATTAGATTATTAATGATGTAAACCAAGGGTGATTACATTAGGTGTACCCTTAACATGATACGGTAATTAGTACCCTTGAAGGGGTTAATCTTTGGAGATTATGGAAGAGAAACCTTAACAAACTACCCTAACCCTAATTGGGTGTATTAGATTAAAGAATTGACCTAATTGAGTCAATTTTGAGGTACTCCACATCCTAGAGAGGATGAGAGAGAAAGGAATATTTACAGGTAATGATTAAGCCTCAATTCCTTCAATATGAATAAAATATGTAATTAGGGATTGATCCATGATGATGAGATCATGAAACCCTAATTAAGAATATTAATGAGCCCTAACCTAATTGAGTACAATGCTAGGTGTAATCCTAATTTAGAGCATTGTTAAGTATGACCCTAATCTAGGGTAATAGTGTAACCCTGATCTAGGTGATAATATAAGGAAACCCTAATTCAGGGTATTTTAATAATAAACTCTATTTCAAGAGGGTGTTATGAAAAGTTGTGGATGATGGACAAACTCATATCAACTATGTCTCATCCTATGTCAATTGATGATAATTGGACAATTCAAATGTATTATATTATGACTAATACATTGCATGGTGAAATATGGGTTTAGTGCATAGAGTATTAGGATGGAAAATACCCTAACACAATATAAGTAGATGAACCTGAGTAATGAGGAAAGTGATACATTTAAAATATGATAGATAACATATTCAACACTACAAGGTTGATATACCTTTATACACTTCAATATCAATGATCAACACTTGGAAGTATGTAATGTTAATTGTTACATTAAGATATAATGAATTTAATGTACTTTGATTAGTAAAGCTTAGAATACTTAAGAAAGGGTTAAGCCAAGATAATAAAGTATGATGTAATCATACTCTGGTATGGATGAGAGAGAACCTCATACCTTGTGTTGATAATCATTTAATGGTAAATGGTGAGAATTAATAAGTATTATTGAATACTTATGATAACTATGTATGCTCCTAAATGGGTGAAGTACTAAATTGGGGTCTGAATCAATAATATGAACATGTGAAACCCTAATACAGTAATGTGATGGGAATCTCTAATTCAGAGTAATCATAAGAGAAACCCTATTTTAGGTTAATTTGATAATAAACCCTAATTTGACATGAATAGTGCATCCTATTAAATTGGGTAAAGGGATGTGAGAAACTCTAATCTGATGTGAATAGTAAACCCTAATCCCAATATAGGGTGAAGGTATGTGAAACCCTAATTCTGGGTTATATTATATGAAACCCTAATTTTGGGCAATGTGATGATTAATCATAACCCTAATTCTGGGCAATGGTATAAATATCCCTAATTGACATGAAATGGGAAACCCTAATCCTAATAAGGGAATAGTGGTGTTACCTTGTTTTGCATGGTGCTGATATATGATAGTGATGTAACTGTTATGATGATCGCTATCCATGTAGATATCATGAAATGATGAGCATAGCCAGGTATGAGCTATGATATATTATTAATTGAAATTGTTTCATGGGCCTTGTGAGCCATAACATGCCTTGTTGACCTAGTAAGAGGTAACAAGAGATGAAATAGGCTTTGTAAGCCATGTTAGATGATTGTAAATAAAGTATTATGTTTATCTAGGTCAGATGACCTAAAGGTATTAGTTACTTAATGAATGGTAACAAGCGTTCTATAATGAACTGAGGGTTTGATTACCCCTATTCCATAATCATGATGATGATTTTGTTAAGAAATGAGAATGTACCTGATGAGATGAGGGATTGAGATCCCAAGATTTTTATTAATTAGTTGCACAATATCTGATGAAAGTATTACTCATTCATTCTTTGTAGCAATTGTTAAAATAATTAATGTTTGGAAACCTAATTGATGCTAAAAGAATATAGTAATACACCTAATTAATCAAGTGATATCATATAATGTAGTTGCCCTGACCACAGAACCATCAGTGTCAGAATTTGCTGAATGGTGAAACGGGTTGCTCTTTGGCATAACCCGGAGTGCATATTTTTTAGTATGTAGGGGTAATGGGCGTGAATATCCTTACACCCTAATGTGGGATTGATGGTAGATAAACATTAAATCTCTTAATCCTTCATTATATGTATACTGGGGTTGATGTATCACGAATCTCTCAATGATTTGTCAGGATGGATGTATCATGAATCTCCCGATGATTTTTAATACCGGAATCGAGGTGAGATAAACATGAAATCTCCTGATTTGCAAAGAGAGTGCAGCCGCCAATGTAGCTCTATAGCGAAGTGCCAGTATACCCTGTAAAGATAAATAGCAGAGACACTAGATGTCCTACATAATGTACCCATACTGACTGGGAGGAGATGAGGCCATGGAGTCCGGCTCTTCCATTGATCTTATGGGGTACGGATTTCGACTTCGCAATGGTCGGTTGGAGTATGAATGGTATATCTTCATCTCCTCAGGGGTTAAGTGTGGTTGTAAAATGTAATCATCTGAGTAGCGTATTTTCTTAAGGATGAAATATGAGAATCATTGGTTGATGTTACCCTACTTAGCATATCCTAGAAGGATAAATGTTATATATGTGCTTTAATTCCTTATTGGATTAATGATGAGCTGCTTTATCAAGTTATAGTTGAAATGCTTTGAATAAGATTATTGCTCTGATCTGTTTAGACATTGATCTAACTGTTGTTAAATATATAATTCCTCTACTCAAATTTTATACTATTAAACTGCAATAATAATGTTTTTGGTGAAGAGTTATATCTCTCGTTGGGGCAATTTACAATTGTCTCACCCCCGTGGGATCCACATTTTTTAGGTGGTCACGGATAAGGAAGTAGAGATCACACAGCAGGGGAAGGACATCAATATCAGGGGTAGCAGTGACATCTCAGGTGGAGAGTCTAGTCGTCATGTCATGTATATGTGTACATAGAGTCCTATGTCTCGTCTCTGTACTCTCAGGTCCTCATAGTCAATAGTTGGTTTTAATGTATCAATCTGAGATTTTGGCTTGATGCCTCGAGGTTCTTATACTGCCTGTGTATAGTTTAACAGAGTAGATAAAGTTGTAATCCTTGAGTCGAGATGATATCATATATGTATTTGTGAACTAGAATGCAATGAATTTACTTTGATTCTTTTTTAAAGAGTTTTCCTTTGTTGGATATCTTGTAAAAAGGTTTAAAATTTTAGTGATTTTCAGTAATCCGCTTCTAATGAACTCTTTCGTTTAAGTAAATCTTGTTTTTGTGAGTTGTATGCCACAATTTAGTGGTATCAGAGCTCTAGGTTCACTGAGTCTACAGAGACATATGATTAAGGTTGTTGAGTCTATTCTAGTGTCTTCTAGTGTATCTGATAGTGTCTTCTGCTCATATAGGAGAAGAAGAACTTAAAGATGTCTGGATCACACGAAGAACATGTTGCTGAAAGCAGCATTGCTGCACCAGGAAGTGGTGCAAAGGACTGGACTAGGAAGGAACCACTATTTGAATATCCTCAGTTGAACCAAGCAATGATAGAGAGCCCAGCTTTCCAAGCTCTATATGGGCAATTTAGGGCAGCTGTGATGCATGTAGTGGACCATGCATTAGCAATGCAACCCATATTACCAACCCCCAATGATGAAGTTATGGGCTCCAATAAGATTCCTAATCAACATCAACATGATGAAGCAATAGAAAATGTGGGAAGGAATAGGTTACAACCCAAAAGCAGAATTTGCTATAGGTGTAGGAAGCCTGGACATATCATAAAGAATTGTCCAACAAAGAATAAGGAAGAGATAATCAAGAAGAGGCCTAACCAAATCCATGAACAGAGGCCTAGTAGTTCCAAAAAGGGAAAGTTTTTGGTACTACCAGTACAACCAATGTCTAATACACCAAGGCAATGGCTATCCAGAAAGGGTAAAGAACCATCTAGGCCACAGGAGGAGAATAGAATTTGTTATATATGTAGGGAGAAGGGACATCTGATGAGAGATTGTAGGGCTAGAAATGTGAATATAACCCAGCTGCCAAGGCAGAGTCGGTAATATTTTCATAGGCAGTGGCAGCCTGAGGCAGTGACCCATCCACGAATTAAAACAGGTCAGATGAAATAATATCATTTTGATATATATCATTTTATGATTTTATGAGTTAAAGTAGTTATTACTGAGCTTCCCTGAATAAGTCCTATGAGGACACAAGGAAGGGGAGGATCTATATTTTGTTCAGTATTCTTTTAACTACTTTATAATTTCTCTTATCTTTGTAAAGAAGGAAGCAATATACATATATGTGGTGCCTGGAGGAAGTCTAGGGATGTTAAATCATGTGATGATGATGATATGAAAAGGAACATAATAATACATAAAGTGCATACTACCTAATTTCAGTACTTGTATACCCTGGCCAGGTATATAATTATTGGAGATAAGGTTAGTATGGAACTCTTAGATTGTTATCATTTTGATTACTCTGATCAAGTAGTCATTCTGAGACAATCTAGTGAGTATAATGGAACTAGAAATATGAAATGAACATTTGTATCACATCTTAAGTACAATAAAATGGAATCTGAGATGATCTCAAATCAATCTGTGTATATGATAAAATAAATAATATAATCCTCATAAGGTGAGAATGAGAACAAGGGAGATGATCCCTGTTTGATAAAGTATGTATGAATAGTAAATATCTTTTTCCATGACGTGAAAATGGGAAGGTGATGAAATCACAAAATGTTCATGAACCTGTTAAGACAAAAACAAAGGAAGGAATAATGATATGTAATCATCCTTATAATTCCTATGCTGATAGCAAGGAACCTAGGATGAAACAAGAGTCAATAACTCATGAACAGTTGAAAATTCATATGATAATGAGAAAGGATGATAATCTCTTTTCTTTAATAAACAACCCTGAGGGATGATGGGGTGATAAGAGGAATATATTTCCTTGTGCCCTTTCCTTTCTGATACATCGCAATCAAGTGAGTCTTGTGACACTTTATATGCATGAATTAAAAATGTTTAATTAATAATTACCCAGAAAAGCATCAGTTAGTCTTGGACTTTGGTTCCAAAATAAAGATATGTGTAGCAAGTAATGTCCCAAGAAGAAAGAAAAATGGGGATGTGATGTGTTCTCAACATATATATGATAGATACCAAGGTAAGAAATTCTGGTATCTAAGAAATATCAGGTGATATGAGGGATTAAAATCATAACTCCTAATCAAATGATTTATGTTGAGTACCTGAAATGGTCAACTAAGAAATCAGCTTAGTTACATAAAATAGTACAGACATCATATGTTAGGGGTTTATGCTATGGATAAACATAACATTAATGAGGATGTACTAATTAAAGGAAAAATTTTAGAATTATTGTAGGAAAAATCTTATCAAGCTAAAAATATTTCCTTAAAATACCCTATCTAGATCTGTTAAGACAATTTATACATGATATCTAGAGATACCTATAGGATAAGTTCTTAATTAAATAAAGTAACCTCCCCTTATGAAAAGGGCATGTACAACTGATAAGATAGTTGGTACAAGTGATGAGAAAGATTAATGTTGTATCAATAGATTAAATGGCACAACAGATATATGATAAGACTTATAGTCACAAGTGGGTGACAGAAGGTAACTCTGGTCTTTTCTTGAAAATGAAATGATAAACTACATGAGGAGTATGGGAGACTCCCCAGAATTTGGAATCTTGTCACATAAAGTTTTAATTTGAGAAATGACAAGTTGGTAAGGTTTAACACTGAGTTAAATAAGGTATGTATAATATTTCTTAGAATAAGAAAAGTGTTCCCTGACACAGAGTTGACTCTACAGTCAATAATGAAAAGATAGTAAGATATGTATCATGTGTGACCTGTTTTAAGATAACCTTGTGTGGAAGAACTTTGTGTTGATCAAAGTTCTATGGCATCTCCATGACATTAAGATGTTATGTGGAGACTTTATGGTATGGTAAAATGAATAATATCTCTCTCTCTCTTACTTGGGATTTCGGGGACGAAATCCTAGTTAGGGGTTTATAATTTGTAACATCCCTGACCTGGGTTAAGCCTTAACCCTAGATGTTTTTCTTAATAAGGTTGATTATATGCTTGATATTATCTCTTGAAAAGTAATTAAGGCTCAAGAGGGACTTATATCTCAATTTCAATCCTTTTTTAATAACGTTGAAGCAATGTTTGCTTATTTTGGACTAAAGTGCAATTTACCCAATATGAGGGGTTAACTTGCAAATGTTACTTGATAAATGTTCTTATAGTATTGAAGCATCATAAGAATGAGAATAATGTAGAGGTATGGCTTCTACAAGCCTGAATAACAAGAAAGAGCTTGTTGAGCAATGTTTGTGCATTAAAACCTAGTTTTGGTGTAATGTGCAATTTACCAAAAACCTAGGGTTCAATATGAAAAATATCACTTTTATAGGGTCCCTAATTATTCTTGGCATCATGTAGAGGAAATAAAATCAGAGGGGCACCTCATTTGAATCACTTTGGAGGAGAGAGAATCTAGATATTAAAATAATCAAGATTTAAGCATAATTGGAACTTTACTTCGATTTAATTCAAAAATAAATATATTAATTGAAGATCCCTTCAACCAAAAGGTGAGGGATGATTTTGCAAAATAATGTAAGACCATGTGCCTTGCAAAGGCACGAAAATATCTCAAGCAAGTGGATAACCCACTCACATTAAATAAAGAAAAAGTAATATCCACTAATTTTTGGATATTATTATTATAAGGGTTAAGGTGCTTACTTTCTTTTCCTTTAAATTCATGGATAATGAAGAGGTTTGCAAAGGGAAATAGGATAGATTCGTGGGAAAGGAGTTGAGGGGGAGATGTGGCATCAATTTGAGAAATTAAAGGAATTAATTACTACTTTCCCTCTCATTGAATTTCCTTATAAAAACACCACTTCCAACTCAATTCAAAGGCTTTTTTGATCCTTCTTTCTCTCCTTGCTTGTAAAACGACCAAGGAAGCTTAGTAACAACAGGAGGATGACCCCCGACCTGTAGGTAAGCTCCATGATCTCTTTTTACCTTGATTTCATGGTGGAAATTGAAAATCAATGCTTGATTTCTCATTTTCTTCACTCAATCTTCAATTTTGGCCATTCATTTTACTCAAAGAGTTGAGCACAAGCTTGGGATAGTTGAGAAAGATTCTTTCACCATTAGGGACGTGAGGTTGGATCTTTGAAGCTTCATTGAAGGTGGGTTATATAACTTGAACCCTTAAATATTATTATTGATTTCATATCTTTAACTATTTTTGAAAGTCTCTCTATCCTCCAAATTTTATTTGATTGATTGATGAAATCACAATGAAAATCATAGAAAGATTCGTGGGTTTATAGATTGATGATGATGGCATCATCATAAGCACACACCTCCACAAATATCTATGGCAAACAGTTTCAATTGACTTGAGACTAAACTATCTCAAGATCGTTTGAAACCAAACGGTCTCAAGACCGTTTGGGATCAAATGGTCTCAAGACCGTTTGGGATCAAACGGTCTCAAGACCATTTGGAGGAACCTATTGAGATAGTTGGATTATGATCCAAGGGTTCTAATTGAATTGAATCTAATGGTTTCAATGGTTGAAGATTCTCCAATTGCAAATCCTAACCGGGTTAAGTATGAAACCCTAGTTGAGTTGGATCAATTTTATGACCAATTGGTCCAAACGGTCTTAAGACCGTTTGGAGGCCAAACGGTCTCAAAACCATTTGAGACAAAATGGTCTCAAAACCGTTTGGAGGTCTGAAGTTGAGCTATGGATGATGGAAGAATCAATGGCTATGATTGATGGGTTCAATTGATGGATAATGCAAACCCTAGCCCAATTTGATGATGGAAACCCTAATTGATGGTTTATGGATTTCAAACCCTAAATTGATGTTCAATTGAAGGTCAAATCAATCGAAGGATGACTCATTAGCTCCATTGAAGTATGGTGCATAGGTTCAATTGATGAGTGGTTCCATGGATTCAATTGATGAGGGAATCAATCTTGGAAACCCTAAATCAATTTGAGTGGTTGAGACCATTTTTGGTCAAATCAGTTTTGAGGAGGTTTGGATCAAACCGTCTCAAGACCATTTGAGTCCAAACGGTCTGAAGACCATTTGGGACCAAAGGATCCCAAATCAATTGAGACTCAAATGATCTCAAGTATCTTTTCACTAAATGATTTCAAATACCAATTCTTCTAAACAGTTTCAAACCGTTTGAAACTTAAGTGACCAAGATTGTTTGAAGGTCTAAACGGTCTTAGACCATTTGAGGGTCAATATATCAAGACCATTTGAAGTTCTAAACAGTCTTAGACCATTTGAGGGTCAATCTATCAAGACTGTTTGGGGTCTAGAGGGTCAAGACCATTTGGGGTCTAGTTGACCAAAATCATTTGGAGGGTAATTAACCTAAACCGTTTGAACACCCAAGTTGATTAAAGGTCAATTATTTATTGTATTATTAATGATGTAAACCAAGGGTGATTACATTAGATGTACCCTTAACATGATAGGGTAATTATTACCCTTGAAGGGGGTACCCTTAACATGATAGGGTAATTATTACCCTTGAAGGGGTTAATCTTTGGAGATTATGGAAAAGAAACCTTAACACACTACCCTAACCCTAATTGGGTGTATTAGATTAAAGAATTGAGCCAATTGAGTCAATTTTAAGGTACTCCACATCCTAGAGAGGATGAGAGAGAAAGGAATGTTTACAGGTAATGATTAAGCCTCAATTCCTTCAATATGAATAAAATATGTAATTAGGGATTGATCCATGATGATGAGATCATGAAACCCTAATTAAGAAGATTAATGAGCCCTAACCCTAATTGAGTACAATACTAGGTTTAATACTAATTTAGAGCATTGTTAAGTATGACCCTAATCTAGGGTAATAGTGTAACCCTAATCTAGGGTGATAATATAAGGAAACCCTAATTCAGGGTATTTTAATAATAAACTCTATTTCAAGAGGATGTTATATGAAAAGTTGTGGATGATGGACAACCTCATATAAACTATGTCTCATCCTATGATAAGTTCATATCAATTGATGATAATTGGACAATTCAAATGTATAATATTATGACTAATACATTACATGGTGAAATATGGGTTTAGTGCATAGAGTATTAGGATGGAAAATACCCTAACACAATATAAGTAGATGAACCTGAGTAATGAGGAAAGTGATAAATTTAAGATATGATAGATAACATATTCAACACTCCAAGGTTGGTATACCTTTATACACTTCAATATCAATGATCAACACTTTGAAGTATGTAATGTTAATTGTTACATTAAGATATAATGAATTTAATGTACTTTGATTAGTAAAGCTTAGCATACTTAAGAAAGGGTTAAGCCAAGATAATAAAGTATGATGTAATCATACTCTGGTATGGATGAGAGAGAACCTCATACCTTGTGTTGATAATCATTTAATGGTAAATGATGAGAATTAATAAGTATTATTGAATACTTATGATAACTATGTATGCTCCTAAATGGGTGAAGTACTGAATTGGGGTCTGAATCAATAATATGAACATGTGAAACCCTAATGCAGTAATGTGATGGGAATCTCTAATTCAGAGTAATCATAAGAGAAACCCTATTTTAGGGTAATTTGATAATAAACCCTAATTTGACGTGAATAGTGCATCCTAACCCTAAATTGGGTAAAGGGATGCGAGAAACCCTAATCTGATGTGAATAGTAAACCCTAATCCCAATACAGGGTGAAGGTATGTGAAACCCTAATTCTGGGTTATATTATATGAAACCCTAATTTTGGGCAATGTGATGATTAATCATAACCCTAATTCTGGGCAATGGGATAAATATCCCTAATTGACATGAAATGGGAAACCCTAACCCTAATAAGGGAATAGTGGTGTTACCTTGTTTTGCATGGTGCTGATATATGATAGTGATGTAACTGTTATGATGATCGTTATCCATGTAGATATCATGAAATGATGAGCATAGCCAGGTATGAGCTATGATATATTATTAATTGAAATTGTTTCATGGGCCTTGTGAGCCATAACATGCCTTGTTGACCTAGTAAGAGGTAACAAGAGATGAAATAGGCTTTGTAAGCCATGTTAGATGATTGTAAATAAAGTATTATGTTTATCTAGGTCAGATGACCTAAAGGTATTAGTTACTTAATGAATGGTAACAAGCGTTCTATAATGAACTGAGGGTTTGATTACCCCTATTTCATAATCATGATGATGATTTTGTTAAGAAATGAGAATGTACCTGATGAGATGAGGGATTGAGATCCCAAGATTTTTATTAATTAGTTGCACAATATCTGATGAAAGTATTACTCATTCATTCTTTGTAGCAATTGTTAAAATAATTAATGTTTGGAAACCTGATTGATGCTAAAAGAATATAGTAATACACCTAATTAATCAAGTGATATCATATAATGTAGTTGCCCTAACCACAGAACCATCAGTGTCAGAATTTGCTGAATGGTGAAACGGGTTGCTCTGTGGCATAACCCGGAGTGCATATTTTTTAGTATGTAGGGGTAATGGGCGTGAATATCCTTACACCCTAATGTGGGATTGATGGTAGATAAACATTAAATCTCTTAATCCTTCATTATATGTATACTGGGGTTGATGTATCACGAATCTCTCGATGATTTGTCGGGATGGATGTATCATGAATCTCCCGATGATTTTTAATACCGTAATCGAGGTGAAATAAACATGAAATCTCCTGATTTGCAAAGAGAGTGCAACCGCCGATGTAGCTCTATAGCGAAGTGCCAGTATACCCTGTAAAGATAAATAGCAGAGACACTAGATGTCCTACATAATGTACCCATACTGACTGGGAGGAGATGAGGCCATGGAGTCCGGCTCTTCCATTGATCTTATGGGGTACGGATTTCGACTTCGCAATGGTCGGTTGGTGTATGAACGGTATATCTTCATCTCCTCAGGGGTTAAGTGTGGTTGTAAAATGTAATCATCCGAGTAGCGTATTTTCTTAAGGATGAAATATGAGAATCATTGGTTGATGTTACCCTACTTAGCATATCCTAGAAGGATAAATGTTATATATGTGCTTTAATTCCTTATTGGATTAATGATGAGCTGCTTTATCAAGTTATAGCTGAAATGCTTTGAATAAGATTATTGCTCTGACCTATTTAGACATTGATCTAACTGTTGTTAAATATATAATTCCTATACTCAAATTTTATACTATTAAACTGCAATAATAATGTTTTTGGCGAAGAGTTATATCTCTCGCTGGGGCAATTTACAATTGTCTCACCCCCGTGGGATCCACATTTTTTAGGTGGTCACGGATAAGGAAGTAGAGATCAGACAGCAGGGGAAGGACATCAATATCAGGGGTAGCAGTGACATCTCAGGTGGAGAGTCTAGTCGTCATGTCATGTATATGTGTACATAGAGTCCTGTGTGTCGTCTCTGTACTCTCAGGTCCTCAGAGTCAATAGTTGGTTTTAATGTATCAATCTGAGATTTTGGCTTGATGCCTCGAGGTTCTTATACTGCCTGTGTATAGTTTAACAGAGCAGATAAAGTTGTAATCCTTGAGTCGAGATGATATCAGATATGTATTTGTGAACTAGAATGCAATGAATTTACTTTAATTCTTTTTAAAGAGTTTTCCTTTGTTCGATCTCTTGTAAAAAGGTTTAAAATTTTAGTGATTTTCAGTAATCCGCTTCTAATGAACGCTTTCGTTTAAGTAAATCTTGTTTTTGTGAGTTGTATGCCACAATTTAGTGGTATCAGAGCTCTAGGTTCACTGAGTCTACAAAGACATATGATTAAGGTTGTTGAGTCTATTCTAGCGTCTTCTAGTGTATCTGAAAGTGTCTTCTGCTCATATAGGAGAAGAAGAACTTAAAGATGTCTGGATCACACGAAGAACATGTTGCTGAAAGCAGCATTGCTGCACCAGAAAGTGGTGCAAAGGACTGGACTAGGAAGGAACCACTATTTGAATATCCTCAGTTGAACCAAGCAATGATAGAGAGCCCAGCTTTCCTAGCTCTGTATGGGCAATTTAGGGCAGCTGTGATGCATGTAGTGGACCATGCATTAGCAATGCAACCCAGATTACCAACCCCCAATGATTAAGTTATGGGCTCCAACAAGATTCATAATAAACATCAACATGATGAAGCAATAGAAAATGTGGGAAGGAATAGGTTACAACCCAAAAGCAGAATTTGCTATAGGTGTAGGAAGCCTGGACATATCATAAAGAATTGTCCAACAAAGAATAAGGAAGAGATAATCAAGAAGAGGCCTAACCAAATCCATGAACAGAGGCCTAGTAGTTCCAAAAAGGGAAAGTTTTTGGTACTACCAGTACAACCAATGTCTAATACACCAAGGCAATGGCTATCCAGAAAGGGTAAAGAACCATCTAGGCCATAGGGGGAGAACAGAATTTGTTATATATGTAGGGAGAAGGGACATCTGATGAGAGATTGTAGGGCTAGAAATGTGAATATAACCCAGCTGCCAAGGCAGAGTCGGTAAGATTTTCATAGGCAGTGGCAGCCTGAGGCAGTGACCCATCCACGAATTAAAACAGGTCAGATGAAATAATATCATTTTGATATATATCATTTTATGATTTTATGAGTTAAAGTAGTTATTACTGAGCTTCCCTGAATAAGTCCTATGAGGACACAAGGAAGGGGAGGATCTATATTTTGTTCAGTATTCTTTTAACTACTTTATAATTTCTCTTATCTTTGTAAAGAAGGAAGCAATATACATATATGTGGTGCCTGGAGGAAGTCTAGGGATGTTAAATCATGTGATGATGATGATATGAAAAGGAACATAATAATACATAAAGTGCATACTACCTAATCTCAGTACTTGTATACCCTGGCCAGGTATATAATTATTGGAGATAAGGTGAGTATGGAACTCTTAGATTGTTATCTTTTTGATTACTCTGATCAAGTAGTCATTCTAAGACAATCTAGTGAGTATAATGGAACTGGAAATATGAAATGAACATTTGTATCACATCCTAAGTACAATAAAATGGAATCTGAGATGATCTCAAATCAATCTGTGTATATGATAAAATAAAGAATATAATCCTCATAAGGTGAGAATGAGAACAAGGGAGATGATCCCTGTTTGATAAAGTATGTATGAATAGTAAATATCTTTTTCCATGACGTGAAAATGGGAAGGTGATGAAATCACAAAATGTTCATGAACCTGTTAAGACAAAAACAAAGGAAGGAATAATGATATGTAATCATCCTTATAATTCCTATGTTGATAGCAAGGAACCTAGGATGAAACAAGAGTCAATAACTCATGAACAGTTGAAAATTCATTTGATAATGAGAAAGGATGATAATCTCTTTTCTTTAATAAACAACCCTGAGGGATGATGGGGTGATAAGAGGAATATATTCCCTTGTGCCGTTTCCTTTCTGAGACATCGCAATCAAGTGAGTCTTGTGACACTTTATATGCATGAATTAAAAATGTTAAATTAATAATTACCCAGAAAAGCATCAGTTAGTCTTGGACTTTGGTTCCAAAATAAAGATATGTGTAGCAAGTAATGTCCCAAGAAGAAAGAAAAATGGGGATGTGATGTGTTCTCAACATATATATGATAGATACCAAGGTAAGAAATTCTGGTATCTAAGAAATATCAGGTGATATGAGGGATTAAAATCATAACTCCTAATCAAATGATTTATGTTGAGTACCTGAAATGGTCAACTAAGAAATCAGCTTAGTTACATAAAATAGTACAAACATCATATGTTAGGGTTTTATGCTATGCATAAACATAACATTAATGAGGATGTACTAATTAAAGGAAAATTTTTAGAATTATTGTAGGAAAAAGCTTATCAAGCTAAAAATATTTCCTTAAAATACCCTATCTAGATCTGTTAAGACAATTTATACATGATATCTAGAGATACCTCTAGGATAAGTTCTTAATTAAATAAAGTAACCTCCCCTTATGAAAAGGGCATGTACAACTGATAAGATAGTTGGTACAAGTGATGAGAAAGATTAATGTTGTATCAATAGATTAAATGGCACAACAGATATATGATAAGACTTATAGTCACAAGTGGGTGACAGAAGGTAACTCTGGTCTTTTCTTGAAAATGAAATGATAAACTACACGAGGAGTATGGGAGACTCCCCAAAATTTGGGATCCTGTCACATAAAGTTTTAATTTGAGAAATGACAAGTTGGTAAGGTTTAACACTGAGTTAAATAAGGTATGTAAAATATTTCTTAGAATAAGAAAAGTGTTACCTGACACAGAGTTGACTCTACAGTCAATAATGAAAAGATAGTGAGATATGTATCATGTGTGACCTGTTTTAAGATAACCTTGTGTGGAAGAACTTTGTGTTGATCAAAGTTCTATGGAATCTCCATGACATTAATATGTTATGTGGAGACTTTATGGTATGGTAAAATGAATAATATCTCTCTCTCTTTTACTTGGGATTTCGGGGACGAAATCCTAGTTAGGGGTTTATAATTTGTAACATCCCTGACCTGGGTTAAGCCTTAACCCTAGATGTTTTTCTTAATAAGGTTGATTATATGCTTGATATTATATCTTGAAAAGTAATTAAGGCTCAAGAGGGACTTATATCTCAATTTCAATCCTTTTTTAATAACGTTGAAGCAATGTTTGCTTATTTTGGACTAAAGTGCAATTTACCCAATATGAGGGGTTAACTTGCAAATGTTACTTGATAAATGTTCTTATAGTATTGAAGCATCATAAGAATGAGAATAATGCAGAGGTATGGCTTCTACAAGCCTGAATAATAAGAAAGAGCTTGTTGAGCAATGTTTGTGCATTAAAACCTAGTTTTGGTGTAATGTGCAATTTACCCAAAACCTAGGGTTCAATATGCAAAATATCACTTTTATAGGGTCCCTAATTATTCTTGGCATCATGTAGAGGCAATAAAATCAGAGGGGCACCTCATTTGAATCACTTTGGAGGAGAGAGAATCTAGATATTAAAATAATCAAGATTTAAGCATAATTGGAACTTTACTTCGATTTAATTCAAAAATAAATATATTAATTGAAGATCCCTTCAACCAAAAGGTGAGGGATGATTTTTCAAAAGAATGTACGACCATGTGCCTTGCAAAGGCACGAAAATATCTCAAGCAAGTGGATAACCCACTCACATTAAATAAAGAAAAAGTAATATCCACTAATTTTTGGATATTATTATTATAAGGGTTAAGGTGCTTACTTTATTTTCCTTTAAATTAATGGATAATGAAGAGGTTTGCAAAGGGAAATAGGATAGATTCGTGGGAAAGGAGTTGAGGGGGAGATGTGGCATCAATTTGAGAAATTAAAGGAATTAATTACTACTTTCCCTCTCATTGAATTTCCTTATAAAAACACCACTTCCAACTCAATTCAAAGGCTTTTTCGATCCTTCTTTCTCTCCTTGCTTGCAAAACGACCAAGGAAGCTTAGTAACAACAGGAGGATGACCCCCGACCTGTAGGTAAGCTCCATGATCTCTTTTCACCTTGATTTCATGGTGGAAATTGAAAATCAATGCTTGATTTCTCATTTTCTTCACTCAATCTTCAACTTTGGCCATTCATTTTACTCAAAGAGTTGAGCACAAGCTTGGGATAGTTGAGAAAGATTCTTTCACCATTAGGGACGTGAGGTTGGAGCTTTGAAGCTTCATTGAAGGTGGGTTATATAACTTGAACCCTTAAATATTATTATTGATTTCATATCTTTAACTATTGTTGAAAGTCTCTCTATCCTCCAAATTTTATTTGATTGATTGATGAAATCACCATGAAAATCATAGAAATATTTGTGGGTTTATAGATTGATGATGATGGCATCATCATAAGCACACACCTCCACAAATATCTATGGCAAACAGTTTCAATTGACTTGAGACCAAAATGTCTCAAGATCGTTTGAAACCAAACGGTCTCAAGACCGTTTGGGATCAAATGGTCTCAAGACCGTTTGGGATCAAACGGTCTCAAGACCATTTGGAGGAAACTATTGAGATATTTGGATTATGATCCAAAGGTTCTAATTGAATTGAATCTAATGGTTTCAATGGTTGAAGATTCTCCAATTGCAAATCCTAACCGGGTTAAGTATGAAACCCTAGTTGAGTTGGATCAATTTTATGACCAATTCGTCCAAACGGTCTTAAGACCGTTTGGAGGCCAAACGGTCTCAAGACCATTTGAGACAAAATGGTCTCAAAATCGTTTGGAGGTCTGAAGTTGAGCTATGGATGATGGAAGAATCAATGGCTATGATTGATGGGTTCAATTGATGGATAATGCAAACCCTAACCCAATTTGATGATGGAAACCCTAATTGATGGTTTCTGGATTTCAAACCCTAAATTGATGTTCAATTGAAGGTCAAATAAATCGAAGGATGACTCATTATCTCAATTGAAGTATGGTGCATAGGTTCAATTGATGAGTGGTTCCATGGATTCAATTGATGAGGGAATCAATCTTGGAAACCCTAAATCAATTTGAGTGGTTGAGACCATTTTTGGTCCAATCGGTTTTGAGGAGGTTTGGATCAAACGGTCTCAAGACCATTTGAGTCCAAACGGTATGAAGACCATTTGGGACCAAAGGATCCCAAATCAATTGAGACTCAAATGATCTCAAGTATCTTTGCACTAAATGATTTCAAATACCAATTCTGCTAAACGGTTTCAAACCGTTTGAAACTTAAGTGACCAAGATTGTTTGAAGGACTAAACGGTCTTAGACCATTTGAGGGTCAATATATCAAGACCATTTGAAGTTCTAAACAGTCTTAGATCGTTTGAGGGTCAATCTATCAAGACTGTTTGGGGTCTAGAGGGTCAAGACCATTTGGGGTCTAGTTGACCAAAATCGTTTGGAGGGTAATTAACCTAAACCGTTTGAACACCCAAGTTGATTAAAGGTCAATTATTTATTGTATTATTAATGATGTAAACCAAGGGTGATTACATTAGATGTACCCTTAACATGATAGGGTAATTATTACCCTTGAAGGGGGTACCCTTAACATGATAGGGTAATTATTACCCTTGAAGGGGTTAATCTTTGGAGATTATGGAATAGAAACCTTAACACACTACCCTAACCCTAATTGGGTGTATTAGATTAAAGAATTGAGCCAATTGAGTCAATTTTAAGGTACTCCACATCCTAGAGAGGATGAGAGAGAAAGGAATGTTTACAGGTAATGATTAAGCCTCAATTCCTTCAATATGAATAAAATATGTAATTAGGGATTGATCCATGATGATGAGATCATGAAACCCTAATTAAGAAGATTAATGAGCCCTAACCCTAATTGAGTACAATGCTAGGTGTAATACTAATTTAGAGCATTGTTAAGTATGACCCTAATCTAGGGTAATAGTGTAACCCTAATCTAGGGTGATAATATAAGGAAACCCTAATTCAGGGTATTTTAATAATAAACTATATTTCAAGAGGATGTTATATGAAAAGTTGTGGATGATGGACAACCTCATATAAACTATGTCTCATCCTATGATAAGTTCATATCAATTGATGATAATTGGACAATTCAAATGTATTATATTATGACTAATACATTACATGGTGAAATATGGGTTTAGTGCATAGAGTATTAGGATGGAAAATACCCTAACACAATATAAGTAGATGAACCTGAGTAATGAGGAAAGTGATACATTTAAGATATGATAGATAACATATTCAACACTTCAAGGTTGATATACCTGTATACACTTCAATATCAATGAGCAACACTTGAAGTATGTAATGTTAATTGTTACATTAAGATATAATGAATTTAATGTGCTTTGATTAATAAAGCTTAGCATACTTAAGAAAGGGTTAAGCCAAGATAATAAAGTATGATGTAATCATACTATGGTATGGATGAGAGAGAAACTCATACCTTGTGTTGATAATCATTTAATGGTAAATGATGATAATTAATAAGTATGATTGAATGCTTATGATAACTATGTATGCTCCTAAATGGGTGAAGTACTGAATTGGGGTCTGAATCAAAAATATGAACATGTGAAACCCTAATGCAGTAATGTGATGGGAATCTCTAATTCAGAGCAATCATAAGAGAAACCCTATTTTAGGGTAATTTGATAATAAACCCTAATTTGGGTAAAAGGATATGATAAACCCTAATTTGATGTGAATAGTGCATCCTTACCCTAAATTGGGTAAAGGGATGTGAGAAACCCTAATCTGATGTGAATAGTAAACCCTAATCCCAATATAGGGCGAAGGTATGTGAAACATTAATTCTGGGTTATATTATATGAAACCCTAATTTTGGGCAATGTGATGATTAATCATAACCCTAATTCTAGGCAATGGGATAAATATCCCTAATTGACATGAAATGGGAAACCCTAACCCTAATAAGGGAATAGTGGTGTTACCTTGTTTTGCATGGTGTTGATATATGATAATGATGTAACTGTTATGATGATCGTTATCCATGCAGATATCATGAAATGATGAGCATATCCAGGTATGAGCTATGATATATTATTAATTAATATTATTTCATGGGCCTTGTGAGCCATAACATGCCTTGTTGACCTAGTAAGAGGTAACAAGAGATGAAATAGGCTTTGTAAGCCATGTTATATGATTGTGAATAAAGTACTATGTTTATCTAGGTCAGATGACCTAAAGGTATTAGTTACTTAATGAATGGTAACAAGCATTCTATGATGAACTGAGGGTTTGAATACCCCTATTCCATAATCATGATGATGAGTTTGTTGAGAAATGAGAATGTACCTGATGAGATGAGGGATTGAGATCCCAAGATTTTTATTAATTAGTTGCACTGTATCTGATGAAAGTATTACTCATTCATTCTTTGTAGCAATTGTTATAATAATTAATGTTTGGAAACCTGATTGATGCTAAAAGAATATAGTAATACACCTAATTAATCAAGTGATATCATATAATGTAGTTTCCCTGACCATAGAACCATCAGTGTCAGAATTTGCTGAATGGTGAAACGGGTTGCTCCGCGGCATAACCCAGAGTGCATATTTTTGAGTATGCAGGGGTAATGGGCGCGAATATCCTTACGCCCTAATGTGGGATTGATGGTAGATAAACGTTAAATCTCTTAATCCTTCATTATATATATACCGGGGTGGATGTATCACGAATCTCCCGATGATTTTCCAGGATGGATGTATCACGAATCTCCCGATGATTTTTAATATTGGAATCGAGGTGAGATAAACATGAAATATCCCGATTTGCGAAGAGAGTGCAGCCGCCGCTGTAGCTCTATAGCGAAGTGCCAGTATACCCTGGAAAGCTAAATAGCAGAGACACTAGATATCCTGCATAATGTACCCATACTGACTGGGAGGAGATGAGGTCATGGAGTCTGACTCTTCCATTGATCTTGTGTGGTACCGATTTCGACTTCGCAATGGTCGGTTGGAGTATGAACGGTATATCTTCATCTCCTCAGGGCTTAAGTGTGGTTGTAAAATGTAATCAGTCGAGTAGCATATTTTCTTAAGGATGAAATATGAGAATCATTGGTTGATGTTACCCTGCTTAGCATATCCTAGAAGGATAAATCTTATATATGTGCTTTAATTCCTTATTGGATTAATGATGAGATGCTTTATCAAGTTATATCTAAAATGCTTTGAATAAGATTATTGCTCTAATTTGTTTAAATATTGATCTAATTGTTGTTAAATATACAATTCCTCTACTCAAATTTTATACTATTAAACTACAATAATAATGTTTTTGGCAAAGAGTTATATCTCTCGCTGGGGCAATTTACAATTGTCTCACCTCCGTGGGATCCACATTTTTTAGATGGTCGCGGACAAGGAAGTAGAGATCACACAGCAGGGGAAGGACATCAATATCAGGGGAAGCAGTGACATCTCAGGTGGAGAGTCTAGTCGTCATGTCATGTATATGTGTACATAGAGTCCTATGTGTCATCTCTGTACTCTTAGGTCCTCGGAGTCAGTAGTTGGTTTTAATGTATCAATCTGAGATTTTGGCTTGATGCCTCAAGGTTCTTATACTTCTTGTGTATAGTTTAGCATAGCAGATAAAGTTGTAATCCTTGATACGAGATGATATCGGATATGTATCTGTGAACTAGAATGCAATGGAATTACTTTGGTTCTTTTTGAAAGAGTTTTCCTTTGTTGGATCTCTTGTAAAAAGGTTTAAAATTTTAGTAATTTTCAATAATCCGCTGCTAATGAATGCTTCCGCTTAAGTAAATCTTATTTTTGTGAGTTGTATGCCACATAGTTAATGATTGACCCTCATTCGGGGTACACTGCAAATTCAAAATGAAAAAGTAAATTCATTGATCAATTGTTGTTTTAAGTACTCTATTGTTATTTCTTATGAGTCATGTCAAGTTGTTACTTTTGAAATGTATATAAATTGGTTTCATAGTTTTCTTACATTGTACACAATGCTTTCCATTGATTTTGTGTCTGGACTTTTGATTTAAGGTAACGTAAAACCTTGAAGAATTCTATTCTTGCTCACTTTGATATCTCTACTTTTTTTTGTAATATGGTAATATATTAACGCCCAAGAAAAAGTACAAAAAGTGTCAACTCCTAAAAGAAAGGAGCCACAAGCCAAACCCAACCCTGTACATGTGGGGTTAGACTACAAAATCCCAGCAACACATAATATGCGGGGTTAGGTTAGCGACTATAGGAGTTTTGGCTCTAACAATGCCAACAATCTCCTTTTGTAAACTATAAAAAAGGTGTAAGTAATCCATTTTAGGGCGCCCATGGATTCTATTGTTCCTCTCTTGCCATAACTTGTAGCATAACCCCGTAAGGTACATGCCACCAAACTGAGCCGACGACTTCTTCATGGTCTGAGGAATGGCCTCCAACAGATGACCTAGCGAGGAATGACCTCACCCATTCTTCAAGCACAGACGTTCCCACATGTAACGAGAATCCTTACACTCAAAGAACAAGTGAGTGTGAGACTCCTCCTCCTCTCTACAAAATGAGCATAGTACATCCGTCTCCAATCCCCATCGTGTCATTCTATCTGTGGTAGGTAGTTTCCCCAACATCACTCTATAGGTTAGGGTACTCCATTTGGGAGTGAAGCACCTCTCCCAAAGGAGCGAGTGCCAAGGAACAAGGGCCCTGACTGTAGTCTTCCACGGGTGTATATAAGGATCCACAAGGGTCCAGATCCCATCACTATCAAGATTATAAAGAAATCTCACCTCATCCCAACCCATGTTCGTATGTTTCCACACATGGGAATCGTGCACAATGGTGGTATTGGACCCCCAATCACCGTACTATATCTCTCTATCATCCATGAAGCTCATACACCATGAGGCTATCAAAGGAATTGATCAATCCTCTTGAGGTTGGATTGCTTCTATAGCTCGGCCATATCAGATATCCCTAGCCCACCATAGCGTAGAGGTTTAGAAATAGTATCCCACACAATGCCATGTCCTTTGCCACCCCCACAGGAAAGAGGCGATCATCCGTCTAATGCTCATGATATTTAGGGTGGGTAAGGTACAAAGATCACACCATAACCATAACATACTATGAATAACAGATTTGATCAGCACCAGGCATCCGTCAAAAGAAATGTGAAGTCCAGACCAACTGTCAAGCTTCCCCCTGATCTTGTTGAGACAAACGTTGTAGTCTCTAGAGAACCCTCTCCCGCCAGATAGAGGAACACCAAGGTACCTGGTGGGAAAGCATCCTCTAATGATCCCCATCTCCCTTATGAGCCTTCCTCTTCTCAAATCACATGATCTAGAGAGGAAAATCCTAGATTTAACATCACTCATGTAGAGACTTGTGAGCTTCCTGAACTTCATCATTACCTTCTTAAATTCCACAAGACCCTTACCGTGACTGGTGGAGAAAAGGAGGAAGTCGTCAACAAAAATGAGATGGGAGATCACCTTGGTGCCTTTGACCTTGAAGGGCTTGATCTTGTTGATATCTCTACTATGTTATCCATTGGACTCAAAAAAATGCTGCAGTAAACAAATCATCATGGAGAACCTTATTATAACCGGGTAGTGTCTTTTATCTAGTAGTTTTCTTTTCTATTATGTCTTTCTTTGTGGCTTTGAGCCCTCGTGTAAGACCTTATGGCTCAAATGAATGAAATGAGATATCATGTCTTTTATGCACACACTTATGTAAAATTCTTTTAGACTGTTTAGGGATAAACACTTGAATTCCATTAACCTTGCCTATCTAGATAGTGGGATCAAAATTTGGATAAAAACGGACCCATGACACTTTTGCCGTGTACCAGATGCAAAGCTGCCCTACATCTTCTATATGCTAAAGCTCCATATATATATACTAGAAAAAAAAAAGCAACCATGGAAGTAGTGAAATGAGAAATCATGTTGATGTTTTAGCCCTTTATAAAAGTAAGGAAATAGCACATGCAGAATGGATATTATCACTATCAGTCCGGTTATTGTGATGCAAATGGAATGGAATCTTCCAGTTCCTTTTTTCTCACAAAGGCAACAAGCATTTGCTTTCAGCCTTGTACATCCTCGCGCCACTCCAAACAAACAAGGACAGAACGATCTTTTTCCACGGTCCAAGCTGTAGCAAGCGGGCGTACAAATGATTGATGGCGGGCACGCTTGAAGAAGGCGCGTGCCGGCTGGTGCGAAAGTGGGCGGTGGGGGGCGTGGGGTACGATGGAAAGTATGGCGAGCCACCGCCAGGGACATCTTGACCGACCACGTAACCGAGGTTGCAGGACACCTCAACACGTGCATGTCATCCCAGGGCAGGCTTTCGAGCCGTCATGAAGGGAGGGTCCAGCGACGGCTCACGTGGTTGGACCAAGCCGCCTGCGCGTCGCTGTCTTCGTCGTCCCCGCTTCTTCTTCTCCACCTCCTGCTCTTTGCCTTTGGACGGCAGATGACGTCTCGCGGGCAGTTAGCGACGGACGCCGACCCAAAAAGGCGTCGACGGCGACGTACAGCCGCCCACTTCGGTACACGTCGACGGGGGGTTGGTCGTTGTTTCTCAGAGAGAAAACGAGGAGCTCTGAGATATTTACTCATTCTTTTTTCCTTTCCGTTTAGGGCGTCCCTTTGTTTGTCAAGATCGCAATGAATGTGCATGCATCCGGTCCACGCTCCCCAGTACTCTCCCTTCCCCGGTCCCAATCCCTGCAGCTGCAGATTACCATCGACTTAGCTGCCGCATGCGTCAACCTCTCGTACTGCCATCAGAAGCTCGATGAACTTTCCTGCGATAAAGCCCGTTGCCACTTGTCAATCGCTCTCGCAGCATGCAGCTCGCGATCAGGCGCCTCCGCTTACTCTACACCGCATCACCGTCCGTCTGTTTACTGTGTGTAGGCATCCGATCTTTGTTTTTACCTCAAAACTGAAGAGAGACCGTTGTCCAGCACTATGTGGCCTTTCTGAACCTCTGTGGGGATCTTGTGGTTCGCCGCCGTTTCTCTGTAGTTTTCACGGGTTGGATCGAGGGTGAGACGACGGCGACTGGATCGTCGTGACGGTCCCTGCGGAATGGGTGGCTCACCACTGGCGCCGGCGGTATGTTCGTTAACTGTGTAGTACTACTACTAAAGCAGCTGTAGTACCACCACTGCTCCGACGGTGATTGCCGCGTGCGTCTCCGGTCCCGGGCGATATTTTAAATGGGCAGACGAAGTGGAAGACCAATCATCAGCAGTACAACGGGGGGAGACTTGCTGCTGCAAATAAGATGAGCCGACTGACGAAATGAACGACCCAAGCAAGAGCCACATGGATCAAGGAGAAGGTACCTATAGATACCGCCTGCGTCTGGGGTTTGCTCACCGAAAACGACCTGCTAATTCATTATCAAACCTCGGGAAGGACGAACTGGAGGAAGAGCTGCTGTCAACGTGGCGAGCTAGCTGGGAGATAAAGACATGACCTTGGACCAGTCCTCTTTGACGTTTACATCTTTAGGCATGCATACATCAGTTGGCTAATTTCACCGGCGATGGAGCCACTCCATCTTCATACTACGCTCGGCCCACGTACGCGTGATGCAACGGGATGCAATTCTTTTTTCTTAATCTAAGGAATTAATTGATTATCCTAATATATGTCATTCTAGTGTTGCACTCACCAAAGAGCAATGTGTATTAGGTGAAGATGACATTGCAATGCAAGGAGGTCTTTTGTTTTCACAACATTTGAGGCTTGGTATATACCTTTCCTCTAGCCAGTGATGCAAAAATAGTTGTTTTTGCAGGACACACTTAATTATATAGTGCAATAGGGTGTGAATTTATTGGGACGTTGGGGTGACATAATGAACACATAACCCACAATCCATTGCTTAAAATAGATTTCTCTCACACTAGACTCAAAAATCATGTTTTACCTCTTTTAATCTGTGGCCAACATGAGAAAAACCAACCAAATGCTTTCTATACTGGTTAGCGTGTGTTTCTCTCATACCACCCCTTATGAAGTTGACTTAGATATCATAACGGAAGTTGATGATTTCAATCAATAACTTTCCTCAAAGTTATCTCATGAAAAAAAATTTGGTCCAAAAATAAGACTTTGACTCAACTCAAGGAATGTGTATTTTTTTTTATCCAAATATATGTCACCATGTTCGAAAACTTCTTCAATATTTTTGGGATAATGGAATAGATACCAATTAGCTCTTACATTGATATTAAAAAATTCATAGTATCCTCCCACTTCTACTTGAAGGATGTGCTTGCGTAGTCTCCTCCCAGCCTTTATTCAAAGGATGTGCTTGTGGGAAATGCCTCCTCCCATTCAGAAGAAAAGAAGGCACCAATTCTGTTACCAATGAAGATGTATTATACATATAATTATCCCAAATAAACTTATAGGTTATTAATTGGGCATTGAGTTAAGTCTGGTTATCTAGTTACTATTTACAAAATGGAACATATGGCACACTATCTCACAAAAGCTACATATTTCTTGGGAAATAATCATCTACTTTTTGAATAGATATTTCTAGTAATGATTTTTACATATTACATATAAGCACCTAGGTTGTGAATATCATTTCTTTTTTGGACCATGAATAGTAACGAGCACCAAATTACTAGATAATAATGGTCCTTAAATTTGATCTAAAGGATATTTTAGTTTGCATACCAAATTTGCCACTTCAATTTAAGAAATACAACAATCAAGGTCATTTAAGTATTCATATATAGAAAATAGACCAATAAGAAAAATCCAATAGAGAATGAGGTGTGGAATGTGAACAAATTCTTGACCTTTAAATCATTCGTCACGAGTCAAAATACAAAAAAATAGATGTAGTCATATTTAATTTATCATCTATTAGAGTATAGTCACTTGGAAGATAAATGCAATGTTAGTATGCCAATATACGATTACATCAGAAAATTATTGTGCATCAAAAATGCATACAAAATTAGGAGAATGTAGAGTTACTTTCATGCCAAAGGCAGCCACCGATATTATATGTAGAGGTCAAAAAATAGTTCTTCTTAGTGGCTAAGGGAGTGTGCATGTCGTAAAGTTTGAAATAGAAAGAAAAATGTTCCAAAGACTTTTCATAGAAGAAAATAGGAGGTTGATGCAGAAACTACTCCAACAATAGGTAGGTGGAATAAACCATCATTGGTTTGTGATGACAGATAAAATGCTGACATTGGTGGTGTCTGTGGTGATGAGGTAGACAAAACAACTAGAACAGACAAGTCATGTCATATATGATATTCTAATCACTAACAATAATTTTTAGGATTTATAAAAAAAATAGATAAACACATCAACAAATCAAACAAACTATTTTATTATTCAAGAAGTAGTAAATATAGGTTTTGTATAAGAGTCATCTCAAATATAATCGACATACATATATTTCTCAAGAATGGACACTCCAAGAATTTATAAAATCTTTTGTATGACCACCATCCATGAGACTAACTTGAAATATACAGAAATATGTAGAAGAACAAGATGATGGTTTTTCAAAGCAAACTAGATAATGTACACACATACAACTAAATTATGAATAGTAAAACTTAGGAAAGTTTGCTCCTGACCATCACCATCTTCTTCTTCTTCACATTTTGAACACTTCTTTTTTCTTAGAATGATGTCTGACATGAAGGTTCTGCACAGTAACTTCTACGAGTTTCTAGAGTGACCAATATGCACCAAATAGATACACCCTTATAGACCTTATAGATGGTGCATGTGCTGATCTAGTATGATTTTTCAAATTTGTAATATACATGTTTAGATAAGAAAGATTCAAAATTCATCATATTCTAATTAGACAAGACATAAACTATTCATTAGCCTTAGAATTTAGAAAGACAGTTAGCAATTTAGATATCAAGCAAAAACCAAGAAATACAATCATAAAAAAGAAAGAAACTAAAAATGCAAGTATAAACAAGCAAAAGATTAAGTACAAGAAAAAAAAACTATAAGGAAGGATTGAACCTCAAAGTGGAGGTAACATCTGCAAAAATGGTGGCACTAGCAAGAACAAGAGGTGATAAAAGCTAAAACAATGAAAGCATGAAGTAGCTCTTTGCCAGTAGCACGAAGAAGCTCAGTGATGACAAAATGAAGGACAAAAGCAATTACAACAATGAAGTTTCCAACATAAACATCAAGTCATAACAACAACAATAGGTCCAGAGATAACTCCCTTGTCAGAAGGTGGCTTAGAGGAGAGAGGAAATATGATCTTATACAAGGATACTACATACTAATACATGAAGTCCTGTAAAATCTTGGATGATTACAAGATATCTCTAGCATGCTTCTTTGATGTCATCTTGGATCACCTATCCATGGAAATCTAGAAGAAAGAAAACATGCATGGACCAAAAGAGGAAATTAGGTCAGACAACGCTAGTACTAAATCCTTATAATCAAACTATTATAAATATATAGAACAATATATGATTATATGCATTTTGAAAATTAGGCAATTCATATTTTGTGGAATTTGTTCAACATGTTAAGGATTGTAAGTCAAGAATCAAGGTATAACATAGCCAAAGGTTCAAGTTTTACCATAAAAATTAACAATGTTGTTCATAAAATATTAATTATGCAAGGTTATTCAGCTATTTATGTTTTTTTACAATATATCAAATATAAAAGATTGTTTGAAAATTGAATATTGGTCACAATATCAAGATAATATTCAAAATATCAAGCTTATCAAGTTTGAAACTTCATATCATATCTTTTGAAGGACTAAGTACCTTGGGTTCTTACACTCTAGGAGAGAGCAACAATAGTGTGACACCTCGTCACGCTAAATGAGATTATTCAAAACATAAAACATGATCAACTACTAATTAATCACATAGTTAAAAATGCGTAATAATTAAAACTAATTCCAACAATGTAAATAAACTCTAGAACATTTACATAAAGGTCCATCATTCCATTATCATATAATGTAACAAGTATTCACATATGGGTCCAAAGACCTCAGTCACATCTTGCATACAAAAGATATTTCACATGTACATGCCATATATTTACAAACAATGGCATACTACCAAAATCTCATGTCGATACAAGTATATCATCTAGAAAACACATCCCATACCTGGACTTGAGAGTACACGGAAGACACTAGGACTCTACTACTAACATTTACAACTGACCAACCTTCTGAATCTATTGATCACTAGGTTGGTTCTCTTCCACAGCATGACCTCAACCTCGTTGCCCACGACCACCTAAAAAAAATGTGGTGACCCAAGGGTGAGACCCAATCCCAGCGAGAGATATAAATTCCTCTAGCATATATTAATTATAACATATTAATTAACAATAAATACATTGAGCAGTTAGGGTATTGAATAAGCAATATGAACAGATTGAATAGTTTAAACATATTAAGCAGTTAAGCAAATACGTTTTAGCATCGAGTAGAATTACTCAATTTTCATAAGTTTGCATCATGTAAGAACTATTTAGTGTAAAGTCAAGACAAGGGTTAATCAACCAATGTGATACTTATTAAACCCTAGTAATTATACTACACAACTAGTAGTATATCTTTTATTATTATGCCATGGGGAGTTTGAGTTGTACCACTCAAAGTCCAACTGACCAATACAAAGTGCTATTTAGTTCTATATAAGATCTTGGAGTGACGATATCCTAAGATCTCTTCCCCTCGATCATTCAAGTAAACTGTAGTGACATACTAGTCAAACTGCTAATAGTGGAATATATTCAACTGATAACAACCAGTCCATACCTGGTACAATTTATGACACTAGAAACCAGGGTATACAAAACCCTCTAACTGAGGTACAACCGCAGCTATCTGTAATCACATCAAATGTATGAGGCATGATCATAGCATCTTCCATAACTTGCATTTGTGGATGACAAGGATATATCTTCAACTTGCCACCCCCACATACTCAACAGTATGTGCTCCAAGTTTTCCTTGGGAATACTCATTTCACCATCCAACAAGTTCTGACACTGAAGATGGCTCTACATGATTAAGGTTACACTTGATTAATTACTGCCAATTGAATGCATTAAGGCTTTATCACATTCAAACCCTAATTCTTTTCTAACAAGAGTATATGTATAAAAACTTCAAAAGATAAAACATTTGAGATATAAATCTTAATCACATTACCACATGAAATCATTCATTGCAAATTATTGGACCACACTTATCATCATACTATTACAAGATATCAATATCTTATCATAAGTTCTAGGGTTTTAATCCATATTGGAACATGAAGAGGATTTCACCTCAATCATGGATTCAAACATGTCCAAAGGTCGTTAAGACCATCACATTATTCATAGTAAGGTTATCATCATAATTCCATGCCTTAAACAAGGCTCAAAAGATCACCAGCACAGATGTGCCCATAAATATTATCAGGGCAAGGCAGTATGATATTCAAATAGTACTGCGTTGTGGTTTCAACACAAGAAGAGTGTAATACATTGTCACATTAATCATTCAACAGGTCTAATTATAACCAATCAACATCATATAATTACATTAAGGTTAGGTATAACAAACTAGATCACATGGGAGTTACGCATCCACTTAATATAGTGATTTATCAAATATAATTATATGATGGAAAAGGTAAGACTACAAATTAATGGTATAGAACCATCAAATTATCATCACCAGGAACCACATATAATACCATGAGATTCATTCTAATCCATTGGATGTTGAAGCATCCAATATTATTCATTGGATCAGGTTCATTGTTCAAGGTTATCAACTGAAGTATAGGTCTAACCATTAGTTCAATTGAACCAAGGAACCGTCAGTTTAAGGTTTAGTCAAATCTACAATTACATTCTTAACTCATCATATATGGTGATGATATGATCCACCATCAATTGTTATCATTAAGTCACCATTCATTGTTAGATCAGCAATATATTCATTTAACACCATCAAATATTAAGCTAATGTCATCATTGATTAATAGCATCACTAAAATACTTAGTGGATGATAATTAAACTTCTAATTGAACCAAACCTGACCTAAGGGGGTGACCATAGGTTGTCACCATAAAATTTGACACCCGTGGTCATGAACATCAGTTTCCAAGATAGAAACACCATTGGTTGTTGAATGGTATTACCATCGGTTGTGTGATAGGGAAGGAAATAGATTGAAAACCCAAATTTGGTTGTTGCTATCAATCTGTCCCAGATCATATTATACCTTAGAAAGGTCATAAACATGTTTAAAAGTTCATATAGAACTAGAATAGAACAGGGAACACCATAAAAAATTCACAACCCTAAACAAGCATGGTTTCTTTATGCTTAGATCATCACATTAAAGCATAAACATGAACTAACAAGCTTCTAGCAAGCAATATAAGTGAAGAATGTTATATAAATCGCCTCTACATAGTAGGTCAGATCCCAAACAGCAAGAATATCGAACAAATAAGGCAAGAAAACCCTAAATTCATATCTAAACTCGGCCAAGTAGGCACTTCTCTCCACAAAGAAGCAAAACCCTAGAAGAAGAAACAAAAAGGATAGATTTTTGAGTTCTAGAGCAACTTTCATTATGGAACAACACGATTCTGACCTGGAGAAATATAGGAGGAACAAGATAAATAAATAAACATGGGAAATAAGGTAATACTTATACTTTTAGGTCAAGATCACTAGGAAGGAGCTTTAGGAACCCCTAAAGGAAGTCAATTGCAACCCTAGATTCTTTTTTCAAGAAGATCCTCACTTTCTTCATCCTTGGATAGGAAATTCATAGTAGAGTAGAGGGAGAATGATATTCGTAGAAGGAGGGAAGTGTTTGAGAGCAAATTTATCGTTTGGGTGCTTAAGTATAAGTATATGAAACTTTAAGATAAAGACAAAGAAAACGTTGAAGTTCTAGTATCTTTCCAACTGTCCATGGCCTTAAACTATTAATAATATACAAGCACACCCACAAGTAGCTCCCCCACCATCCATATAGACCTTATTATCTCTCCTTTGTCGAATTTCCAAGCCAATCAAATAATTCATTAGTTGATAGCTACTAAAGGTAGCTCATCCATGAAGGGGTAAACCCTAAAATACCCTTAAGGAAAACACCTTTAAACCATGGATCAACTAGGAGAGCCATGGCTCAAAATACTAAAGAATGATAACATAACATATAAGGAACATAATGTGTGTGACAAATTGAAAATAAAACCCCTCAATTGGGTAAATTGCAGAAAAGTCCAAAATGTACATAAAATTGCATAACTTGCTCAAACAGTGTCCAAATTGGACCAAATTTGAAACTTAAGCTTGACTTATGATTTCAAAACATATCAAAAGGTTATATTATGGTTATAATAAATCAATTATGGTAATTAATCTTATTTAAATCATTAAGAAAGTTTAGGAGCCTTATAACTATAAACCCCTAATAAGGATTTCGCTCCAAAATCCTATGCAAAAAGAGATGGGTATTTTCTACGCATCTCATTTTCAAGTTCCCATGTGGATTCCTATATGTCACAGTGATGCCACAAAACTTTCACTAGTATTATATCTTTTCTCTTCAGCTTTTTCACCCTTCTACCCGGATCAACACAGGACCCTCAGCATAGGAGATATCCTCATCTAACTCAACCTCTACTGGTAGGATTGTCTGCTCAGTATATGGATGGTATTTCCTCAACATAGAGATGTGAAAGACATTATGCAATCTATGTAGCTCTGGTGGTACCTTAAACTTGTATACTACCTTTCCAACATGAGCTAGGATAGGGTATGGTCGCATAAATCTAGGAGCCAACTTACCCTTCTTTCCAAACCTAAGCACACATTTCCAAGGAGAAACCTTAAGATATACTCTATCTCCCACTTGGAAGTCAAATGATCTGTGTCAATTATCTGCATAAGATTTCTTCCTATTTTGGGCTACTTTCAACTGTTGCTATATCACTTTAATCTTTTTTGTAATTTTCTATACTAGCTTAGGACCCAAAATATGATATGTCTCATACCAGCAAAAAGGAGACCGACATCGTCTCCCATATAAAGCCTCATAAGGTGCCATATATATGCTTCTTTGATAGCTATTTTTGTACGCAAACTCTATCAGAGTCAGATGTACATTCCAAATACCAAGAAATTGCAACACACATGCCCTCAAGAGATCCTCTAAAGTCTGAATAGTCCTTTTAGACTGGCCATTAGTCTACGAATGAAAAGTTGTGTTGAATCTCAATTGTATTCCCATTGTTGAATGCAAATGCTCCTAAAAATGACTTGTAAACTGTGGACCTCTGTAAAAAACTATAGTCACTAGAATGCCATGCAGATGGACTATCTCATCAACATATATATATATATATATATATATATATATATATATATATATATATATATATATATATATATATATATATATATATATATATATTTGAGCCAATTTCTCAGTTGTAAATGTCGTCTTGACTGGCAGAAAATGAGCTGACTTAGTCAATATGTCTACTATCACCCATATGGAATCATGACCCTTGGTTGTCCTAGGAAGACCAACCACAAAGTCCATAGTAATATGATCCCATTTCCACTATGGTATTAGCAAGGGTTGTAATGTCCCTACAAGCTTCTGGTGTTCAGCCTTCACCTGCTGACAAACTAGACATTTGGCAACAAAGTATGCCACATCACGCTTTAGACCTGGCCACCAATACATGTCTTTCAACTTTTGGTACATCTTGGTACTTCCAAGATGCATTGCATACATGGCGGAGTGAGCCTCCTCAAGTACCATCTTCCTCAACCCATCAACATAAGGAACTACTATCTTATTATGGTAACAAATTGTACCATCATATGCCTCATGAAACCCATCATACTTTTCACTGCCAATCCCTGATTAGATATTCTATATCATAGTATCATTCTGTTGTGCATCATGAATCTGTTGTATCTATGTAGGTTTAACTTGTAACTATGCCAACAATCCTGCCAACAAGGAAACTTCTAGTTGTACATTCATCTGACAAAGAGACACTAGTATATGTCTCTTATGGCACATCAAGGAATTTAATCATACATTATCTACCATTGATAATGCAGTTGACTTTCTACTCAATGCATAAGCTACCACAATTTATTTCCCAAGATGGTAGTCTATTGTGCAATCATAATCCTTAATCAGCTCTATTCATCTCCTCTGCTTCATATTCAGCTCCTACTTTGAGAAGATATACTGTAGATTGTTGTGGTCAGTGAAGATCTGACACTTTTCTCCATAAAGATAGTGTCTCCAAATATTTAAGGCATGGACCACCACTACAGGATCCAGATCATGTGTTGGGTGATTCTCCTCATGTTTCTTAAGCTATCGTGAAGCAAAAGAAATCACATTTTTATCCTGCATCAACATCCATCCCAACCCATTCTTTGAAGCATCACAAAATACAATATAGCCTTTCCCTTGATCTGGCAGTACTAACATTAGTGCACTAGTCAACTTTTCTTTCAATAGCTAGAAAGAACATTGACACTTGTCATTCCAAGTGAAAGGAACATCCTTCCTGGTTAACCTAGTTAGGGGTAACGCTATAGAAGTGAAGTCCTTGATGAAACTCCTATAGTAGCTTGCCAAACCTAGGAAACTGTGAATCTCTGTTGATGTCTTTGGTTGTTCCCATTCTAGTATAGATTCTACTTTCTTGGGATCAACACAAATGCCTTTTGTAGATATAACATGGCCTAGAAAACACACTTCAGATAACCAGAATTCACACTTACTGAACCAAGCATATAGTTGATGCTGCCTTAACAAAGTCAATCTCTGGAAAAGGTGTTGCTCATGTTGCTGACTATCCTTAGAGTATATTAGGATATCATCTATGAACATGACCACACACTGATCAAGATAAGGTCTAAATACCCTATTCATCAAATCTATAAAAGTTGCAGGTGCATTGGTTAGCCCAAATGGCATAACCAAAAACTCATAATGACCATACCTAGTCCTAAAAGTTGACTTGGGTATGTCAAAAGCCTTAATTCTCAACTGATGGTAACCTAACCATAGGTCTATCATTGAAAACATAGTGGCACCTCTCAACTAATAAAAAAGATTATGAATCCTTGACAAAGGATACTTATTCTTTATTGTCATCATGTTCAACTGTCTGTAGTCTATATACAACCTCATTCAACCATCCTTCTTTTTAACAAACAACACGGGAGAACCCCAAGGGGAAGTGCTCGGCCTAATAAAACCCTTCTCTAACAGTTCTTGTAACTATTTCTTTAACTCCGGCCTGCATCACTGATGACATCATTTTGTATGCTGATTGTGATATGGGTTGTGTTCCAAGAACAAGATTGATCTCAAATTCAATCTCTCTAGGAGGGGGAATGCTAGGAAATTCCTTAGGAAATACATCCTCAAATTCTTGCACCACTGGTACCTCATGGATACTAGGACCTCTCGCCTTAGTATCCACAACATGAGCTAATAAAGCCTCACATCCTTGTCTCATCAACCGCTCAACTATCATAGCTGACATCAAACATGTAGGAAGAATCTTCCTATCACCATGGAAAAACCATTGTACATATCCATCACGGAACGTCGCCACCTTAGTACTATAGTCGAAGACTGACTATCTTGTATTTTTTGAAGGTATCCATTCCTAGGATTACATCAAAACCATGCATGTCAAGTGGTAAAAGATCCACTTGAATGTTGTGTCCAGAAAAAGAAAGAACGTAAGAAGGGCACACTTTCCGCAACTCGAAGGAATCAACCAAGGGAGTCTCTAGTTGTAGGCTATCAGATCTAAGAATAACATGTAGATAACAACTACCTATCACCTCTCTGGTGATAAAAGAGTGCATCACACTCGGGTCTAATAACGCAGATATGAAACAAGAAGTAGACAAATCAGAATGAAATAACTCCATCTGACCTGTCACGACTCATGGATTGATCACTACTTATGGCTGGCTTATGGCATAAAACCGAGTTGTCGCCTACTGCTGTCCACGTCCTCTTCTTGCGTGTCCAGAGGATCCTATCTGAGATGCCTGACCACATCCTCTTCCACTGCCAATACTAAATTGTCATTGTTGTGGACCTTGTTGACTTTGCCTTGGCTGCTGAGTCACCTCCTCATCTTTCATAGGGCAATAAGGTTTTGTATGCCCCATTTTCCCACACTTGTAACATGTTCTAGTGTCCTGATATGGCCTAAATGACCCTGTCACTGAAACCGATGAGGTTCTACGGGCTCCCCTCAGTGGAAAACTGTGACCTCTACCCCGACTCGGGGTCTACTGTGATGGTGCATGTGATCTTGGTTCAGTGAAGGTTGACCTTGGTTGCGACTGTGGTGGGAAAAACCTCGGCTTCTTAAAACCTCCAGTTGATTTCCCTTGAAACTACATAGGTCACTTTTTAGCATTACCTTCACACTTTTCTATGGAAGACTTCTCAATCCTCCTTACATATTCTATAAAGGTGGAAAACCTCCCCCTATTTTCTAGGGCTGATGTTTTTGTAGTCAACTCAGTATCTAGGTCCTTTTTGAACCTACAGATCCTTTCTTTGTAAGTGGCTTCTATGTGCATGCAGAACCTCAAAAGCTCGATTAACTTTGACTCATACTCATTAATAGTCATAGCCCCCTGACGAATCTTCTCAAACTGAGATTTCTACTCATTTAGATAAGTCTCTAGAAAATATCGACTAACAAATTCCATCTGAAACTCCTCCCATCCTATCACAACTCCTGGCCTTTTCTCCTCTTATATGGCCCACCAGTGGCCAACATTACCCTTCAACAAGTATACCACATGCTTTACTTTGTCTTCTTTAGCGATGTTTAGGATTTTGAATGCCTTTTCCAACTCAATTAACCACATGTCTGCGTCTGCTAGTTCAGAAGTACCTGCATATTCAATCACCCCAACATGTCTAAGACATTCAAATGTCTTCTCGACACCATGGGACTCCACATTAGAGGCAGATGCCCTAGCTTGAGGTGTTGGCACTCTGTCAGCGGTATGTGTAATTGTGGCCATCATCTGTCTAAACACAGACTGAAACTCATGATTGGCCATCATTGTCGGGTCTAGATGAGGCATTGTGGGCTGCTCTGGCCCTATTTCAGGCACTCTCTCATTGCATTCCTTCCTACCAACACCTCCTCCCAGTGCAAGATAGCTACTCTCAACGTGTTCTTCATGCCCTCCAGACATATCTTCATGAGCATAAACTATGATCAGATATGTTGGATATATAAGAACAAACTCAAACCTAATTATTATGTCCATGTAGACTCAGTAAACCTAGAGCTCTGATACCAACTTAACTGTGACTCCTCGTCACGCTAAACGAGATTACTCAAAACACAAAACATGATCAACTACTAATTAATCACACAATAAAAAATGTAGAATAATTTAAACCAATTCTAACATTGTAAATAAACTCTAGAACATTTACATAAATGTCCACTATTCCATTCTCATGTACTGTAACAAGTATTCACATATGGGTCCAAAGACCTCAGTCACATCCTGCATACAAAAGATATTACACATGTACATGCCATATATTTACAAATATTGGCATACTACCAAAATTTCGTGTCGATACGAGTATAAAATCTAGAAAACACATCCCATACCCGTACCTAATAGTAAAGGGACGACACTAGGACTCTACTACAACATTTCCAACTGACCAACCTTCTGAATCTATTGATCACCATGTTGGTTCTCTTCCACAGCGCGACCTCCACCTCGTTGCCCGTGACTACCTAAAAAAATGTGGTGATCCAAGGGTGAGACCCAATCCCAGCGAGATATAACTCTCTCCAACATATATTAATTATAACATATTAATTAATAGTAAATGCATTGAGAAGTTAGGGTATTGAATAAGAAATATTAACATATTGAATAGTTTAATCATACTAAGCAGTTAAGGAAATAAGTCGTAGCATCAAGTAGAGTTATTCAATTTTAATAAGTCTACATCATGTAAGAACTATTTAATGTAAAGTCAAGATAAGGGTTAATCAACCAATGTGATACTTATAAAACCCTAGCAATTATACTACACGACTGGTATTATATCTTTTATTATTATGCCCTGGGGAGTTTGAGTTGTACCACTCAAAGTCCAACTGACCACTGCAAAGTGTTATTTAGTTCTGTATAAGATCTAGGAGTGACAGTATCCTAAGATCTCCTCCCTTCAGTCAGTATGAGTAAACTGCAGTGACATACCAGTCAAATTGAAAATAGTGGCATATAGTCAACTAATAACATCCAATATGTACTTGGTACAAGTTACGACACTAGAAACTAGGGTATACAAAACCCTCTAATATGAGGTACAACTGCAGCTGTCCTCAATCACATCAAATGTCTGAGGCATGACCATAGCATCCTCCATAACCTGCATTTGTGGATGATATGGATATATTCTCAACTTGCCACTCCCACATACTAAATAGTATGCACTCCGAGTTTCCCTTGGGAATACTTATTTCACCATCCAGCAAGTTCTGACACTGAAGATGGCTCTACATCACAGGGCTCTGCATGACTAAGGTTACACTTGATTAATTACTGCCAATTGAATGCATTAAGGCTTTATCATACAAGTGGACATTCAAACCCTAATTCTTTTCTAACAAGAGTATATGTATAAAAACTTCAAAATATATAAAACATTTGAGATATAAATCTTATTCACATTACCACATGCAATCATTCATTCCAAATTATTGGACCACACTTATCATCATACTATTACAAGATACCAATATCTTATCACAAGTTACATGGTTTTAACCCTTATCGGAACATGAAGAGGATCTCACCTCAATCATGGCTTCAAACATGCCCAAAGGTCATTAAGACCAGCACATTATTCATAGTAAGGTTATCATCATAATTCCATGCCTTAAACAAGGCTCAAAAGATCATCAACACATATGTGTCCATAGATATTATCATGGAAAGGCACTATGATATTCAAATAGTACAGCATTGTGGTTTCAACACAAGAAGAGTGTAATACATTGTCACATTAATCATTCAACAGGTCTGATTATAACCAATCAACATCATATAATTAATTAAGGTTAGGCATAACAAGCTAGATCACATGGGAGTTACACATCCACTTATTATAGTGATTTATCAAATATAACTGTGTGATGGAAAAGGTAAGACTACAAATTAATGGTATTGAACCATCGAATTATAATCACTAGGACCCACATATAATACCATGAGATTCATTCTAATCCATTGGATTTTGAAGCATACAATATTATTCATTGGATCAGGTTCATTATTCAAGGTTATCAATTGAAGTATAGGTCTAACCATTAGATCAATTGAACCAAGGAACCATCGGTTTAAGGTTTAATCAAATCTACAATTACATTATTAACTCATCATATATGGTGATGATCTGATCCACCATAAATTATGATCATTAAGTCACCATTGGTTGTCAGATTAGCAATATATTCATTTAATACCGTCAAATATTAAGCTAATGTCATCATTGATTGATAGCATTACTAAAATACTTAGTGGATGATAATTAAACTTCTAATAGAGCCAAAACCTGACCTAAGGGGGTGACCATAGGTTGTAACCATAAAATTTGACACCCTTGGTCATGAAAATCATTTTCCAAGATAGAAACACCATTGGTTGTTGAATGGCATGACCATCGGTTGTGTGATAGGGAAGAAATAGCTTGAAAACCCTAATTTGAACCATCGATTGTTTTGTACTTAAAACCATAGGTTGTTGCTCTCAACCTGTCCCAGAGCATATTATACCTTAGAAATGTCATACACATGTTTACAAATTCATATAGAACTAGAATAGAACAAGGAACACCATAAAAAATTCATAAACCTAAACAAGCATGGTTTCTTTATAATTAGATCATCACATTAAAGAATAAACATGAACTAACAAGCTTCTAGCAAGCAATATAAGTGAAGAATTTTATGTAACTTGCCTCTACATAGTAGGTAAGATCCCAAACAGAAAGAATCTCAAAAGAATAAGGCAAGAAAACCCTAGATTCAGATCTGAACTTGGACAAGTAGGCACTTCTCTCCACAAACAAGCAAAACCCTTGAAGAGAAGAAACAAGAAGGATAGATTTTTGAGTTCTAGAGCCACTTTCACCATGGAACAACAAGGTTACGACCTGGAAAAATATAGGAGGAAGAATTGAAAATATATAAATGTAGGAAATAAGGTAATTATAATTTTAGGTCAAGATCACTAGGAAGGAGCTTTAGGAACCCCTAAAGGAAGTCAATTGCAACCCTAGATTCTTTTTCCAAGAAGATCCTCACTTTCTTCTTCCTTGGATAGGAAATCCACAGTAGCACAGAGGGAGAAACATGTTCGTAGAAGGAAGGAAGTGATGGAGAGCAAATGTCTCGTTTGGGTGCTTAGGTATAAGTATATGAAACTTTAACATATAGAAAAAGAAAAAGTTGAAATTCTAGTGTGTTTCCGAGTGTCCATGGCCTTAAACTATTAAGAATATATAAGCACACACACACAAGAAGCTCCCCCACCATCCATATAGACCTTCTTAGATCTCCTTTGTCGAATTTCCAAGCCAATCAAATAATTCATTAGTTGATAGCTACTAAAGGTAGCTCATCCATGAAGGGGTAAACCCTAAAATACCCTTGAGGAAAACACCTTCAAACCATGGATCAACTAGGAGACCCATGGCTCAAAATACTAAAGAATGATAACATAACATATAAGGAACATAATGTGTATGAAAAATTGAAAAGAAAACCCCTCAATTGGGTAAATTGCAGAAAAGTCTCAAATATACATAAAATTGCGTAACATGCTCAAACAATGTCCAAATTGGACCAAATTTGAAACTTAAGCTTGTATTGTGATTTCAAAACATATAAAAAGGTTATATTAGGGTTACAATAATTCATTCATGGTAATTAAAATTATTTAACTCATTAAGCAAGTTTAGGGGCCTTACAACTATAAACCCCTAACAAGGATTTCGCCCTGAAATCCTATGCAAAAAGAGATGGGTATTTTGTACGCATATCATTTTCTAGTTCCCATGCGGATTCCTCTATGCCATGATGATGCCATAAAACTTTCACTAGTATTATATCTTTTCTCTTCATCTATTTCACCCTTCTATCCAGGATCAACACAAGACCCTCAACATAGGAGATATCCTCATCTAACTCAACCTCTACTGGTAGGATTTCCTGCTCAGTATCTGGATGGCATTTCCTCAACATAGAGATGTGAAAGACATTATGCAATCTATGTAGCTCTGGTGGTACCTCAACTTGTATGCTACCTTTCCAATATGAGCTAGGATAGGGTATGGTCCCATAAATCTAGAAGCCAACTTACCCTTCTTTGCAAACCTAAATACACATTTCCAAGGAGAAACCTTAAGATATACTCTATCTCCCACTTGGAAGTCAAGTGATCTGTGTCGATTATATGCATAAGATTTCTTCCTGTCATGGGCTGCTTTCAACTATTGCTATATCACTCTAATCTTTTTTGTAATCTATTATACTAGCTGAGGATCCAAAAGTTGATATGTCTCATACCAGCAAAGAGGAGACCTATATCGTCTCCCATATAAAGCCTCATAAGGAGCCATATCTATACTTCTTTGATAGATATTTTTGTACGCAAACTCTATTAGAGTCAGATGTACATCCCAACTATCAATAAATTGCAACACACATGCCCTCAAGAGATCCTCTAAAGTCTGAATAGTCCGTTCAGATTGGCCATTAGTCTGCAGATGAAAAGTTATGCTGAATCTCAGTTGTATTCCCATTGTTGAATGCAGATGCTCCCAAAAATAACTTGTAAATTGTGGATCTATATCAAAAACTATAGTCACTGGAATGCCATGCAGATGGACTATCTCATCAACATATATTTGAGCCAATTTCTCTGTTGTAAATGTCATCATGACTGGAAGAAAATGAGCTGACTTAGTCAATCTATCTACTATCACCCATATGGAATCATGACCCTTGGTTGTCCTAGGAAGACCAACCACAAAGTCCATAGTAATATGATCCCATTTCCATTGTGGTATTAGCAAGGGTTGTAATGTCCCTACAGGCTTCTGGTGTTCAGCCTTCACGTGCAGACAAACTGGACATTTGGCAACGAAGTCTGCCACATCACGCTTTAGACCTGGCCACCAATACATGTCTTTCAAGTTTTGGTACATCTTGGTACTTCTAGGATGTATTGCATACATTGAGGAGTGAGCCTCCTCAAGTACCATCTTCCTCGACCCATCAACATCAGGAACTACTGTCCTATTATGGTGACAAACTGTACCACCATCTACCTCATCGAAGCCATTATACTCTTCACTACCAATCCCTGGTTAGATATTCTATATCACAATATCATTTTGTTGTGCATCATGAATCTGTTGTCTCTAGGTAGGTTTAACTTGTAAGTGTGCCAGCAATCCTGCCAACAAGGAAACTTCTAGTTGTACATTCATCTGGCGAAGAGACACTAGCATATGTCTCTTATGGCACATCAAGGAATTTAATCGTGCATTATCTATCGTTGATAATGAAGATGACTTTCTACTCAATGCATCAGCTACAACAATTTATTTCCCAAGATGGTAGTCTATGGTGCAATCATAATCCTTAATCAGCTCCATCCATCTCCTCTACTTCGTAATGAGCTCATGTTTTGAGAAGATATACTGTAGACTCTTGTGGTCACTGAAGATCCAACATTTTTCTCCATAAATATAGTGTCTCCAGATATTTAAAGCATGGACCACTACTGCAAGATCCATATCATGTGCTGGGTAATTCTCCTCATGTTTCTTAAGCTGTCACAAAGTGAAAGAAATCACATTTTTATCCTGCATCAACAGGCATCCCAATCCATTATTTGAAGCATCACAAAAGACAATATATCATTTCCCTTGCTCTGGCAGTACTAACACCGGTGCAATAGTCAACTTTTGCTTTCAACAACTGGAAAGAACATTGACACTTGTCATTCCAAGTGAAAGGAACATCCTTCCTGGTTAACCTAGTTAGGGGTGACACTATAGAAGTGAAGTCCTTGATGAACCTCCTATAGTAGCTTGTCAAACCTAGGGAACTACAGATCTTAGTTGATGTCTTTGGTTGTTCCTATTCTAGTATAGATTCCACTTTCTTGGGATCAACACAAATGCCTATTGTAGATATAACATGGCCCAGAAAAGACACTTTAGATAACCAGAATTCACACTTGCTGAACTTAGCATATAGTTGATGCTGCCTCAACAAAGTCAATGCTTGGCAAAGGTGTTTCTCATTCTACTGACTATCCTTCGATTATATCAGGATATCATCTATGACCATGACTAAAATCTGATCAAAATATGGTCTAAACACCCTGTTCACCAGATCCATAAAAGTTGTAGGTGCATTGGTTAGCCCAAACGGCATAACCACAAACTAATAATGACCATACCTAGTCCTAAAAGTTGACTTGGGTATGTCAACAGCCTTAATTCTCAACTGATGGTAACCTGACCTTAGGTCTATCTTGGAAAACAAAGTGGCACCTCTCAACTGATCAAAAATATCATCAATCCTCGACAAAGGATACTTATTCTTTATTATCACCTTGTTCAACTGTCTGTAGTCTATACACGACCTCATTCAACCATTCTTCTTTTTAACAAACAACACGGGAGCACCCCAAGGGGAAGTGCTCAGAATAATAAAACCCTTCTCTTACAGTTCTTGTAACTATTTCTTTAACTATTGCATCACTAATGGCACCATTCTGTATGCTGGCAGTGCTATGGGTTGTGTTCTAGGAACACGATTGACCTCAAACTCAATCTCTCTAGGAGGAGGAATGCTAGGAAATTCCTTAGGAAAGACATCCTCAAATTCTTGCACCATTGGTACCTCCTAGATACTAGGACCTCTCCTTGGTATCCACAACATGAGCTAAGAAAGCCTCGTATCCTTGTCTCATCAACTGCTCAGCTATCATAGCTGACATCAAACATGTTGGAAGAATCTTCCTATCACCATGGAAAATCCATTGTACATATCCATCATGGAACGTCGCCACCTTAGAGTATAGTCCAAGACTGATTATCTTGTATTTTTCTAATGTATCCATTCCTAGTATTACATCAAAACCATGCATGTCAAGTGGTAAAAGATCCACTTGAATGTTGTGTTCAAAAAAAAGAAAGAACGCAAGAAGGGCACACTTTCTGCAACTCGACAGAATCAACCAAAGGAGTCTCTAGTTGCATGCTATCAGATCTAAGACTAATAGGTAGATAACAGCTACCTATCACCTCTCTGGTGATAAAAGAGTGCATCACACTCGGGTCTAATAACACAGATACGAAACAAGAAGCAGACAAATCAGAATGAGATAACTCCATCTGACTTGTCACGACTCATGGATGGATTACTGCTTCTGGTTGGCTCATGGCATAAAATTGAGTTGTCGCCTACTGCCATCAACGTCCTCTTCTTGCTTGTCCAGAGGATCCTTCCTGGTATGCCTGACCACGTCCTCTTCTATTGCCAATACTAAATTGTCATTGTTGTGGACCTTGTTGACTTTGCCTTGGCTACTGAGTCCCCTCCTCATCTTTCATAGGGCAATAAGGTTTTGTATGCCCCACTTGCCCACACTTGTAACATGTTCTGGTGTCTTGATATGGCCTAAATGGCCCTGTCACTGAAACCGATGAGGTACTGTGGGCTCCCATCAGTGGAATACTGTGACCTCTACCTTGACTCGGGGTCCACTATGATGGTGCATGTGATCTTGGTTCAATGAAGGTTGACCTTGGTTGTGACTGTCATGGGAAAAACCTCAGCTTCTTAAAGCCTCCAAACGATTTCCCTTAAAACTACATAGGTCGCTTCTTTGCATTAGCTTCACACTTTCCTATGGAAGACCTCTCAATCCTCCTTACAGATTCCACAAAGGTGGAAAACCTTTCCCTATTTTCTAGGGCTGATGTTGTTATAGTCAACTCAATATTTAGGTCCTTTTCAAACCTACGAATCCTTTCTTTGTCAGTGGTTGCTATCTGCAGGAAGAACCTCAAAAGTTCCATACAATTTGACTCATACTCATTAATAATCATATCCCCCTGACGAATCTTCTCAAATTGAGATATCTTCTCATTTAGATAGGTCTCTGGAAAATATCAACTAACAAATTCCCTCCAAAACGACTCCCATACTATCATAACTCCTGGCCTTTTATCCTCTTATATGGACCACCAGTGGCCAGCACTATCCTTCAACAAGTATATCGCATGCTTAACTTTGTCTTCTTTAGCGATGTTTAGGATTTTGAATGCCTTTTCCAGCTCAGTTAACCACATGTCAGCATCTACTGGATCAAAAGTACCTGCATATTCAATCACCCCATCATGTCTAAGACATTCAAATGTCTTCCCGACACCTTGGGACTCCACATTAGAGGAAGATGTCCTAGCTTGAGGTGTTGGAACTCTATCACCGATATGTGTAATTCTATCAATCATCTGTCTAAACATAGACTGAAACTCAGGATTGGCCCTCATTGTCAAGTCTATATGAGGCATTGCGGGCTACTCTGGCCCTGATTTAGGCACTCTCTCATTGCATTCCTGCCTCCCAACACCTCCTCCTGGTGCAACATAGCTACTCTCAACTTGTTCTTCATGTCCTCCAGACATATTCGCATAAGCATAAACTATGATCAGATATGTTGGATACATAAGAACGGACTCAAACCTATGTCCTATGTCCCTATAGACTCAGTAAACCTAGAGCTCGGATACCAACATAACTGTGACTCCTCATCATGCTAAACGAGATTACTCAAAACACAAAGCACGATCAACTACTAATTAATCACATAGTCAAAAAAGCAGAATAATTAAAACCAATTCCAATAATGTAAATAAACTCTAGAACATTTACATAAATGTCCATCATTCCATTCTCATATACTGTAATAAGTATTCACATATGGGTCCAAAGACCTCAGTCACATCCTGCATACAAAAGATATTTCACATGTACATGCCATATATTTACAAACATTGACATACTACCAAAATTTCGTGTCAATACGAGTATATCATCTAGAAAATACATATCATACCTGGACCTAAGAGTATAGGGACGACACTAGGACTCTACTACTAACATTTACAACTGACCAACCTTCTAAATCTATTGATCACCATGGTTGGTTCTCTTCCACAGTGCAACCTCAACCTCATTGCCCGTGACCACCTAAAAAAATGTGGTGACCCAAGGGTGAGACCCAATCCCAATGAGAGATATAACTCTCTCCAACATATATTAATTATAAAACATTAATTAACAGTAAATTCATTGAGCAGTTAGGGTATTGAATAAGCAATATGAATAGATTGAATAGTTTAAGCATACTAAGTAGTTAAGAAAACAAGTTGTAGCATCAAGTAGAATTACTCAATTTTCATAAGTCTACATCATGTAATAACTATTTAGTGTAAAGTCAGGACAAGGTTTAATCAACCAATGTGATACTTATTAAACCCTAGAAATTATACTACACAGATGGTATTATATCTTTTATTATTATGCCGTGGGGAGTTTGAGCCGTACCACTCAAAGTACAACTGACCATTGCAAAGTGCCATTCAATTCTATATAAGATCTAGGAGTGACAGTATCCTAAGATCTCTTCCCCTCGGTCAGTATGAGTAAACTGTAGTGACATAGCAGTCAAATGGTCAATAGTGGCATATAGTCAACTGATAACAACCAGTCCATACTTGGTACAAGTTACGACACTAGAAACTAGGGTATACAAAACCCTCTAATCTGAGGTACAACTGTAATTGTCCTCAATCACATCAAATGTCTGAGGCATGACCATATCATCCTCCATAACCTGCATTTGTGGATGACAAGGATATATCCTCAACTTGCCACCCCCACATACTCAATAGTATGCACTCTGAGTTTTTCTTGGGAATACTCATTTCACCATCTAGTAAGTTCTGACACTAAAGATGGCTCTACGGCACAAGGCTCTACATGATTAAGTTTACACTTGATTAATTACTGCCAATTGAATGCATTACGGCTTTATCATACAAGTGGACATTCAAACCCTAATTCTTTTCTAACAAGAGTATATGTATAACAACTTCAAATGATATAAAACATTTGAGATATAAATCTTAATCACATTACCACATGCAATCATTCATTGCAAATTATTGGACCAAACTTATCATTATACTATTACAAGATACCAATATATTATCACAAGTTCCATGGGTTTAACCCTTATTGGAACATGAAGAGGATTTTACCTCAATCATGGCTTCAAACATGACCAAAGGTCGTTAAGACCATCACATTATTCATAGTAAGGTTATCATCATAATTCCATGCCTTAAATAAGGCTCAAAAGATCACTAGCAGATATGTGTCCATAGATATTATCATGGCAAGGCACTATGATATTCAAATAGTATTGCATTGTGGTTTCAACACAAGAAGAGTGTAATGCATTGACACATTAATCATTCAATATGTCTGATTATAACCAATCAACATCATATAATTACATTAAGGTTAGGTATAACAAGCTAGATCACATGGGAGTTACACATCCACTTATTATAGTGATTTATCAAATATAACTATATGATGGAAAAGGTAAGACTACAAATTAATGGTATTGAATTATCGAATTATCATCACTAGGACCCACACATAATACCCTAAGATTAATTCTAATCCATTGGATGTTGAAGCATCCAATATTATTCATTAGATTAGGTTCATTGTTCAAGGTTATCAACTGAAGTATAGGTCTAACCATTATATCAATTGAACCAAGGAACCGTCGGTTTAAGGTTTAGTCAAATCTACAATTACATTCTTAACTCATCATATATGGTGATGATCTGATACGCCATTGATTGTGATCATTAAGTCACCATTGGTTGTTAGATCAGAAATATATTCATTTAACACGATCAAATATTAAGCTAATGCCATCATTGATTGATAGCAACACTAAAATACTTAGTGGATGATAATTAAACTTCTAATTGAGCCAAAACCTGAACTAAGGGGGTGACCATAGGTTTTTGCCATAAAATATGACACCCTTGGTCATGAACAACAGTTTCGAAGATATCAACACCATTGGTTGTTGAATGGTATGACCATCGGTTTTGTGATAGGGAAGGAAATATCTTAAAAACCCTAATTTGAACCATCGATTGTTTTGTACTTAGAACCGTAGGTTGTTGCTGTCAACCGGTCCTGTATCATATTATACCTTAGAAAGGTCATACACATGTTTACAAGTTCATATAGCACTAGAACAGAATAGGGAACACCATAAAAATTCATAGCATGGTTTCTTTATGCTTAGATCATCACATTAAATCATAAACATGAACTAACAAGCTTCTAGCAAGCAATATAAGTGAAGAATGTTATATAACTCACCTCGACATAGTAGGTCAGATCCCAAACAGAAAGAATCTCGAACAAATAAGGCAAGAAAACCCTAGATTCAGATCTAAACTTGGCCAAGTAGGCACTTCTCTCCACAAATAAGCAAAACCCTAGAAGAAGAAACAAGAAGGATAGATTTTTGAGTTCTAGAGCTACATTCACCATGGAACAGCAAGGTTCCGACCTAGAGAAATATAGTAGGAAGAAGACAAAATAAATAAGTGGAGGAAATAAGGTAATACTTATACTTTTAGGTCAAGATCACAAGGAAGGAGCTTTAGGAACCCCTAAAGGAAGTCAATTGCAACCCTAGATTCTTTTTCCAAGAAGATCCTCACTTTCTTCTTCATTGGATAGGAAATTCACAGTATCACAGAGGGAGAACAATATTTGTAGAAGGAGGGAAGTGGTGTAGAGCAAATGTCTCGTTTGGGTGCTTTGGTATAAGCATATGAACATTTAAGATAAAGAAAAAGAAAAAGAAAAAGTTGAAGCTCTAGTATCTTTCCAAGTGTCCATTGCCTTAAACTACTAAGAATATACAAGCACACACACAAGTAGCTCCCCCACCATCCATATAGACCTGATTAGCTCTACTTTATTGAATTTCGAAGCCAATCAAATAATTCATTAGTTGATAGCTACTAAAGGTAGCTCATCCATGAAGGGGTAAACCCTAAAATACCCTTGAGGAAAACACCTTCAAACCATGGATCAACTAGGAGACCCATAGCTCAAAATACTCAAGAATGATAAGATAACATCTAAGGAACATAATGTGTGTGACAAATTGAAAAGAAAACCCCTCAATTGGGTAAATTGCAGAAAAGTCCAAAATGTACATAAAATTGCACAACTTGCTCAAACAATGTCTAAATTGGACCAAATTTGAAACTTAATCTTGTCTTATCACTATAGGAAAAATGCCCATTAGTGGCATTTATTCTAGTGGATTTTATAAAAAATGCCACTATTTATTTAATTTATAGGCATTTTTATATAAAATGCCTCTAATCCCCTTACTATTTAGTTTCTAAAAAATAGTAAATTTTAAAGGCATTTATATATATGGTTTGTGGCAATTAAAAAATGCCAATTTGATATTTCAATTGGCCAATTTCATATCGGGCAACCCGCTTGCCTGCTTCGCGCTGTTTCCCCACTCCCCCGCCCACAATTCTCCCCCATGATCCCTCTCCCCCCGACAATAGGCTTTGGCGATGCGCGAGGCGACACACCCCTAGGGCATCCCCACCCACCCCTGGGTGTCGGCGGTGTGTGGGTGGCCTTCACAGGACCTCCTTTGTGGATCTAGTTAGTGGACGAAGGTACCGGTTTCCATACGCAGGACTGGCTGCTGTGTGGATCTTCGACATGGCCCTAGGCATGGGCGTTTCGAGGCTTTGAGGGTTTCGGGGTGAGGTTGCCTGCTCTTGATGCAGCGGCGATGCTTCTAGTTCAGCCTTTCCTTCCTGGCAGAGTGTCCCTTACACGGGGTCAAGCAGACAACTTCTTGGTGGCACGTCCTCATGGATTTCATCAAAAAGTTTAGGGTCGCCTAAGGGAAGCACATGAGGCTTTGGCAACAGTGAGGGATTTCGATGCTTCTTGGGCTACCCTTGGGAGGATACGTGAAGGGGACCTGCAAGTTGTCACTCTGGGTGGTTGGGATGGATCTGCGTTGCAGGTGGATGGTGGGGATCCTTGTCTCAATGCATCCGTTTTGGATTCTGGAGATTCAGGGGCAAGCTTCCTGTTGAGGGGGAAGGAAATCGTTGGGTCTGCTGTGTTGGATAAATTGGACATTATGATAAATCCCTTTGTTTCGATGATGACAAACATTTCATTCTTGTTGATCTAACATGCCACTTGAGTGTTGCAGGAATAAGGTGGATGACAAAGCTCTAGGGAATCTATATGCTTGAATGATTGTAAATGTCATGAAATGTAATCAATTGTAAACTTGTACAAATATATAATGTACAAGTATTTAGACTTCATGTAAATCAAGCGTTAGATCTTCCCTATCTAAACATCAAACTTAGATAGGTCATCCCCTTCAATAGTGTCACATATGCACACTCATACACACACTTAGTGCCTTAATTGAAAGATTGAAACAAGCTCAATCTCGGTCGACAAACTCCTCGACCGAGACACTCTCGGTCGACAAACTCCTCGACCGAGAAAGACCCAAGTAGCCGTTAGACACAGTAGACAAGGTAGTTGGCAGTTGGAAATGAACGTTGCTAACACTTGATCCAGAGAGCCTGTCGGTCGACAAAACTTCGACCGAGTAGGTATCTCGGTCGACAATTTCTCGACCGAGATGGACTCTGACAACAACTGCAGAATAAAGTAACTAGCCGTTACTAATGCACCTAACTTAATACCTAACGGCTAGTTAAGCACTTAGAACCCCCTAGAAAGTGTCTAGAACGTCCTTAAGCACTTGTAGGTCATTCCTATAAATAGGACATGCCTTAGGACACCTAAAGATACCTAAGCTACACTTGTGCTACACTTGAGATTGAATACTCATTGGCAATCTGTTTTGAGCAATAGAGCAATTCCAACATTGGCCATTCATTCCCATTGCTCCTATTTCATGTCCTATAGGCTAGCATCTCCTTTCCACAACACTTACACTTCTACACTCATTGGTTAGGAGATCAATACGCTTGATATAGGCAAATCAAGCCTTGTGCTTCAAAGGATAAGTTGTACTTTCTATTTTCCTTCTTATTCTTTTTATTCTTTGTATTCTCCTTGCTACTCCTAGGGTTGGAGGCTGCGGATTGGAGAAGGTTCTTCTCAGAGGAGAAGGTGGACTTCAAGCTACTTCAAGAAGGCAATTGCAACGGGAAGCTACTTCAAGAAGGCTATTGCAGCAGGAAGCTACTTCAGGAGGAAGGCTGCTTCAAAGTTGGTGCAATTACTTCTAGGTGAAGGCTGTTTCAAGGTGGTGCAATTACTTCAAGGTGAAGGCTGCTTGAAGGGTTTAGGGAGAGAATTGTAATTTTATGTAAAGTCCTTGCGAGGTAATAAAATAAATTCTTTCCAAATCCCGATTGGGTAAGCAACCGGGTAGTGGACTGACTACCTTAGTATTTGCTAAGGTAGGAACCACTCTAAATCCTTGTCCCCTTGTCCAATATTCCTGTGGTTGGTTGCTTGAGTTAAATAATTGTTAAATTATCTTTAAAACCCTATTCACCCCCCTCTAGTGTTTTTCAATTGGTATCAGAGAAGGCTTCAAGGAACCCTAACAAGGTCTTGAAGAATGGGTGACGGGGTGCTCAACAACCTTAACCTTGAAGGGACATTTGTTGCTAGGCCTCCAGTGTTTGATGGAACAAACTACACATATTGGAAGAGAAGGATGCAGTTCTACTTTCAAGGCATCCGTTGGGACTTATGGAGGATGGTGTCAACTCCATACGAGCTTCCTCAAACGCAATATGCAGAATGGGACACAAATACGGTAAAGTTGGCTCAAATGAATGCCAAAGCTGTAAGCATTTTATATTGTTCAATTTTAGTAGGAGAATTTAATAGAATATCAAACTGTGACACAGCCTATGACATTTGGCATAGACTGTCCATAACTTATGAAGGTACAGTTCAAGTTAAGAATTCTAAGATTAGTATGCTTAAACAGAAGTTTGAACACTTTCGTATGGATCCAAATGAATCCATTAGTGAAATGTTTGCAAAATTCTCTTCTATTGTTAATGGTTTAAATGCCTTAGGAAAAACCGTTCTTGAAGAAGACCAGGTATCAAAGGTACTTCGATCACTTCCTCCCAAATACAAGCCCAAGGTGACAGCCATTGAAGAAGCTAATGATCTCACTAAACTGAAAATGGAGCAACTCATTGGCAATCTAGAAGCTCATGAGGCAACTTTAGAAGAGGAAGAAAGAAGAGAACGTGAACGTCAACAAGGCAAAAAGAAGGACATTGCATTCAAAGCATCAACCAAGGACACTCATGACACAAGTAAAGATGATAGTGAAGAAGAAACTCTCATTGTAAATGGTAAGCAATATAAAAGTTTTAAAACTAATAAAACTTCTAGTGTTTCTTCTTCCAGGTGCTTTGAATGTCGAAAAAAGGGACACATGAAAGGTGATTGTCCAAAACTCAAGAAAGGGAAGAAATCATCTCACAAAAAGAAAGAAAGAGCATATAAAGCTGCATGGGATGATTCAAGTGATGATAGTGATGATGGAAAAGAAGAAGTAGAATGCCTCATTGCTACAACAAATGAAGACGAAGAAGAGGTAAGTCTTTATGATCTACCAAAAGAAGATCTAATTGCTAGTCTTCAAGATACTCATGAGAAATATATTGAGTGCAAGAAGAAACTTAAGAAATCAAATAAAGTAAATGATGATTTAAATGTTAAACTTCTTGCTCTTGTATCTGAAAATGAAAATCTCAAAAAGGAAAATGAAGATTATGATCTTAAGTTAAAATCGGTAGAAGCTAATTGCAATCTTATTTCCTTAGAAAAGTTAAACTTGCAAACTCAAGTGAATGATCTTCAGAAACAACCTGTTCTATGTTCACATTTAGATTATGATGAGGTTGTCAAAGAAAGAAACTCTCTAGTATCTGATTTAGATCAAGCAAAGAAAAATATAAACAAGAAGATGGATGATATTGCTAAGTTACAAAGAAATGTAAATGAGTTAAGAGGAAATGACATGCTTGAAAATATTCTGAAAATTTCCTCTAGTTATAATGGAAGAAAAGGATTAGGATATGATCCAAGGAGAAATAAACCCAAAAGAGTTAAAGCATCCAAGACTAAGATTATGTTTTTACCTAGGCACACAATTCCTAGAAAGAGAAATGAAGTTGACTCTATTAGTTGTCATTATTGCATGCGTCTTGGACATTATTCATTTTCATGCCCATATAAGAAAAAGAATGATGATTTAGCTTGGATTCCTAAAACTTAGTAGCTTAAAATTAACTAGTTGAGATTTGACCTAAACTGATTCTTGATATACAAATGTCATATCTCAACACAATCGAGCTCTAACTTGCATAATCTTATTTTGCTTGGAATAAATTAACAGTTCTGAAAATATTCCAGAAACTTTGTCGGTCGAGAATCTGTCGACCGAGTAAACCTCGGTCGAGAAATTGTCGACCGAGCATGTCACTGATTTCCAGTCTGTTGTAAAATTGCTGAATTCTTTTTGTAATTGATCAAATTGCTATCTATTTGTGATTAATGACTGTATATATTTTGGAAATCATCCCTGAAAACTTATATGAGATTAATTTGGTTTATTCTCTAAATGATTTAAGTTAAAACTGAAATTATGCTTAGCTTAATAAGAAGGAAATTTCTGTCTTATCATTATTCACATGATTTTTCCTAAAGTATTTCTGGTCTACCCATATAGAAATCATGTGATTACAATCATGGAATTATCATTTTCATCATGATGATGCTGTGTTAGCATGAATAGATAATGATAATTGTATGCATGGATCCTTGATGATACATAGGCAAGCAAAATAATTCAATGATGATATGTCTCTTAGAAATGCTTGCAACACATAAGATAAAAATTTCTCAATTGGCATCTTTAAAAGACTTGAGATATTAATCGTGCTTTCATTTTTAAGAGGATGTTTTCATATTGAGTATCACTAAACATGCTTCAAAATTGATATCTAATCAAGTACTTCACATATGAGTGCTTAAATTGGAAATATGCAATTTTTGCCTCTTGGTTGAAATAAAATTTGACCAAGGGGCGCTTTGGTCGTAGTCAAGGACGACCTAAAATAAGCTTTGACAAAATGCTTATTTGGACATCATTTCATTGTACTTAATCTTAGTATACTTTTGATAAAGGTCAAAATCTAAATTTAAAATCATTTGTGACCTAAGAAGCTTTAAATAGCTTTAATGATAAGATTAAGGGGGAGTTCGTAAAAACAAATTTGATTAAGAAGCTTACAAAAATATTGTAAACATCATTTGGAGCTTGTTACGACCTTAGTATTTTTACTCTTGGTTATAAAGAAATCTATGAATTTCATAAAAATGATATATCTTGTACTTAAAGGAACACTCTAAACAAATCTGGGCTTAACATCCCTTGCATTTGGTTGGAGACATTTTTATGTACTCTAAGATTAAAGGATTCTCATTTGATTTTTAGGGCTTAACATCCCTTGATAGATGAAAAATCAATATACATTCATAAGCTTAAGGGAATCTCATATCATTTCAAGGCTTAACATCCTTTGCAAATGATTGAGAAAAAAATTGTGGCTAAATTAGACAAAAATGATATTAAATCCATGTTCCTAATAGAATATCTATTTAAGGGGGAACATAGTATAAAATTAAGGGGGAGAAGAAATATAAAATATTCAACCTGGATATCTTTTTGAAATGACAAAGGGGGAGAAAGAATATAAAATCAAAAATATAAATGAGCTTCATCTTGATGGCCAGCACTTACTTGCAAAACAAGATTGGCTACAAAAGGTAATCTTCAGGTATGAAACTCACATGCTTCACATTTCCTTATTTCATATTTAGGAAATGTTTGTCATCTTCAAAAAGGGGGAGATTGTTGGATAAATTGGACATTATGATAAATCCCTTTGTTTCGATGATGACAAACATATCATTCTTGTTGATCTAACGTGCCACTTGAGTGTTGCAGGAATAAGGTGGATGACAAAGCTCTAGGGAATCTATATGCTTGAATGATTGTAAATGTCATGAAATGCAATCAATTGTAAACTTGTACAAATATATAATGTACAAGTATTTAGACTTCATGTAAATCAAGCGTTAGATCTTCCCTAGCTAAACATCACACTTAGATAGGTCATCCCCTTCAATAATGTCACATATGCACACTCATACACACACTTAGTGCCTTAATTGAAAGATTGAAACAGGGTCAATCTCGGTCGACAAACTCCTCGACCGAGACACTCTCGGTCGACAAACTCCTCGACCGAGAAAGACCCAAGTAGCCGTTAGACACAGTAGAAAAGGTAGTTGGCAGTTGGAAATGAACGTTGCTAACACTTGATCCAGAGAGCCTATCGGTCGACAAAACTTTGACCGAGTAGGTATCTCGGTCGACAATTTCTCGAACGAGATGGACTCTGACAGCAACTGCAGAATAAAGTAACTAGCCGTTACTAATGCACCTAACTTAATACCTAATGGCTAGTTAAGCACTTAGAACCCCCTAGAAAGTGTCTAGAACGTCCTTAAGCACTTGTAGGTCATTCCTATAAATAGGACATGCCTTAGGACACCTAAAGATACCTAAGCTACACTTGTGCTACACTTGAGATTGAATACTCATTGGCAATCTGTTTTGAGCAATAGAGCAATTCCAACATTGGCCATTCATTCCCATTGCTCCTATTTCGTGTCCTATAAGCTAGCATCTCCTTTCCACAACACTTACACTTCTACACTCATTGGTTAGGAGATCAATACGCTTGATATAGGCAAATCAAGCCTTGTGCTTCAAAGGATAAGTTGTACTTACTATTTTCCTTCTTGTTCTTTTTATTCTTTGTATTCTCCTTGCTACTCCTAGGGTTGGAGGCTGCGGATTGGAGAAGGTTCTTCTCATAGGAGAAGGTGGACTTCAAGCTACTTCAAGAAGGCAATTGCAACGGGAAGCTACTTCAAGAAGGCTATTGCAACAGGAAGCTACTTCAGGAGGAAGGCTTCTTCAAAGTTGGTGCAATTACTTCTAGGTGAAGGCTGTTTCAAGGTGGTGCGATTACTTCAAGGTGAAGGCTGCTTGAAGGGTTTAGGGAGAGAATTGTAATTTTATGTAAAGTCCTTGCGAGGTAATAAAATTAAATTCTTTCTAAATCCCGGTTGGGTAAGCAACCGGGTAGTGGACTGACTACCTTAGTATTTTCTAAGGTAGGAACCACTCTAAATCCTTGTCCCCTTGTCCAATATTCCTGTGGTTGGTTGCTTGAGTTAAATAATTGTTAAATTATCTTTAAAACCCTATTCACCCCCCTCTAGTGTTTTTCATGCTGCTCTTTGCGGTGGGCACGTGGATGTGGGGGACATGGTCTACGGTGGCTCGATGGGGGAGAGGTTCAACTCTATTCCTCATCCTGCTAGTTTGGGTGCTTAAACATGTCTTATGTTAGGGCTGGGAGGTGCAAGAGAGGTGTTTGAGATTTTGTCAGATGATCTTGTTCCAGATGGCTATGTGCGGACACATTCTCAGGATGCATGTGGTATCCTAGGCAGTGTCAGGGGAGTCACTGACTGCTTTGGGGTTGGTGATATCTATGTTCCCATGATGATGGTGACATACAAGCCTGGCTCAAGCCTTGGGCGTGGGGATTCCAGTCTGTTTGGAGGCCTTGTGGAAATTCCCACTCCAAGAATTGGCACGCCTCCTCTTGTGACGGAGGTACTCCATATGGGTTCTCTCATCTATAGGGTTGCTTGCTTCTGCTTATCAAGGAGAAGAGCCCCTTTGCAGATTTTGTTCCAAACACACTTGCATATATTTTATCTCCTCACCAAGGTATAATTATGGACATGCATCTTTTGATAGTTTTCAACACTCAGTTTCTTTCAGTACTCAGGAAGTGGGCTTAATGAGGTTTGAATCCATTAGAAGCTCTTCTGACTTCAATTATACTATTTTTTAAAATAATCAAAAACTCATGCAAGATTTGATTCCATTCACATTACTACAGACTCAGAAGATCAAGGTTCCCAATTCTTTAAAGATGCAGACCCACCTTGGTACCGGGCTTTGTCAAGTTTTCAAAAGGTGACACTCCAAAGTGATGTTCTAGCAATTCTAGTGTCTTTTAGGGTGTCCTTAACCTCCTACCTGCTATTACAGAAGGTTTTCTTCATTTGGTCAGCTTGAGTTAAGTGTTGTGTGAAACATTGCCTATTATATATTATTTCCCCTTTTACTTTTGAGGATAGATTGTATATATATGCTATATTTATCAAAATTGATCATTCATTACAGCTTGTACTTCATTTGCATGTATGGTGCATGAGGTTGACTTGGTTCTATGATTAAAGATATTCACGCTCCAAAATTGCAACTTGCACATTATTAGCTGGGCGATTATCATCAGTTAAGGTAATATAATCATTAGAAGACAAAACCACCTCTTTCTTTCTCTTGGGAGTTTTTCTTCTCTAAGCTGCTCTAGCTTAGCATGCCTCTTTAAGGGGCAAAACTGAAGTATACCGTGAAGAAAAAGAAACAAAGGCAACAATAATATGAGTCTTAGTTGGTATCAACCACATAAAAATGATGGTGTAGTCAGAAACTTATTGTGTAGCAATAATTATAATTTCTTTGGTTATCTTATGCTGAAAGAATGAGAACTGAAGTGACTTGTGGATATAATTCCTTTAGTTCCAACCAGGCTTTTGTATTCTTTTTGGTAAAAATGCACATGTCATCTTTTTTATGTCATACACCCTGGAGTTATTCTTTTTTCTTAGTGTTCTTCAGATCGTATAATGAGAGGAACTAATTTCTATTTGTCTTGATTTGAAGAGGCTTGAGGATGTTGTTACGAGATCATGGAGGAGATTTCAAGGATAGTAGATAAGGAGCAGGGGATGTGGAGCAACAATGAGCAAGTGGGTATGGAAGTTACTATAGTGGTTTTGATTTATTCATTATCTTTTTTCAAGACATTAAGATCAATAATTTCAAGTTATTAAAGAAAATCTTAGAAGTTACATGATCATACACTGGATAATGGAAGTTTTGAAGGGTATGTTTAGGGTATGGAAGAGGAGAGTAGGGGAAGATGAGGGGGCACAATAGTAGAATTTATAGTTGATGAAGAGATGATCGGATGGATTCTTGTCTTCAATTGGAGGTTAAGAATGCATAAGGCGAGATAACGTGCAGTGAGACCAAGCAATGTGTGTGGGGGAGAGAGATAAAGTTGCAATGGTTGTTTCCCCCACATGTAGGAAGAAATAGTGAGGTAGGGGATAAGGACCCTCTCTTGTATTCATGAGAAGAGGTGGGATATTCATCAGATCATGTACTAATAAAAGTCAAAGAGGGAACCTCACTACGTGATAACCATTAATCCAAACTTCAATGACAATCATGTGACCTAAGATTAAACCAATTAAACATAAGTAGTAATGTGTTTTCTATTAATTCCATTAACTAAGCAATCTTGATTCAAATTGATATTTGACACTCCAAGAACTTAGGTAGGTCCTCTGCAACATCTAACCCTAACAATGTTGATAGTTTCTCTAGGAGCACTATGAGAAAAGAATACATGTAATAAGGATCATCATATTTCATTGTAATTTGTTTGGAGTGCATCACGTGATAAAAATAGCATCCATAGTTTTTGAGGTGGCCAGACAGTGGTTGTCCCTGCTGGATGCCCAGGTCAACTAGGCGGCCTCCTAGGCGATGCTTGTTTTACACATAAAATTGTACATATGTAGATTTATACTTATATATATTATTATGTACTATACTATGTTATAGATATACATATGCATGTAATTTTATGTATTATTTATACTATGTTATGCATATACCTATGCATGTAAATTTATGTGTTATTTATACTATGTTATGTATATACATATGTATGTATGTATGTATGTATAACTTATCCACCACTCCATAAGTTGTTTTTTGTTCAAGTTATACCTATGCATGTATGTATGTATGTATATACCTATGCATGTATGTATCCATAGCTTGTAAGAATCATATATATATATATATATATATATATATACTTGTATTAGTGATCCTCCATAAGTTGTTTTTTGTTCAAGTTGGTTTGCATACAGACTAGTTGTATGAGCATAATCATTGTAGTGACTTCTAAATACAATTAATAAAAGTAAATATTAACTACTTTGTTAATTACTTGTGTGTATGATACTCTAGCAAGAATGGAAGAACTTCATTTTGTTCTTCTTCGCTGGTAAGTATGATTGAAGTGTTAAATTCACAAAAAAAACTCTATAATGGGTCTAAATCCAAAAAGAATTTATGACAATGTTGTCCTTGTTCTATTTTTTGCAATCTTATTTACTACTTTTTGAGTTTCATATTATTTATGCTCTGATTTCAGAATGTCAGCAATATTGTTTTGAACAACTTTTAGTTCAGTGTTCAATGCAGCATATTTTAAATGGAAAGTTTCACTCATGATGATTCTACTACAATTACATATCATTCTAAGTAAACATTTCTTTACGTTTAGTGTTCCATTCATTAGTAATCATGATTGTTATTGAAAGTAAGAGAGATAGAAAGATGACCAGTAAAAAAAGGAAAAGTAATATAATACATTATAATGATTGTCAATATGTTTTTGTAGGAAAAGGCGAACATAATTTGTGTGTGTGTGTGTGTGTTCCTGTGTGCAATATTGATCAATCTATCCAATTGGTTACTTTGTCTATGATTCTATGAATTACAAAATTTCATTTATTTCCACTCACTTTGTGCTCCTAAGCCTTGTAAAACAACACATGAAAATGGAGAGCTTAGGGTTACACACTGTGTGTACCCTTGTATTTATACTAAAAGACATTTACAGTGAGGTCCATATATAACAGTAAATTAACAAAACACTCAATAAAGGCATATATATTAACAAGCCTCCTGTTACATTTTGATTGCCAATTTTGTAATTAATTAGCTTTCCTTGGATGATGTTTTACTTCAGGAGGATCTGGTCTCCAAATAGAGAGAAGGTCATTGATTTTTATACACAATCCTCACTTTTCAAACTTGCTAACATGTTATTAAAGGTCTAGAGGTAGAGAGAAGATTACAATTTATTCATGATTGTCTTTATTTATACACAATTCTTTCCCATGGATTTCTTCTGTTGAGTTTTAAAGTTACCCTAAGGGTTTCAATTTTACCTTCTCTGCTGGTTCATTAGCAAGTTTTGACAGTCTCCAGGTTCTTTCTTCAGCTGAGCCTTTTCTTTGCAGAGCTTCAAGCTTCTTTGAGAATGTCTTGATGGCCATCTCTTTGAGATCCTTCTTTAGAGAATTTGGTTACCTGGAAATGATGTTCTTATTTTGTTATACTTTTATTTTGGGTTCTTTAATGGTTACTTTTCTGCTCAGGCTTGAGTGGAGTAGGATTGGCTATACTTGATGCTTGTATCATTGTTGATAGCGATGCTATACTCTATGGAGCTACATGTGTAATAAAGTTCCTAAGACTCAACTCCAAAGTAAGTTTGAAATCCATCTCTACTATTAAATTGGCCAATAACATTATCTGAACAAATAAGTTGTTGTTATATAGTTTTTTTTTCTAAAATCAGATTAACACAGCCATATCTTGTGAATCTTCAGATATTCGATTCTTTGACTGTCTGAAATCTATGATATATCCATGAAGTTTCTAATAAAATCTAAGAATTATGACAATTTCATCCATAAATATGTATGATTCAGATTGATAAATGGTTTGTCCAATATCAATACCCCATCTGTTTGCATCCCCCTTTCTGATTCATTGAGCTAAAGAGGTACAAGTGACAAGTAGAAGTTGCTCATAAGCCAAAATATATACCAAATGAGCTGAAGCTTGCAAGATAAAGTGTAACTGAATATATAGTTTCTAAGAATAACCTCTGCTATAGCAGTACCCAAAATATCATTATGCTGAGTAAGAAGATGAGACAAATATTTTGCAATGGGAACTTGATTGATGAAACAAAAAGGTTGATTGACATGTGCATATATGGATTTCATTTACAGAGGTAGTTAACAAGTACAAAAGGAGAATACCCTTACCAAATTAAGAATGGCCACCTTGTCAATAGTGAATTGCCACAATTTGTCATGGACTCGTATGAAGAGTGCAGATATCCTCCACGTTTGGTCTTGCTTGATAAGTAGTCAAATTTTCCTATGTCTTCTAGGTTTTACTTAATTTTTATGTTATTCTAGTAAAAGAGTTGTTATCCTTCCAGATTTAATACTTCTGGTCCTGGGTCTTGTTTGAAAAGATATTTAGATCCCTCCTACTTCAGAAGATTTTGGTCCAACTCTCAGATAAGTGGAACTGAGAAAGTTGCAAGAAAAAGGAAAGCTCTAAATAGACACAAGGTTAGCTCTAAACAGACACAACTTTAAGTTCATCTTATATTTAACAAATATTGCTCCAAAGTATTATATCTTATCATCTATTTTCCATTTTTCTCTGGTTGGTCTATCACAATCAGGTAGTAAGCTTTGTTTATATCATATTAATGATAAATATAGTAACTATTAAGCCAAACATTATCTCTCTATTTTATTCACCCATAGCTATTAATATTTTATGATGCATTTTCTATCTTTTTTATCGAAATTTTCCTTTAATGTTATATTGGTGTTTGAAGGAAGTTTTATTGTATTATCCTTGTAAATAGAAGATTGCATAACTAGGTGTAGGGAGGTTAGTTTCAAGATGATAATCCATCATTGAGATTGGTAATTGGCATAATAGAAGTAGTTTTATAGGCATGCATAATTCCTAGTGGCTACTGCATTTCAGAAGCTGATCCATTACTGACATGGAATGTCTGAATCTAATATTGCTAGTTGCAGCATATCATGGAAGTTAGTCAAGAGAACCCAAACAAGATTGGTTTGCATAAGATCAATTGACGGGAATGGGACTGATATGTGAATGAAAAATATGACTGATCTTGATTATCTGCTATTTTTTATTCTTGAATTGGAAGGTGAGAGTAGGGAGAAGGGGGTTATGCCCAAAGATGCATTTCCTTCGAAATGTTTCCCTCTCAAACTAAAATCAAATCCATATAATCACCTTTTCTATCCAAAGATATGGTTTGTTTATTCATTAAAAAATCAAATCTAATGACTAAAGTAACTAATTTGCAGATCTTATAGATCAAGTATACTGTATTTAAATATATGCAAATAGTTTGTCTTACTGGTCTCTTATATCTGGTTGCAGGTGGCTGCCAAGAAGCTAACCCTAAAAAATGTCACTGACCATATCACTGATGTTATATGTAAAAGAGCTGAAACCGGATACAACTATGGTGTCATACTGATACCAGAAGGTATGATTGATTTTATTCCCGAGGTATATTCTTATCTCCTGTAGAGGGTATTAAGTTTACACACTTGAAATAATTTGCAACATCTTCTTCTGTAGAGTTAAGTTTATAATGCTTTAACTAAAGAAAACACCATGAGTGCATGGATTCCTAATGGACGATACCTATCTCAATCATGTATACTTGTCTATCTTCCTGTGTATAATCCTGACATGGTTTTCTAGGTACAAATGCTGATTGTGGAATTAAATGAGATTATTTCCCATGATGTTGTTGGTGAGGCTGGGCAATGGAAAGGTAAATTGAAGGAGCAGTCTCACTTGCTTCTTGACTTTTTACGTCAAGCAATACGGGAGCAGTTATTGTTGGAAAGAGATCCTCATGAGAATTTGCAGGTGTTTTATTTGGCTTATACTTCTTCATGCTTGCTCTTGTTTTCTTGTATACTTTGAACTTATTTGAAGCTCTTGCCCTATATTACTGGGCATGTTGCCAAAATTGAAACTGAGAAGATGCTCATCTCTATGGTTGAAACTGAGTTGGAGAAAAGAAATAGGAAGGAAAGTACAAAGGGCAGTTCAAGGGACAGTCTCACTTCATTGGGTAGTTAGCTAACACACCTCCACCTATTTTCATGATTTCCATGACATGAACTAATTATGATTTCTTGTACCATTCAGATATGAAGGGCGATGTGGTTTGTCCACAAACTTTGATTCTTGTTATTGCTACACTCTTGGCTTTGCAACAGCTGCCCTTCTCCAATCTGGGAAGATTGGGTTAATTGCATCTGGAAGAACTTGACCTATTTATGAATTTTCCACTTTAATGCCAACTTAGTTGCTGCATCAACGTTCAACAATCATTTTTTAGTTGCATTTAGTCTGATATTTGAGCAATGACTCATTGAATATCTTATTTTGCCAAGGTGGAAGAGAAGAAGGAAGAACCTGTTGAGGAATCTGATAACCATATGGCCCTAATGCTATCACTGCAGCTGAGAAGAAGGATGAACTTTCATTGCAGTGTAGCTGGTCTACTCCTGTAGAAGCTCACAACTACTTGGAATGCTAGAATGGAGATGTATGTTTTTGTAAGAAAATGAGTTTGTATTCCTTTGGGGGGTCTCCAAGTGCAAAATGAGTTGTTATCCAGTTAGTGTTCATGTCTACAATATGTACCATATATAGTCATATGTGATGTTGTTGTATTCAATACAAGGGGCAAGGTAAAATGTCCTCCCCATGTAATTGTCATTTGATTATAAATAAAAAAGTTCAATACTTCTGGAATGTGTTTGACTTCAATTGGCATTCAATTAGAAAACTTGATCATGAACTACAAATTGACTGACTAAAATCCATAAATAATTAGTAATGCAGAACTAGTATGTCATTAGTGGCTTTTTTCATAAGCCACTACATTCAATCAAAACTGTTTTATTCCACAACATTATACAAAATAGTGGCATTTGTATAAAAGCCAAATGATGGATAGTGTCTTTTCAATAAATGCCAAATGATGGTTTAGTGGCCTTTATGTGGCATTTATTCGAAGCCACTAAAGACAAATGTTTAGTGGCTTTTACAACTTAAGCCACTATATTCCTAGTGGCATTGGTGCTAGAGGCATTTTTTTTAATGTCAACAAATGCCGCTAAACTTGTTTACTGGCTTTTTTTTCAGTGGCATTTCTGAAAGGCCACTAATGGGTATTTTTGTTGTAGTGTATGATTTCAAAACATATTAAAAGATTATATTAGGGTTCTAATCATTCAATTATGGTAATTAATCTTATTCAACTCATTAAGCAATTTCAAGGGCCTTACAACTATAAACCCCTAACAAGGATTTCACCCCGAAATCCTATGCAAAAAGTGATGGGTATTTTCTACGCATCTCATTTTCTTGTTCCCATGTGGATTCCTCTATGTCACGGTGATGCCACAAAATTTCATTAGTATTATATATTTTCTCTTCAACTTTTTCACCCTTCTATCTAAGATCCACACATGACCCTCAACATAGGAGATATCCTCATATAACTCAACCTCTACTGGTGGGATTGTCTGCTTAATATCTGGATGGTCTTTACTCAACATAGAGATATGAAAGACATTATGAAATCTATGTAGCTCTGGTGGTACCTCCAACTTGTATGCTACCTTTCCAACACAAGCTAGGATAGGGTATGGTCCCATAAATCTAGGAGCCAACTTATACTTCTTTCCAAACCTCAGCACACCTTTCCAAGGAGAAACCTTAAGATATACTCTATCTCCCACTTGGAAGTCAAGTGGTCTTTGTTGATTATCTGCATAAGATTTCTGCCTGTCCTGGGTTTCTTTCAGCTATTTGTATATCACTTTAATCTTTTATGTAGTCTGCTATACTAGCTCATGACCCAAAAGTTGATATGTCTCGTACCAGCAACGAGGATACCAACATCGTCTTCCATATATAACCTCATAAGGAGCCATATCTATGATTCTTTGATAGATATTGTTGTACGCAAACTCTATCAGAGTCAGATGTACATCCCAAATACCAAGAAATTGTAGCACACATGCCCTTAAGAGATCCTCTAAAGTCTAAATAGTCCTTTCAGACTGGCCATTAGTCTGCGGATGAAAAGTTGTGCTGAATCTCAGTTGTGTTCCCATTGCTGAATGCAAATGCTCCCAAAAATGACTTGTAAACTGTGGACCTCTGTTAGAAACTATAGTCACTAGAATGACATGCAGATGGACTATCTCATCAACATATATTTGAGCCAATTTCTCTACTGTAAATGTCATCTTGACTGGCAGAAAATAAGTTGACTTAGTCAATATGTCTACTATCACCCATATGGAATCATGACCCTTGGCTGTCCTAGGAAGACCAACCACAAATTCCATAGTAAAATGATCCCACTTTTGCTGTGGTATTGGCTAGAGTTGTAATGTCCCTAAAGGCTTCTGATGCTCAGCCTTCACTTGCTGACAAATTGGACATTTGGCAACAAACTCTACCACATCACGCTTTAGACCTGGCTACCAATACGTCTTTCATGTTTTGGTACATCTTGGTACTTATAGAATGCATTGCATACATGGAGGATTGAGCCTCCTCAAGTACCATCTTCCTCAACCCATCAACATCAGGAACTACTGTCCTATTATGGTAACAAACTATACCATCATCTGCCTCATGAAAGCCATCATAATTTTCATTGCCAATCCCTGATCAGATATTCTGTCACAGTATCATTCTATTGTGCATCATGAATCTATTGTCTCAAGGTAGGTTTAACTTGTAACTATACCAACAATCCTGCCAATAAGCAAATTTCTAGTTGTGCATTCATATGGTGAAGAGATACTAGCATATGTCTCTTATGGCACATCAAGGAATTTAATTGTGCATTATCTACCATTGATAATGAAGATGACTTTCTACTCAATGCATCAACTACCACATTTGGTTTTCCTAGATGGAAGTCTATTGTGCAATCATAATCCTTAATCAGCTACATCCATCTCCTCTACTTCATATTCAGCTCCTATTTTGTGAAGATATACTGTAGACTCTTGTGGTCAGTGAAGATCTGACATTTTTCTCCATAAAGATAGTGTATCCATATCTTTAAGGCATGAACCACCAACAGATCATGTGTTGGGTAATTCTCCTCATGTTTCTTAAGTTGTCATGAAGCAAAAGAAATGACATTTTTATCCTGCATCAACACGCATCCCAACCCATTCTTTGAAGCATCACAAAAGACAATATAGCCTTTCCCTTGCTCTGGCAGTACTAACCCCAGTGCAATAGTCAACTTTTCTTTCAATAGTTGGAAAGAACACTGACCCTTGTCATTCCAAGTGAAAGGAACATCCTTCCCGATTAACCTAGTTAGGGGTAACGCTATAGAAGTGAAGTCCTTGATGAACCTCCTATAGTATCTTGTCAAATCTAGAAAACTGTGGATCTATGTTGATGTCTTTGGTTTTTCCCATTCTAGTACAGATTCCACTTTCTTGGGATCAACACAAATGCCTTTTGCAGATATAACATGGACCAGATAAGACACTTCAGATAACCAGAATTCACACTTCCTGAACTTAGCATATAGTGGATGTTTCCTCAACAAAGTCAATGCATGGCGAAGGTGTTGCTCATGCTGCTGACTATCCTTAGAGTATATCAGGATATCATCTATGAACATGACAACACACTGATCATGATAAGGTCTAAACACCCTATTCATCAGATCCATAAAAGCTGGAGGTGCATTGCTTAGCCCAAACGGCATAACCACAAACTCATAATGGTCGTACCTAGTCCTAAAAGCTGACTTGGATATGTCATCAGCCATAATTCTCAACTGATAGTAACATGACCTCAGGTCTATCTTTGAAAACATAGTGGTAGCTCTCAATTGATCGAAAAGAGCATCAATCCTCGACAAAGGATACATATTCTTTATTGCCACCTTGTTCAACTATCTGTAGTCTATACACAACCTTATTCAACCATCCTTCTTTTTAACAAACAACATGGGAGCACCCCAAGGGGAAGTGCCTGGTCTAATAAAACCCTTCTCTAATAGTTCTTATAACTATTTCGTTAACTCCTGCATCACTATTGGTGCCATTTTGTATACTTACTGTGCTATGGGTTGTGTTCCAGGAATAATATTGATCTCAAACTCAATCTCTCTAGGACGGGGGAATGCTAGGAAATTTCTCAGGAAAGAGATCCTCAAATTCTTGCACCACGGGTACCTCCTGGATACTAGGACCTCTCACCTTGGTATCCACAACATGAGCTAAGAAAGCCTCGCATCCTTGTCTCATCAACCACTCAACTATCATAGATGACAACAAACATGTAGGAAGAATCTTCCTATCACCATGGAAAATCCATTATGCATCTCCATCATGGAACGTTGCCACCTTAGTACGACAGCCCAAGACTATCTTGTATTTTTCCAAGGTATCCATTCCTAGGATTACATCAAAACCATGCATGTCAAGTGGGAAAATATCCACTTGAATGTTGTGTGTAGAAAAAGAAAGAACGCAAGAAGGGCACACTTTCAGCAACTCGACAGAATCAACCAAAGGAGTCTCTAGTTGCAGGCTATCAGAACTAAGACTAATAGGTAGATAATATCTACCTATCACTTCTCTGGTGATAAAAGAGTACATCACACTCGGGTCTAATAACATAGATATGAAACAAGAAGCAGACAAATCAGAATGAAATAACTCCATCTGACTTGTCATGACTTATGGATTTATGACTGCTTATGGATGGCTCATGGCATAAAACCTAGTTGTCACCTGTTTTCATCCATGTCCTCTACTTGCTTGTCCAAAGGATCCTTCCTGGGATGCATGACCACATCCTCTTCCACTGCCAATACTAAACTGCCATTGTTGTGGACCTTGTTGACTTTGCCTTGGTTGTTGAGTCACCTCCTCATTTTTCATAGGGAAACAAGGTTTTGTATGCCCCACTCGCCCACACTTGTAACATGTTCTGGTGTCTTGATATTGCCTTAATGGCCCTGTTACTGAAACCGATGAGGTACTGCGGGCACCTATTAGCAGAAAACTGTGACCTCTGCCCCAACTCAGGGTCCATTGTGATGGTGCCTATGATCTTAGTTCACTGAAGGTTGAACTTTCTTGCGACTGTTGTGGGAAAACCTTATCTTCTTAAAGCCTCCAGATGATTTACCTTGAAACTACATAGTCACTTCTTAGCATTAGCTTCACGCTTCTCTATGGCAAACCTCTCAATCCTCCTTACAGATTCCACAAAGGTGGAAAACCTCTCCCTATTTTCTAGGGTTGATGTTGTTGTAGTCAACTCAGTATTTAGGCCCTTTTCGAACCTATAGATCCTTTCTTTGTCAGTGGCAGCCATGTGAAGGAAGAACCCCAAAAACTCCATAAACTTTGACTCATACTCATTAATCGTCATAGTCCCTTGACAAATCTTCTCAAACTGAGATATCTTCTCATTTAGATAGGTTTCTGGAAAATATCGATTAACAAATTCCCTCCAAAACTCCTCCCATCCTATCACAACTCCTGGCCTTTTCTCCTCTTATATGGCCCACCAGTGGCCAACACTACCCTTCAACAAATATACCGCATGCTTAACTTTGTCTTATTTAGCGATGTTTAGGATTTTAAATGCCTTTTCCAGCTCAGTTAACCACATTTCAGCGTCTGCTGGATCAAAATTACATGCATATTCAATCACCCCAACATGTCTAAGACATTCAAATGTCTTCCCGACACCTTGGGACTCCACATTAGAGTTGGATTCCCTAGCTTGAGGAGATCACACTCTGTCAGTGATATATGTAATTGTGTCCATCATCTGTCTAAACATAGACTGAAACTCAAGATTGGCCATCATTGTTGGGTCTAGATGAGGCATTATGGGCTGTTCTGGCCTTGCTTCATGCACTCTCTCATTACGTGCCTGCCTCGCAACACCTCTTCCTGGTGCAACATAACTACTCTCAATGTGTTCTACATGTCCTCCAGACATATCTGCATAAGCATAAACTATGATAAGATATGTTGGATACATAAGAATAGACTCAAACCTAAGTCCTATGTCCCTATAGACTCAGTAAACCTAGAGCTCTGATACCAACTTAACTGTGACTCCTCATCATGCTAAATGAGATTACTTAAAACACAAAACATGATCAACTACTAATTAATCACATAGTCAAAAATGCAGAATAATTAAAAACATTTCCAACAATGTAAATAAACTCTAGAACATTTACATAAAAGTCCATCATTCCATTCTCATATACTGTAACAAGTATTCACATATGGGTCCAAAGACCTCAGTCACATCCTGTATACAAAAGATATTTCACATGTACATGCCATATATTTACAAGCATTGTCATACTACCAAAATCTTATGTCGATATGAGTATATCATCTAGAAAACACATCCCGTACCCAGACCTGAGAGTACAGGGACGGTACTAGGACTCTATTACTAACATTTACAACTGACCAACCTTCTGAATCTATTGATCACCATGTTGGTTCTCTTCTACAACGCAACCTCAACCTTTTTGCCCCCGACCACCTAAAAAAATATGGTGACCCACGAGTGAAACCTAGTCCCAATGAGAGATATAACTCTCTCCAACATATATTGATTATAACATATTAATTAACAATAAATACATTAAGTAGTTATGGTATTGAATAAGCAATTTGAACAAATTGAACAATTTAAGCATACTACACAATTAAGAAAATAAGTTGTAGCATCAAGTAGAATTACTCAATTTTCATAAGTCTACATCATGTAATAACTATGTAGTGTAAATTCAAGACAAGGGTTAATCAACTAATGTGATACGTATTAAACCCTAGCAATTATACTGCATGGCTGGTATTATATCTTTTATTATTATGCCCTAGTCGTACCACTCAAAGTCCAACTAACCATTGTGAAGTGCTATTAAGTTCTATATAAGATCTAGGAGTTCCAATATCCTAAGATTTCTTCCCCTCAATCAATATGAGTAAACTACAGTTACATACCAGTCAAACTACCAATAGTGACATATAGTCAACTGATATCAACTAGTCTGTACTTGGTACAAGTTATGACACTAGAAACCAGGGTATACAAAACCCTCTAATTTGAGGTACAACCACATCTATCCTCAATCACATAAAATGTCTGAGGCATGACCATAGCCATCCTCCATAACCTGCATTTGTGGATGACAAGGATATATCCTATTACAACCCCAATTTTGGGTTCTTTTGGTGAGAAATGCAATTTCTCTTAATATAGATATATGAACAAATAATGGTGTGATTTGGTTTGAATGAATTAATTTCATTTACAATAACCTTGTTGGTTGCTTTGTGGGCTTTATTGACTATTGGGCCCAATAAAAAGGAAAAGAAAATGGAAATTCAAAAGATAAATGAATAATTAAGAAAAGGGAAAAAAAGAAAGAGGTGGAAGCCTCTAGAAGGCAAGGGAATATCCTCCAAGTGAGGATTTCGTGCCTTTAGGGTTCCGTGGGTTCCAAAGAGTCCAAGTTGCAAAGATAATGCAACAAGAAAGAGAAAAGATCAATTAAATATTGCTTTATTAAGAAGGAAATATGAGATAACAATGAGAATATAAGAAATATGTAGAAATATAGATAATGGGATCATTATGAATGAGATTTTGACTCCACATAGTTTCTAATGGTAAAAGGAATCAAAATAAAGAAAATAAAATATTAAGAGAGAGAAAATAGGCTTAAAATAAGTCTTATTAAAGAATAACTTGCCTTTGAAGAAAAATACATTTTCCTTTGGAATTTGGGACTCATATTTTTCATGTGTGTAGATAAAGGCAAGAGAGATAAACCCTCAACATTTGGTTGCAAAATGATGCACGGTTTCCAAGATATGCAATTTAGAAATCATTCTAAAGTAGAAAGGAAATTATGTCACGTTTTGATATTGGGAATTAAATACCGATTTTCCTAATTTTTGGTTGGGGCACGACCATTGGATCGAAGATCCAACGGCTGGGAATGAGTCCCAGTCTCGCAAGGGAAAATCCACAGGGAATAGGTTGTGAAATCTTTGACAAGGATTACTCGGATTGGGAGCAACGAGCAAACTTGGTGATGAGTCCATCATCTTCAGGAGTCTGTTCTGAAGCCATCCAACCTGATTTATAGGTGGTTTTGTCGACGCACATGGAAGTCCCCAAATTACTTGACATAGGTGGTCGACCCTATATTTAGGGGGGGATTATCTACGGTACCAACACATCTTGCAAACATTTTCGTGAGACCAGACAAAGCCAACAATTGTGCCCATATGTCCAATTGAAGCTCCGACCATGACCTGCACCTCCGCCTAGAACCAGAGGTCGTCGACGGAACACAGAGTAGCCTCGACGGTAGGAGATGTACCCACAGCCAATCGAGGGGCTCGTCGAGTTCATGACATTGAGGCCGAGCTTTTAGTGGCTTAGGTTTGCACACAGAAGCGATAGAGAGCAGAGTCAACCAACGAGTTGATCGTCTGCTCGCGCAGGTGAAGGAGCGCGAGGTTGAAGATGATAGGCCACATTTTTACAAAAGTGCCCTCTTGCGCCTTCAGTTTAGGTAAGGGAAATGCTGTCCTTTTCTTCCTTTAATCGCAAGTGAGGCGCATCTCTGTGGGCCATTGGATTTCTTGTGGTCCAGTGGACCACAGATCAGATGGCCAATGCTTTTCTAAAAATAACAGATAATTCAAGATAATGTTTTTCCTTGAAAATTCATGGAATATAATTGGTAGGTCGAATAAAGATATGTTATACATGAAAATTTATCAGGAGAACGAGATGAATCCAATAAAAATGATATTAAAACCTGTTTCCGTTCCCAAATTGCAAAAGTATGTTAAGTTGATAAAAAGTGTATTAAAATTAGGTTAGAAACCCTAATTGATGGTAATGGATAATTTTATGAGTAGTAACAAGTTAATTCGAGTATTATTAACCTTTTATATGATAATGTTGAATCTTAACCTGATTTAGATGATTAATTGCATGATTTAGGGATTTAAGCCTAATTCAGTGGATAATATATGTGGAAACCCTAAAAGTGGATAAAAGAAAAGAAAATCTGAAAATATGGAAATATTTGGTTAAAAGATGATCTTAGGATCTTTTATGAGGGATGGATGAGAAAATTAGGGTTTATGAGTAAGTTTTATAATTAGGGTTTAAAGGTATTAAATGTGAGGCAAAACCCTAATTGCATATGAAACCCTAAAAAGAGGTAGAAAACCTAAAAAGGGATAGAAACCCTAAGAAGAAAGAAGGTTTGGGTAAATATTAATAAAAAGGAAATTATGTGTTATTTTAGGAATCTTTCTTGATTGGATTGGATTTCTTTTTTTATTGGTTGATTTATCTCAAAGATCTGCAAAATAGGTATGTGGTTAATTATGGTTAATGGCTTTAGTTTCTCGAAGGTTTTCTGGATGATTAATCACATTGTATGCAACCTATCAATTTGGATGTTCATACTTGCAAATCATAAAGTCACTATGATTATCACAATTATGATATACGTGTGTAATCTTGCACCTATATGCCACCCTGATGGATGATGCAATGAGGTCAAGCCTAAGAGGGAAGACCCATGGGCACCATGAGTGGTGACCCCAGGCACCAAGCTCAGGATAGAGAAGGTGTCCTTATGATATTGCATGACTAATGGGCATCATGAGAGGTGACCCCATGCACCAAGCTCAGGATGGTGAAGGTGGCCTTAAGTCAATGGCAAAAGAGAAACCCTAAGGAGGGTTTTTTAGGGTTAGGGCAAAAGCGGTGGAGATTGAAACATTGAAAATTTAAATTGAATTGTTAATTACCTTGATTGTGATAAATAGGTTGTTAGCCTTATGTGTGATATTTTGTTTTTCCCCACATACCGGTATATTCATTTATGCTGATCGACGTTTTGTTTGTTGGCGTTTAGGTACAAATTGAAAAGGACAAATAGTAAAGTGGCATATTGTGAAATTAAGAAATAAAATGCAAGGAGGATTAGTTAGAATGGAGTCCATAGGTGGGTAGAAGTTAGATATCCAAGTTTTTGAAAAAGGTATGCAAAGCTTTATTTTGTTCCAGCTTTCAGTATAGTCATGGTAGAATTTCATAATTATAATTGATTATTTGTCAAACCTTTGATCCTGTTTATTGGGATAACGGCTCTGACCTCTTGGTCTCCTTTAATTGGGGGTTATCGGGAGGCGGGGTCGTTACATATCCTCAACTTGCCACCCCCACATACTCAATAGTATGCGCTCTGAGTTTCCCTTGGGAATACTCATTTCACTATCTAGCAAGTTCTGACACTGAAGATGGCTCTACGACACAGAGATCTACATGATTAAGGATACACTTGATTAATTACTGCCAATTGAATGCATTAAGGCTGTATCATACAAGTGGACATTCAAACCCTAATTATTTTCTAACAAGAGTATATGTATAACAACTTCAAAAGATATAAAACATTTGAGGTATAAATCTTAATCACATTACACATGCAATCATTCATTATAAACTATTGGGCCACACTTATCATCATACTATTACAAGATACCAATATCTTATCACAAGTTCTAGGGTTTTAACCCTCATTGGAACATGAAGAGGATTTCACTTCAATCATGGCTTCAAACATGCCCAAAGGTCATTAAGACCATCACATTATTCATAGTAAGGTTATCATCATCATTCTAAGCCTTAAACAAGGCTCAAAAGATCATCAACACATATGTGTCCATAGATATTATCATAGGAAGGCACTATGATATTCAAATAGTACTACATTGTGGTTTCAACACAAGAAGAGTGTAATACATTGTCACGTTAATCATTCAACATGTATGATTATAACCAATCAACATCATATAATTACATTAAGGTTAGGTATAACAAGCTAGATCACATGGGAGTTACACTTCCACTTATTATAGTGATTTATCAAATATAACTATATGATGACAAAGGTAAGACTACAAATTAATGGTATTTAACCATAAAATTATCATCACTAGGACCCACATATGATACCATGAGATTCATTCTAATCCATTGGATGTTGAAGCATCCAATATTATTCATTGGATCAAGTTCATTGTTCAAGGTTATCAATTGAAGTATAGGTCTAACCATTAAATCAATTGAACCAAGGAACCATTAGTTTAAGGTTTATTAAATCTACAATTACATTATTAATTCATCATATATGGTGATGATCTGATCCACCATTAATTGTGATCACTAACTCACCGTTGGTTGTAAGATCAACAATATATTCATTTAACACCATCAAATATTAAGCTAATGCCATCATTGATTGATAACATCATTAAAATACTTAGTGGATGATAATTAAACTTCTAATTGAGCCAAAACCTGACCTAAGTGGGTGAACATAGGTTGTCACCATAAAATTTGATGCCCTTGATCATGAACATCAGTTTCCAAGATAGCAATACCATTGGTTGTTGAATGGTATGACCATCAGTTGTGTGATAGGGAAGGAAATAGCTTGAAAACTCTAATTTGAACCATCGATTATTTTGTACTTAGAACCATAAGTTGTTGCTGTCAAACTATACCAGATCATATTATACCTTAGAAAGGTTGTTCACATATTTAAAAGTTCATATAGAATTGGAACAGAATAGGGAACACCATAAAAAATTTGTAACCCTAAACCAGCATGGTTCCTTTATGCCTAGATCATCACATTAAAGCATAAACATGAACTAACAAGCCTCTAGCAAGCAATATAAGTGAAGAATATTATATAACTCGCCTCTAAAGAGTAGGTCTGAGTAAATAAGGTAAGAAAACCCTAGATTCAGATCTGAACTTGGCCAAGTAGGCACTTCTCTCCACAAAGAAGCAAAACCCTAGAGGAAGAAACAAGAAGGATAGATTTTTGAGTTCTAGAGCCACTTTCACCATGGAACAGAAAGGTTCCAACCTGGAGAAATATAGGAGGAATAAGATAAAATAAATAAACATAGGAAATAAGATAATACTTACACTTTTAGGTCAAGATCACTAGGAAGGAGCTTTAGGAACCCCTAAAGGAAGTCAATTGCAACCCTAGATTCTTTTTCTAAGAAGATCCTCACTTTCTTCTTACTTGGATAGGAAATTAGAAGAATCACAGAGGGAGAACGAGATTCATATAAGGAGGGAAGTGGTGGAGAGAAAATTGCTCATTTGGGTGCTTAGGGATAGTTATCTGAAACTTTAAGATAAAGAAAAAGAAAACGTTGAAGTTCTAGTATCTTTCCAACTGTCCATGGCCTTAAACTATTAAGAATATACAAGCATACACACAAGAAACACCCCCACCATACATATATACCTGATTAGATCTCCTTTATAGAATTTCCAAGCCAATCAAATAATTCATTAGTTGATAGCTACTAAAGGTAGCTCATCCATGAAGGGGTAAACCCTAAAATACCACCATGGCTCAACTAGGAGCACCATGGCTCAAAATACTCGAGAATGATAAGATAACATATAAGGAACATAATTTATGTGACCGATTGCAAACAAAACCCCTCAATTGGGTAAATTGTAGAAAAGTCCAAAATGTACATAAAATTGCAAAACATGCTCAAACGATGTTTAAATTGGACCAAATTTGAAACTTAAGATTGTATTATGATTTAAAAGCATATCACAAGGTTATATTAGGGTTATCAATATTAAATTATGGTAATTAAGCTTATTCAAGTCATTAGGCAAGTTCAGGGGCCTTACAAATAGTCCCTATTTAGCTATTACATGTTAAATGGTGGAGAACTAGTCCTTTATCCATTGTGAAAAGTGGCGGATATTATTGAATCTAAGTGAGAAAAAGTTGTAATAAGGGTAAAATCCTATGAAAGGGTGTAAAGACTCTGAATAGATCAAAACTAATGACAATTCATATACAACTATATCCAAAATGTGCATGCACAAACTGACCCTGAAGAGGTAAGATAGGTCTAATAAAAAATTTAGGTTTTACCACTCTACAAAGATAAATGCATGCATTTCAATAGGGTGTATATAAAATTATAGTTGAATAGAGAATCTAGTACACCAATCATCCAAATTTTAAAAAACCACAATTCAAACATCTTCAAGAAATTACAAAGATCTAGAGCAAATAATTAGAACAATATTGTTACTATTGGATTGGATCAAGTTTTTTCAATCTTTGCTTGTTACATTTTCGTTTTTCATCTAGGATACTACTTCATAAATTACCTTATCCTCTTTTATAAGATTTCCAATTGGCTTACATATGTATATAATCACTGTAAGACATTCTAGAATGTCATTATATTATCATCACATCATATAAATATTCCTTATATTTTGTGATTATGAAAATACCGAATAATTAATAAGATACCAACATATTTTTACTCTAGATTTATCATCTTGTTAAAAACATATGTACCAGTATATGCCTACCAATGCTCATGTGGTAGTTATTACATGTATGCATTAATACTTAGGTGTTGTAACATATTTGGTCAAGTATTTTTCATCCACGGATACAAATATCATTGTCGTGTTAAGGACTAATACATAGGTGCATTGCATATTATATGTTTTTCTTAAACTAGGATTCCATGCAAAGTTAAATATTGATATTCAAGTTTTTTTTAATCAAAATCCACAATTGAGGTTTTCAATCTACATTGTTTCTCCAAAACCATCTTCATTGTAATAGTTACATGTTCTCTATATAAATTTTATGTTTATCAAAATAATTTTAAGTATTTTCAAGTTTCCATATCTATTCTATAAGGTGTTTATAATACTATAAATAATTTTACGTGTAATTATAATTGAAATCTCATCTAAGTAAAGGCTTCAAAACATAAAGTTACCAAAAAAATGCTATATTTTCTTAATTTATTTTAAAATAAAGATATGTCCATTTGGATCTAAGTGATTCATTGGTAATAACTATTCTAAGTGTCTCTAATATATATTTCTAGGATTTTCATTTTCCAACATGGTGTAGTTAGATATTTAGAGCTACTTGTAGGAAGATATGTGCTAAGCACGTGCTACATAGTTGAATTAACGAATAAAATTACGCAATTGAATAAGGATAGTAGGATAGAATATAGAGACACCCTTTAATTTGTAGTGTTCCATTAAAAATTGCATGTGGTCCATTCATTTATGTTAATTGATGATTAACTTCTAAGTGACTTCCCCCAATTTGTAGCATGTATTTTATGAAATTACTTATGTTCTATAAAATAATATAATTTACATATAACACACTATAAGAGAAGAACTGGATTAACCGTCCAAGTGACTACCTCCAACATGTATGTGATTATCAAAATTGTCTCTATCCCAAAAGTTATGTAATTAGTACTCACAACTCACTCAAAAGAATAACTTGATTCATGTGATTACCGGAGTTACTTATGTTGTAGAAAATTATATGTGTAGTACTTAAAATAATTTAAGTATAACACGTTAAAAGATCAGAACACAATAAACTATCCCACATACTCCCTCCAACATGTATGTGTCATTATTGAAAATTGTCTCTGCTCCAAAAAATTATGTAACTAATACTAGCAACTTACTGAAAGAAAATAACTTGGCTGATGTGATAGTTGGAATTACTTACGCTATATATATATATATATATATATATAGAGAGAGAGAGAGAGAGAGAGTATACTCATAATAATTTAAATATAACACACTAAAAGAGAAGAATACAATTAACTATTTGGTTGACTCACTTCAACATGTATGTGAATTATCAAAATTGCTCCTGCTCTAAAAATATAACTAACACTCGGAACTCATTGACAGATAATAACTCTATCTATTTGATTATCAAAATTATTTATACTCTAGTACATTATGTACATAATGCTCCAATAACTTAAATATAACACACTTAAAAGATAAGAAGTACATCAACTGGTCGGATGACTCTCTCCGACATGTATGTGTAATTATCAAAACTACCACTACAAATAATGTAACTAATACTCAAAGCTCACTTAAAGAGAATAACTCAATTTATCTGATTAATGGAATTGTCTATACCCTAAAAAATGATATATATAATTCTCAAATTACTAAAATATAACACATTGAAATAGAAGATCTCAATTAATCGACGATAAAAAAGAACTTGATTAACTATCCGATCGACTCCCTCTAACATGTAGATACGTAAGCATGTAAAAGTTAATTAATACCCCACTGACTCCTTTTAATTTGTTGCAAAAGTTTCACACACTCTCCTTTTTAAATATATGCCTATTGATGGTTAACTCCCTACAACACTATGTAAAACACACATACGTACTCCTAAAAGATGTGAAAAAACCCACGCACATGTTGATGAAGCATGCAAACACACAATTAAAGTTACCAAACATAAAAATAGTAGAACTTGGATAATAATGAAAATTTAAATAAAAAATAAGTAGGCAACCAACCTGGTCCACTAATCTAGGACACAAACTGGAAGACCTTGCTTTATTATAGGGACTAGTAGCAAGACATGTGCTAAGCATGTGTTATATAATTAAATAAATCAACAAAATTATGTAATAGATTAAATTTATTAAAAGAGAATAATTTGATGATTTTCCAAGGGACACTTTCTAATTTATATGTAGTTCCTTGATTGAGCATATATCAATTGATGATTAACTTCTAGGTGGCTTTCTTTAATTTACCCCATGTGATTATTGAAATTACTTATGCTCTATAAATCTATATAATTTAAATATAACACGCTATAGAGAAGAATTCAGTTTAGTGTCTTAGTGATCCCTCTATCATTTATGTGTGATTACCAGAATTGTCTCTGTTTCAAAAATTATGTAATTAATACTCACAACTCACTCAAAGAGAATAACTCGATTCATGTGATTACTGAAATTACTTATGTTCTACAAAATTATACGTATAATATTCATACAAGATTAAATATAACATACTAAAAGAGATGAATTAACAAACCATCTGACAGATTCCCTCCAACATGTATGTGTCATTATCAAAATTTTCTTTGCTCCAAAAAATTATTTACCTAATACTAACAACTCACTGAAAGAGAATAACTTCACTGATGTGATTATTGGAATTATTTATGCTCTAACAAATTATATATATTATACTCATGATAATTCAAAATAAAACTCTAAAATAAGAACTCAATTAACAGTCTAGATGACTCCCTCCAACATATATGTGTGACTATCAAAATTGCATCTGCCTAAAAAAATGTAGCTAAGACTCTCAACATAATGAAAGAGAATAATTGAATTCATTTGATTATCAAAATAATTTATAATATATAAAATTGTATATATGTAATACCAAAATAACTTAAACATAGCTCATTAAAATAAACAAACTCGATTATCTCTACTCCAAAAAAATATGGAACTAGTACTCACAACTCATTCAAAGAGAATAACTCGATTCATTTGATTACCAGAATTATTTATACTCTAGGAAATTATATATATAATACTCAAAATAACTTAAATATAACACAGTAAAAAAGATGAACTCAATTGATTTCTCCAATGAATTCCTCCAATATGTATGTGTGATAACCAAAATAGCCTATGTTTTTAAGAAAATATCTAACTAATTGATGAATCCAAATTCATCATGATTTTCAGTCGCTATTTTGGGCCCAATTCGACTAAATACATTCAATTTCATCTCCTTAAATCTTACAATGTACAATTTTGCTTGGTTGATCAGATTATCAAGTTAGTAACTAGTTTTATATGAATTTCATTCAGATCATGCAAGTCAAGGTGAGGTTCAACCATCAACTAGAAATCACTTTCACCCAAGATCCTCTCATCCATGGTCTTGACCAAATGGTCTTAACCAAACGGTCTTGATCCATTCAGTGTGCTCAATTGATTTTGACCATTCGGTCTCGATCCAAACGGTTTCATTTATTCAGTTTTGACCTCTCGGGCTTAGCCATTCATCCACATGATCTTGACCCAGCGATCCACCCTCCTTGCGGTTTGCCTCCAACTGGTTTTGCCCTTCCATATGATCTCAAGACCGTTTGAAGCCTCATGGTCTCAAGACCGTGAGGAGGCAATCGGTCTCCAAACTGATCAAGCACCCTATCCAAAACCATTTGGCAGCGCACGGTCTCAAGACCGTTAGACAAGCAGACCGCGAGACTATTTGGAAATATCAGAGCAAACAATCACAAAGACCGTTACGTCCTCAAGATCGTTAGGCCAGCTGAGGGCACAAGACTGATCGGAGGTAGCAAACCGCGAGAAACTAAGACCGTTCGGAAGTGAAGACCGGTTGGAGTAGAGACTGTTTGGAAGACAAGACTATTTGGAAGGAACACGAGATCATTTGGAGGCTGAAGACCATTTGGACACATATGAGCAAACAATCGTGAATATCGTTAGAACCCGAAGACCATGAAGGCCACGAGACCAGTTGGGCACAAAACTGATTGCCCAAGACCGTTTGGGCACACAACAAAATTATTAGAAGCCAAGACTGGTTGAAGCAGCGGGGATGCAAGACCGTGATGAGATCTAAGACTGTGAAGAACCAGAGGCAACCAAGACTGATTGGAGGCATATTCCAAACCGTTTGGATGAAAGTAGTAGACTGAGAAGACCCTCATGGTCTCAAGAGCGTGAGGAAGTCTCATGATCCCAAACTGTGAGAAGACTAAATGGTTTCCAAAACTAATGAATGCATATTCATCATGAAAATCAATCGCCATCTTGGGCTCATTTTGATTCAATAAACCCAATTTCATTTACCAAATATCACAATGTGCAAAATTGATTAATTGGTTCAATTATCAAGGTTATTAATTGAGTTTATGTTGATTTTATGCACACCATGATGAGGTTCAACAATCAACTAGATCTCACCTTCACTCAAGCCTCTCAGCCTTTGTCCTGATCAATCGATTTTGACCAAACAGTCTGATCAATTGGTCTTGCACCAAGTAGTTTGCCCATTCGGTCTCAAGACCGCATGAGCACCATCCTCGCGAGACCGTATGGGAGGCCATAGGATCATGAAGTCTGTTTGGATCTAACATGTCTTCAAGACCGTTTGGGCATCTACCTTTCCACACCGTTAGATCATGGATCTACGATGCTTATTCATTTGGGCTAACAGTTTCCATCTTGATATGTCCTATCGGTCTCGCTGCTTTACCCCGCTACACAGTCTCTAAACCTTATGAGATCTCACAGTCCCAAGACCGTGTAGCAGTCCTTTCTCAAGACCATATGAACAACTTCACCTGAAGACCATTAGGCGGTCAGGCAACCTGTTTAAGACTGTATAGAGGACCTCACCACCTGCTTCCCTTCTTCTTCTTCCTTCCACCTGACCTGTAACCCTAGCACCACCTACAACCGCATGTCCACCACCATCATCTATGGCACCACCTCCATCTCTAGTGCTCTCCCTACACACATCAATCTGCGTGGCCTTCATCCACAATGCCCATCTCCACAGCACCAGCCACTAGCAAGACCTCTAGGTCACTCAGGCAGTCCGTGAAGCAAAATCGTGTAGACGAAAAACTCGTGACCGCTAGGAAACACAAGACTGATCGATCGATCCCAAACCAATTGGGCATTGCAAGCCACGAGATCGATTAGAGGTCCAAAATCGGTTGGATGCTAGAGTAAAGACCGTATGGACTTAGCAGACAGATAGAAATCGATCTGCTGAAAACCATTTGGAACCACTGATCTCAAGACCGATCAGGCACGAAGACCAGTTGGTCATGCTATCGGTTTGCAAACCATGAACATGATTACGATCCCCCAGGACCGTTTGGAGCCTGACATCCTAGGACCGATTGGGTAAGAGTGATCAAAACTGATTAAAGGCAATGTACCCAACCGTTTGGATGTTGATGAAGACAATATGGAGGCTGAAATCCAAGACCGTTTGGTCATTGATCGATCTGCAAACCGTTTGTTTCTCTAAAGCACAAGACCATTTGAGCCTGTGAAACCCAGACTGTTTGGAGGAAAATATCTAAAGACTGTTTGGGCAAAAGTCCCCAAACTGTTAAAGCAAACTGAGAAAATTGCAACATGGTCCAAAACATCAAGACCCCATCTGAGCCTATAAATAGGACCAACATGGCCCTCATTTGGGGCATCAGATTCGAGATGTCGCCACACTGCCCAAACGCAAGGTCTGATCCATCTACATCCACGCCATTGCTTCTCCACCTACTGCTCCTTTTGCTACAAGCAAGAAGGTTGAGAAGAGAAGAGAAGGAGGAGAAGAAGGGCTGCCCGGTCTGCCTTGGTGGTTCCCCCTTCTCATCCAAAGCTGCTCCGACACGACGTAGGAGATCCTACATCATCTTCACCGAGCTGTGACTACCTTCTGCATCATGCTCATGGCAGATTCTTTCCTCTCTCTCTTTCTTCTCTTTTCTCACATCATGAGTGAGTAGTTTCTTTTCACTGGGGTGCGGGGACTAGATTCGCCGCCCATGCAAACATGTCCTTTTGTTGAACATTTCATGGAAATGTATATACATTTTCATTTCGTTGTTAATTATTAATGTTTGTAGTTTGATTACCTACTTGTTTTCATATTGTTCTTCCCTATGTTTTGAGAACCTCTTTATGTATGGTAGAATGTCGATTAATGAGATTGACTCCCAAAATAGAAATATAATGGGATTCCTTGAGGTTGTAAGTGTATGATCCATGAGGGGATGAGCCATCTAGCCTACGGTGACGCTTCTTTGTTCCTAACGCCTGTATAGGGGACCCACAAACTTAGTTGGATTTTGTATCTTCTTTGTTAATCGTCAATGTTTGCTCGTAGATTAATCGATTGCTTGCTTAACATTTAGCACGATTGACTCCCAAACTAGAAATAGAATGGGGTTCCTTGAAGTCGTAAGTGTATGATCCGTGAGGGGACGAGCCATCTAGCCTACGGTGATGCTTATGTGTGCCTAACGCCTGTATAGGTGGTCCACAACTTCAGTTGGATTTCTGTATCTTTAGAGCTGTAAGTGAGTGATCCAGATGGTGATGAGACATCTGATACCTAAGGTGATGCTTACGCAAGCCTAACGCCCATATGGGGGGTTTTGCAGTAGCTCCATTTGGATGGTTATATCTTTCCTGGATGTTTGATGTTAGGATATGTTTGCATGTGTAGTGGTGGTGTAACCCAAGACCATCCCAGCGATTCCATACCATTAATCTAGATCCAACTTTAATTCTGCTATTTCCTTTCTTGCAATTAGTTTAATTAACCTAAAATCAACCAATTGTTCTATATATCAGTCTTACTTGAGCTAGATTCGACTAACAACGATTCTTAAAAACGTTGTCTCTTAGAATTTGATCCTTAACTATATTGTGATAAGAATCGTCCGCTTGAGGGTGATATTATTGCACAAGGTTTTGGTAAAAGCTCAGGGATTCTAACCCTGAGTGAATTTGTTAATGCGATAATATTCCACGTCAAATTCTGGTGCCATTGCCGGGGACAACAAAATCAGTTAGTCAAATCTAGTTCTTTTAAGGATAATCTAGTATTTAGTTTTTCTTTTGATACAATCAATCATATAATTGAATTTCACTCTACTCCATAAATCTTACTTAAGATCCTTTCAGTTTAGGAACCACCAAAGATTAGTGCATGCACCATTTGAACAGTCCCAGACTCTTTGCCAGTTTTGATCTGGAGATTGATAGAACCTTTCATCTTCAAAATAGAGAAAACCAAGCAAGAATGGCTCAAGAGGAGGAAATAGCCCGAAGGGTGGCTCAAGCCATCAATGCACAAAGAGAAAGACTCATGCAAGAAGCTAGGGCTGCAGTTCAAGAAGAAATCCTAGCAGCGCAAGCAGTAGAACTACAAAAGGATCTTAGGGAGTTCTCAATCCCTAAAGTTGCTAATGTTCATCACCCAGTTCAACCTCCTCCCATCCATGCTCCCAACTTTGAGATATGAGTGCATTGGATTACCTTGCTTCAAAACAACCCATTCTATGGTAAACAAGGAGATGATAGTCAGGAACATCTTCTGAGGTTTATTGATCTATGTGCCATGACAAAGCAAAATGGAGTGTTCGGTGATGCATTTAGACTTCGTCTTTTCAAGTATTTGCTTGCTGATAGAGCTATAAGTTGGTACAACTCCTTGCAATGCAAACCCATCACTACTTGGGAACAAATACAAAATATTTTTTTGGAAAAAATTTACCCTCCTTCTCTCACCTATGAAATTAGGGGTTGAATAACAATGTTCACTCAAGCCCCTGGAGAAACCCTTGCTGAAGCATGGGAAAGATATAAAGATCTTCTAAACACGTGTACACATCATGGAATCCCTAAGAATCAGCTTATTGAAATCTTCTATGGGGTGTGGACGATGACATCAAGAGGTTTTTAGACTCCTCATCCGGAGGAAACTTCATGCGTCAGAGTTATGACAGCGCATGGAGGGTTGTCACCCTTGGAGCTGAAAATCAAGCTAATTGGGGTAGGTCTATAGGTAAGGGAGTATTGAAGGTAGCTATGGATGAAGTTATTTGAGAATACAAGTCTATCGCTGAAACCCTAAAACTCTTAGTTGCCAAGCAAGACCATATTGAATCATCCCTTGCTACAATTGGAAGAGGACATTCACCCTCTCAACAACAAGAACATATCAAGTCTGCTTCACTGTTCTATGAAGCACGTAAAGGTACTGATCATTCCACTTTAGCATGCAATGTTCTCTATGATGTTGTTCTAAGCAATGTATGTGGCAAAGGAGATGATGGTCAAATAGAAAACCTCAATGCTATCAACACCATCCCTGGTCAAGGATATTACAATCCAAATCTATATAGGAACCATCATGGCTTTCAATATGGAAATCCTTCTAGAGTGGTAAACTCACATCAACTTGGTTCGAACAATCAACAACGAGGCCCACCAAGATTCTAGTATAATCAACAATAGAATTTTGGGAATCAAGAAAACTTTAGGGGTAATTTTCATAATAGGAACTCCAATAATTATCAAAACAATTCTCAGTTCCAGAATCCCAACCAAGTCTCTGATAAAAAAAAGGGCAACAAGCCGATCCTGTCTCTCCAGATGACAAACTAATAGCAATTGAGAAGATGTTGCAATCAAAGCAGACTATGATAGCTAACCAGCAAGCCCACCAGAAAGCTATTGAATCTCAACTAGCTGAACTTACAGCTAGCATGAAGCCACCTACTGGAGCCTTTGTTGGCTAACCTAAGAACAATCCTAAGCATCCTGAAAAATTGAAGGCTATCGCCACCAGGTATGGAAAAGACTATTCTGATCGTCCTATCAAGACACATGTGGCTATTACGGATGAGGATGAACCAATGATCACTCGAGACTCTAAAACACCTGAGTCTCAACCAAAAGGGCCAACAACCACTGATAAGACATATAAGGGAAGTTCTAAAAAATCTACTATCGAAGAAACATAAACACCAGAACCAGAGGTTCATGTATATAAGCCTCATATACCTTTTCCAGCTCATCTAAGGCAAACCAAGCTTGATACTCATTTCAATAAGTTTGAAGAAAGTATGAAGAAGCTTCATGTTGATATACCCTTCTTGGATGTACTGGCTAAGATACCAGCTTGGACGAAGTACTTGAAGTCACTCCTCATAAGGAAATATATAACTGAAGAATATGAAATAGTCAAGTTAGCAACAACTACTTCAGACATTATCTAGAGTAAGATGCCCAAGAAGCAGAAAGATCCAGGATCTTTTGGGATCTCCTGCCATATTGGTGATTCATCGTGTAAGAAAGGATTGGCTGATCTTGGCTCCAGTATCTCCATCATGCCACTTAGCCTTTGCAAAAGGCTAGGGTTTGCTGAACTACTCCCGACTGGTATGTCAATACAACTTGTAGATAACACTATCACTCTACCCTTAGGAATCATTGAGGATGTCCCTGCCAAGGTTGGCAAAGATTCTTATGTCCCTTGTGACTTTGCCATCATGGACATAAAAGAAGATACTAGATACCCCCTCATCTTTGGACGTCCATTCCTCGCCACTGCAAGAGCCCTAATTGATGATGAAGCAGGAACCCTACTACTCAGATTAGGAAAAGAAACCCTCAAATTTAAAGTATTTGAAAGTATGAGAAGACCGAGTATGCAAGAAGAAGTTTACTTGATTGAATGCATAGAGAAGATGCCACTCCTCACATAAGAGGATTACGAATAAGAAGACCCCTTAGGAGTGGCTCTAACTAATCCAAATGCTGCTAGTTCAGTTGACAAACAAGTTAAAAGTTGTGTTCTCGTCCTTGATACTACTGAAGAAGATCCTAAAGCCAAATTTGAGGAAATCAAAGCCATGGATGTCACTGAAGAACCATGTAAAAAACCACAAGCTCCTAAAATGAAGCCCTTACCCGAAGGATTGAAATACATGTGTTTAGATGAAATAAAGGTCTGCCTAGTCATTATAAATTCAGATCTAATAATGGAACAAGAAGATAAACTCTTGACGGAATTAAAAGAAAGAAAGAAAGCAATAGGGTATAAGATGAGTGATCTCACAGGGGTCAATCAAGCACTGTGCATGCACAAAATCCCTATGATGGAAGATCAAAAGCCAACCATTGAACACCAAAGGAAGCTTAATCTGAATATGAAGGAAGTTGTCTGCCTTGAAGTTATAAAGTTGCTCAAGACAGGAATTATCTATCCGATCTCTGATTCGCCATGGGTAAGTGTCGTGCATGTTGTCCCAAAGAAAGGAGGAACTACTATGATACAAAATGAAAATGATGAACTCATCCCCACTCGAATAGTCACAGGCTGGAGGATGTGTATTGATTACCAGAAGTTAAACAAGGCGACTCGAAAGGACCATTTCCCATTGCCTTTTCTTGATCAAGACTTAGAAAGATTGGCTCACCAAGAATATTTTTGTTATCTTGATGGTTACTATGGATTCTATCAGATACCCATACATCCAGATGACCAAGAGAAAACTAGTTTTACCTACCCATTTGGAACATACACATTTAGAAGGATGTCGTTCAGCCTCTGTAATGCACCTGCAACTTTCCAATGTTGCATGGCAACCATATTTGTTGGTCTATCATGGAAGTTTTTATGCATGATTTTTCTGTGTATGGAGATTCATTCGACTCAGGCCTAAAACACCTCTCCCTTGTCCTTAAATGGTGTGAAGAAGCACATCTTGTGCTAAACTGGGAGAAGTGTAACTTTATGGTAAAGGAAGGCATTGTCCTTGGTCATAGAGTCAACAATCGAGGAATTGAAGTTGATAGAGCAAAAATCAAAATGATTTACAAACTCACTATTCCAACGAATGTTAGAGAATCTCACACGTTCCTAGGTCATGTAGGATTTTATAGATGATTTATTAAGGATTTCTCCAAAATAACCAAACCTATGATGAATCTTTTGCTAAAGAATGCTTAGTTCCACTTTGATGAAGAATGTGTTAAAAGTTTCAACATCCTAAAGCATGCTCTTACAACAACACCCATCATCAGATCTCCCGATTGGGATCACCCATTCAAAATTACGTGTGATGCCAGTGATTTTGTTGTGGGTGATGTTTTAGGACAATATATATTAAAGAAACATTATGTGATCTACTATGCATAGAAGACCCTTGACGAGGCTCAGAGGAATTATGCAACTACCGAGAAGGAACTTCTTGTAGTCGTGTATGCCTTTGACATGTTCAGATCCTACCTCATAGGTTCAAAAGTCAATGTCTACACAGATCATGCAGCCATCTGTTACCTCCTAGCTTAGAAAGATGTTAAACCCAGGTTAATAAGATGGATTCTCCTCTTGTAAGAATTTGATCTAGAGATAAGGGATAAAAAGGGTATAGAGAATGTTGTGGCAGACCACCTCAGTCGCATCCACACTCTAGAAACTGAGAAGATCTCAATTAACGACTCTCTTTCGGATGACCAACTAATGAAAGTTTTAGAAGCTACCCCCTGATACTCAAACTATGTGTACTACCTCACTGCTGGTGTCATCCACCCTGAATGCACCGAAAATGCACTGAAGAAATTCATGCATGATGTGAAGCAATATCACTGGGACGAGCCATACCTTTTCAAACTTTGTGCTGATGGTCTATACAGATGTTGTATCAGTGAGGAAGAAGCCCAACTTATTTTAGAACAATGTCATTCAGGACCAGTTGGAGGCCATATGAGTGCTAAGAAAACTGCTATGAAAGTCTTGCAATGTGGTTTCTTTTAGCCAACCATATCCAAAGATTCCTACAATTTTGTTCTATCATGTGACAAATGTTAGAGAATGGGTAACATAACAAAGAGAGATGAGATGCCACTGAAGTTTTGGTATGAAGTCAAGATATTTGATGTTTGGGGTGTGGACTACATGGGTACATTCCCATCTTCTCATGGATTTTCCTACATCCTAGTGGATGTGGATTACGTCTCAAAATGGGTAGAAGCCATACCAACTGTCACTAGAGATTCCAAACCCATCATCAAAATGTTCAAAGATATTATTTTCCCCCGTTTCAGAGTCCCCCGCACTGTGATATCTGACGAAGGATCTCATTTCCTAGAAAAAAGTTTTGAGGCATTGCTGAGGAAATATGGTGTAACACACAAGGTAGCCTCACCCTACCATCCACAAACAAGTGGATAGGTAGAGGTTTCTAACCGTCAACTCAAGGCTATTTTGGAAAAGATAGTAGGCCACAATCGAAAAGATTGGTCAGTGAAAATCAATGACGCATTGTGGGCCTACCAAACTGCCTTTAAGACCCCCCTTGATACTACACCATTTCGATTAATATATGGAAAATATTGCCACCTGGCTGTTGAACTCAAACACAAAGCACATTGGGCAATAAAACAACTGAATTTTGATATGAAGAAAGTTGGCCAAACCAAGATTCTGCAACTTCAAGAGCTGGAAGAACTCCAGATGACAGCTTATGAAAATGCACGAATCTATAAAGAATGTATGAAACTTTGGCATGATGGTCATCTAAAAAGATAAAACATACAAGTGGGAGACCAAGTTCTATTGTTCAACTCAAGATTGAAGTTATTCCCAGGGAAACTCCGTTCTCACTAGACTGGACCCTACATTGTCAAGAGCATCTCCCCACATGGAGCTTTCTCTTTATGGAGTGAAAAGTCAGGCGAATTTGTGGCAAATGGTCAACGTTTGAAGAGATATTTCACCTCAACTAACATAGGCACTAAAGAAATGCTGGAACTTACCAATCCAATGGATCCTCTGTAAAGTTGAAGGAATTAAGTCGAGCCATCGACATAAAACAAAGGCGCTTGTCAGGAGGCAACCCGATTAATAATTTTTTTTTACTTTTAATTACAAATTTCCTTAATTTTGTTTTTAAATTTTTGATAAGTTTGAACAAAATAAAAATCGCAACGCGAGATGCCATCTTGAGTTCTGATTGATCTCAATTTTGAGATTTTCATATGGAGGATGCACGCTGCTTTGAACGCAACCACATCTGGTGGTCCCAATGACATGAATTTTCCCCTCCATCTTGGATTTAGGGTTTGCTCGAGACGAGCAAATCATTAAGTTCGGGGTGGAGGGTGGGTGGTACATACCTCACTTACCACTTTCACCCATCTATTTCGGACATTAAAGATTTCATCATTGCATTTTTAATCTCATTGCATTTTTATCGAAATTTTTGAAAAAAAATTAAAAGTTTTCAAAGAAATTGAACAAATACTTGATGAAGTTTTGACGCTTTATGTTTCAATAAAAACCATTACCTAACCAGCTAGTTTCTCTCGATGCATTTCAAATCATTATACCCTCCTTATTCGAAGAAGATCCTCAAAAGGACCTTCTTCTAAAAACTAGCGTTTTGACTGAAATCATCTTGTGAAGCTTATGAATCCTAACATCACAATCTTTATGCAAAAATGGCAAGTGTCTGTCAAACTGATAGGAATCAAACACATCGTGCTTCCTAACTGACTAGTGGAACAACAACATGGAATCCCCACCGGATCCTCATCAAGTCATTATTGGAGCAGAGTACAATATAGAGAACAACCCGATGCACAAAATTGTTAATCAAGTTGCATTCTAATCTGAACTCTCTTCTACACTTCTTCTATCATCTTCGTACCCCTCCATCCATAAAAAAGAAAAAAAATAGCCAAAATATTGTCAAACCCTAAGTTTGGGGTGGCATGCCACTCCCCTCTATATATGCTTCTTCCATACCCCTTGCAAATTAATAGCGGCATACCACCAAGAAAAGATGCCAAAGCGCACAAAAAAATGCAATCTTGAGTCAAATAGAGGAGAGATTCACACACAAAAAATTGCAATAAATGAAATTGCAATTAATATAATAAAAATCTGGAGCCGAATAGAGGAAAGATTTATTTATTCCTTTCGTACCACCCTTCACTCCCTCTTCTACCTAAAGGCAAAATAAATGCCTCCACTACCCTGAAATACACCAGTGTCAGATCAGATGCACACTTGTTGTTCTACGGGTATCCCTGGACTCTTACGAAACTCTTTGACATGCTTGTTGCTGGAAAAAGTGAGGAAGAAGTGATGTTGGAAAACATACCCAGGAATGAAGATATGTTAAGATGTGTTCAACGGTCTCAGGAAGCTGAGATGCTTAGTCACACTAAGTAGAAAGGAAACAATCGTGATGTGAAGAGGAGGCAATCACATGACCCGAAAGTATTCATTTGGTGACTGTTTCAGATTTTGTGTTACTCGAGGATGAGAAACGTTTAAGTTTGAGGTGTTTTGATGAATGCATATTCATCATGAAAATCAATCACCATCTTGGGCTCATTTTGATTCAATACACCCAATTTCATTTACTAAATATCACAATGTGAAAAATTGATTAATTGGTTCAATTATCAAGGTTACTAACTGAGTTTATGTTGATTTTATGCAGGTCATGATGAGGTTAAACAATCAACTGGAGCTCACCTTCACTCAAGCCTCTCAGCCTCTGTCCTGGTCAATCGATTTTGACCAAACGGTCTGATCAATCGGTCTTGCACCAAGCAGTTTGCCCATTCGATCTTAGCCATTCATCCATTCGGTCTCAAGGCCGCATGAGCATCATCCTCACGAGACTGTATGGGCAGCCACAAGATCATGAAGACCGTTTGGATCTAACATGTCCTCAAAACTATTTGGGCATCTACCTTTCCAAACCATTATATCATGGATCTACAGTCCTTATTGATTTGGGCTAATGGTTTCCATCTTGATCTGTCCTATCGGTCTCGCTGCTTTACCCCTCTACACGGTCTCTAATCTGTATGAGATCCCACAGTCTCAAGACTGTGTAGCGGTCCTTTCTCAAGATCGTATGAATGGCTTCACCTCGAGACCTTTAGGTGGTTGGGAAACCTGTTCAAGACTGTATAGAGGACCTCACCACCTGCTTCCCTTCTTCTTCTTCCTTCCACCTGACCTGTAACTGTTATAACCACAATTTCTTAAGAATGTAGTAAAAGATGTAATTCTTTTTAAAAGAATAAATGAAATCTATTTCTTTGATTTTTGATGGATTTCGTGTGAAATGGCTTTGATTGATTGATAATGGGCCTTGTTGGCCATTAAGCCCAATTGAAAAGATATGAGAAATAAAAGGAAAATGATTTGATTAAATAAAAGGAGAATAAGTGAAATAGAAACAGATAAGAGAATAAAGGCAAGTAAATATTCTCCAATATAGGAATTCGTTCCTTTAGGTTTTCTTGAGGTCCAAGGGACCTAAAATAACAAAATAATAGCAAAGGGAAAAGAAATACCAATTAATTTTGGATTAATTAAAGGATAACTTAGGAGGGAAGGAAACCTTCTCATCCATTGTAATTTTTTCCCAAATTTCGTACATAGCTAGATAATGTAAAAACAAACGTTCCCTTAAACTTTGAGGCAAAAAGGAGTTATGGTTTGGGAGATATCAATTTCTCAAGATTTCTCCAAAATAAGGCATTAATTGGCAATTGAAAAAGGTATTTTCCTTTGTGTCTGATCGTGTGCAATAAGCACCGTTGGATCTTGATCCAATGTTGGATGCTCATCGTCTAAGTCCCACTGGGACTGGGACTCGGCCATTGATAGAGGGTTTTTCCCTCTTGGATTCCTCGCGATCCACTGAATGTGCAAGTTGGATGATGATTCCGTTGGACTCGGGGAAGGAAACCGAAGGGAAACATTCCAGGTCTGACGAGGATTGGTTGTCGATTGGGAAAGTTCCCAATCCGGCAGGGACTTGCCCGACCCTATATATAAGGAGGGATGAGGAGGGAACCAACACCTCTGTTTTCTATCCCAATTGATGCAGATTGTTGCGAGGAACGTTTCCATGCGTCCAATTGGTCTTTTCATCCTAACCTTAACCCTCGTCACCACCACGAACCTCGTTGGGTCTGGAGAGAAAGGGAGACTCACGATGTGATTGTGGCTGCAATTGAGCCTTCGGTCAAGTTCGGCTGAGGGAGGCAGAGCCTCCTGGAAGTTTGGCACGCTCGCTGGTGGCCGAAAGCTCCAAGTCAACCCTAAGGTTGACCATAGTGGGCTTGTTGTACCTTCGCACGAGGAAGAAGAAGACCTCACGGTCTTTTACCAAAGTTGCCCTCACCTCTTGCAATCGCATTGAGGCTAGTCTGGTCTTTCACCTGTTTCTAATCGTGAAAGATAGACACACACATTTGTGGCCGTTGGATCCTAAGTGGACCACCGGACTACGGGTCAAACGGTCCATATTTTTCTGAAAATTGCCAATAAATCAATTAAAAGGAATTTTCTTGATAAAATCATATTTGTTGATAGAAAACATAGATGGGAAAGTATGTACATGAAAAGTGATAAAAAAATACGAGGAATAAAGTAAAAATTGTTTGAAAGCCTAAATCATTATCTTTTTGCAAAAGTATCTAAGTTTGATGAAAATGGGTGTTAATTTGTGGGTAGAAACCCTAATTGTAAATCAAGGATAGATTTCTTATTGCAATTAGGTTATTTCAAGCATGGTTAACTTATTTAATGATAAAGTTAGATTTTAACCTATTTTGATGATGGAATTGCAAGAATTAGGGTTTTAAACCTAATGTTGTAATTAACACCCTTAGAACCCTAAGTGAGGAAAAAGGGAAGAAAAGATATCGTAATTCGAAAATTAGGGTACGTTTTTGTGGTCCAAACCTGATCTTAAGGATCTTAATGGAAAATAAGACAAGATAATTAGGGTTTGATGGATATTTTGATAAAAGTAAAATAAAAGTGGTAAAAAGGAAATGAAACCCTAATTATGGTTGAAAACTTAAAAAGGGATAGTAACCCTAGGGAATGATTAGGTCTATTAGACTTGGATACCATGATCCATGATAGAAAACATTGGATGTTTATTTCAGGACTGAATTGTGCTTGCTTGCTTGATTCTGGATAAGTGGATTGTTTGGATTAACTCTGCATTCAAGACAACTTGATAGGTATGTGGTTAATTACGATTAATCGCATTAGTTTTTCCGAAGGTTTCCTAGATGGTTAATCACATTGATTGAAACTAAGTAATTTGGATGTTCATACTGCAATTATAAAGTCACTATGGTTATCACAAATATAAATACATGTGTATTCTGGCACCTACATGCCACCCTGATGGAAGATGCCATAAAGGTCAGGCCCAAGAGGGTAGACCAATGGGCACCATGAGAGGTGACCCCAGACACAAAGCTCGGGAATGAGAAGGTGGTCTATGTTACATGACTATGGGGCACCATGAGGAGTGACCCCCACCCACCAAGCTCGGGATTGAGAAGGTGGCCTTCAGTCAATGGAAAAAGGGAAACCCTAGAGGGGTATTCCATGGTTAGGGCAAAAGTGGTGGAGAATGAAACATTGAAAATGTAAATTGGTTTGCTAAATTACCCTAATTGTGATAATTAAATTGTTAGCCTTATTAGTGAACTTTTGGTTGTCCCCACATACCAGCAGATTCTTGTATGCTGATCATGTTTTTGTTTATCGACGTTTTAGGTACAACCCTGAAATGAACAAATAGTAAAGTGACACATTGTGAAAATAAGAAATAAAGTACAAGGAGGATTAGATAGAGTAGATCAAAGCTGTGGATAGATAGATTTCCAAAGTTTTTTAAAAGGTATGCAAATTTTTATTTTAATACCAGATTTTAGTTTAGTTAGTAGAATTTCATAATTATTATTGATTAATTGTCGAACCTTTGATCCTATTTATTGGGATAACGACTCTGACCTCTTGGTCTCCCTTAAGTGGAGGTTACCGGGAGGCGGGGTCGTTACAATTGGTATCAGAGCATAGGTTCCTCAGTTAATCTTTAATAATTATTAAATTTTACAAATTCCATAGAACCGAGGGAGTTATTAGAGTATTTTCTGAAAGTTTGAGGTGTCTAGAAAAGGATCACGTCCGGGGGCTGGCAATATTTTCCTCTGCACCGCTAGTCGGAATACGAGGACTCCCAGATTGTGTGACTGCCTGGAAAATGTCTTAGGATTTGACTCGAAATAAGATACCTTTAGGACTCTCTCATCTTATTCATCCCTTCTCAACTCAAATTCTATTAAGGATTTCAAGGATTAGGATTTTCCCTCTCTTCCTCACCCTCTTGAGGTATGTTAAGGTTTAAGGAATTCTCCACCAAAGTAATAAAAGATACATAATTAAGATGTCATCGACATAAGTATAATTAGTTAAATATAGACTAAAGGTATGTTTGTGTGCTTATGTAGATGGATCGTATAAAGATTGTGGCTATTCCGGTTGCCACCAATGGTGGTGGGCCTCCCCGCAAAGAGAATGGGTCTTCTAAGAAAAGAAAGCGAAACCATGGTGGTGAAACCTCAAAGACGAGAAAGAGACCTGAAGGAACTGCACATGAGGCCCCCAACCCTGACCTGATACCCTTCAACACCCTTGAGCAAGAGGAAGGACCAGGATATGAGGAACAATATGAGTATGAGAAAGTCACCCAGATGGAGGAGGACCAGTCTGTTGGTCCAGAACTGACCATGGTAGTTCACACTACAGAATGGATGGAGTATCAGAAACGACTGACTGAGGCTATCCATGCCTTATCCCTCAGGGACATAGCTAGAGATGAGAATGGTGAGCCACTACTTGTTCATCCTCGACTGGGAGCCACCATCTTAGACTTCGTCAAGCAGAACATTGAGAAGTTCTAGGGAGAAGATAAGTCTGAAGTGGTCGACAAGGCGGAAGCTTGGCTTCTTACAGTCGAGAATGGATTCTGTATGCTTGAAGTACAGCCAAACAAGAAGGTTATGTTTGCTACTCACCTTTTGGAAGGTGCAACCAAGATATGGTAGGAGAACCATATCACAGGAAGAGACCTAAGTGAAGAACTGATGGCGTGGACCGATTTCAAGACCATCTTCACTGCCAGATTCATTCCCGTCTCAGCCAAGAAGGAGAAGGAGTGAGAGTTCACCAACATGACACAAGGAAGCTCGTCCGTTGCCGACTTTGGTCGCAAGTTCCGCATCCTAGAACGTTTCGGTCACATGATGGATGAAGAAAGAAGGGTGGACCACTTCATAGAGCGTCTGCACCCTGCCATCAAGCCACATGTGATGGCTAGTAAGTCGAAGACCTTCTCTGATGCCTATAACATTGCCTTGGACATGGAAAGGATGGTGATGCCTGCAAAAAATCAATCCAAAGGATACCTGGGTTTCACTGAAGGAGCTCAAGGGCAGAGGAATGAACACAAGAAGGGACAAGGACGCAACCACAACAAAAGCAAGCATGGGCACAAAGGCAAGCCTCATGGTCATCTCCAGCAGTGTCGCACCTGTGGACGGACACATCCTGGGAAGTGTCATTTTAAGAAGAAGGTGTGTTTCAGATGTTAGCAAGAAGGACACTTCATCGCCAATTTCCCTCAGCCTGACCCAAGAGGACCTTTTGGGTCGCAACCTGTGGTAGCACAACCAGTAGCTACAACACCTCCAGTCGGTGGAGAGAGAAGGCAAGTTAGAGTGTTCACCATCAACAATGAAGAAGCTCAGGCGAATACTAATAGGCTGATCGAGGGTAATAACCCTTAGATGTTTTTCCTTTTAGTTTAGTAGATCATGTAATAGCCTTCTGATGTGGTATAACTATGTAGGCATGTTGGAAGTCATGGGACAAAATGTAAAAGCACTCTTTGATTATGGTTCTACTAATACTTGTATTTCGAGAAATTTGGCAACTATGCTTGGTTTGGATATCAAGGATTTGGGTTATGTTCTGGTTGTCACAACCCCGAGTGGTTGTATTTATACCTCTCTTTTGAAAACCCTTGTTTTCCCAGTTAAGTATCTGAACCATGAGCTTCCCACTAACTTCATCCTCCTCGATATGAATGATTTTTATGTATCATTGATATGGATTGGCTTTCCACCTACAGAGCCCAGATTGACTGTAGAGAGAAGAAGATTCTTATTAGGAAGACCGATCATCCACACTTCACCATTTGAGGAAGGAAGAATGCGACAACCAACCTTTATGTGTCCGCTTTGAAAGAAGAATAGATGCTATCCCAAGGTTATCGAGCCTACCTAGCCATAGTTACCATACCTGAAGTTAAGGGAAGATCCTTAGAGGAGATAGAGGTGGTCCGAGAGTATGCAGATGTGTTTCCGGATGATCTACCAAGAATTCCCCCTGAGAGGGAGGTAGATTTCTCTATTGAGATAGCTCCTGGACTAACCCTATATCTATGGCACCCTATAGAATGGCCCCTGTAGAGTTGCTTGAGTTAAAAACCCAGTTGCAAGAGTTGTTGGATAAAGGCTTCATCCGGCCCAGTACATCACCTTGGGGAGCACCAGTCCTCTTTGTGAGAAAGAAGGATGGGTCGCTTGGGATGTGTATTGACTATCAGATGATCAACTAGGAAACCATTAAGAATAAGTATCCTTTGCCTAGAATAGATGACTTGTTTGACCAGCTCAAATCAGCTCAAGTCTTCTCTAAGATCGATTTGAGGTCAGGATACCACCAGGTGAGAGTAAGGAGTGAGGATATACCTAAAATGGCTTTTCAAACCCGATATGGTCACTATGAGTTTGTGGTCATGTCGTTTGGATTATCTAATGCACCTAGTGTCTTCATCAACCTCATGAACAGTGTGTTCCATCCTTTCCTTGACTCTTTTGTGATTGTGTTCATAGATGACATTTTGGTGCACTCGGATGACCTCGCCCAACACCATGACCACCTGGGTAGAGTCCTTGATATCCTTAGAAAGCATAAGTTTTTAGGAAAGTTCTCAAAATGTGAGTTTTGGTTAGACCGAGTCATGTTTCTTGGACACATCATCTCAGGAGGAACGATCTCTGTAGGTCCAGCCAAAGTATCACCAGTTCGAGACTGGTCGACACTGAAGAACCCCTCTGAGATTCACAGCTTCTTGGGGTTGGTTGGATACTACTGTCGCTTCATCAAGGATTTCTCAAAGACTACTTTGTCACTAACCATGTTAACCCGAAAGGATGTGAAGTTCATGTGGTCTGACATATGTGAAGCTCGCTTCCAGGAGTTGAAGGAGAAGCTGACCACCGCCCCTGTATTGACTCTACCTTCTGGCAATGAGGGTTTCATGATATTCACTAATGCTTTCAAGATAGGACTTGGCTGTGTGTTGGAATAGAATCGACATGTGGTTGCATATGCTTCCGGATAGCTCAAGCCCAATGAGGTGAATTATCTGAAACATGACCTAGAGCTAGCTGCTATTATCCATGCTTTGAAGATATGGCAACATTACTTGTATGATGCTACCTTCGAGATCTTCACTGACCATAAGAGCTTAAAATACCTGCTGACACAGAGAGACTTGAACCTATGACAACGACAATGGATGAAGTATATGAAGGATTACGACTTCACCATCGCCTATCATCCTGGTAAGGCGAATGTCGTGGCAGATGCTTTGAGTCTAAAACAACTTAAGTGTGTAGCTGTTTTGTCCAGTTAGTCGAAGAGTTTGGAGGAGCTGATGGAGTGGACTCCACAACTGTTAGAAGATCAAGTTCATTTGGCTAATATCTAGATTCAATCTGAGTTGTTGAGTGAGATCATAGCAACACAGTTGACCAGTGAAGAGCTAGATAAGATGAAAGGTTTACTGATGAAGTCACAGACCCGTCTATCCATGGGAGTAGACGGAGGAATCAGGTTTGAGAATCGCATATGGGTTCCAACAGATTCATCGATAAAGGAATGTATCTTGCAAGAGGCTCATGGATCCAAATACACAGTACACCCAGGAACTACTAAGATGCTCAAGGACTTGCAGAGGTTTTTCTGGTGGCCAGGAATGAAGAAAGATATTGCAGCATGTGTGGTCAGCTGTCTTACGTTCCAGATGGTGAAGGATCAACACCAACGACCCAGCGGGCTGTTACAATCAATAGAGATTCCAGAGTGAAAATGGGAGTAGATCACCATGGATTTCATGGTGGGTCTACCCTGGACCAAGAAAGGTCATGATGTGATATGGGTTGTGGTAGATTGTCTTACCAAGTCAGCACACTTCCTTGCCTTAAAGACCACTGCTAAGCTGTTAGACCTAGCTGAGTTGTATATCAGAGAGATAGTGCATTTGCATGGTGTACCCAGATCGATCATCTCTGATAAAGACCCAAAGTTTACTTCCAAGCTGTGGAAGCAAATTCAAGAAGAACTGGGTACCAGGTTGAAGTTTAGTACGTCTTATCACCCCCAGATGGATGGTCAGTCAGAAAGGACAATCTAGACATTAGAAGATCTATTGAGAGCTTGTGAGCTCGATTGGGGTGGCTAATGGGAGCAGTACTTACCTTTAGCTGAGTTTGTCTATAACAATAGCTACAAAGCCAGTATTAGGATGCCTCCGTATGAAGCTTTGTATGGGAGACCGTGTCGGTCCCGACTTCACTGGGATGATGTGGGTGAGAGGACCCTGTTGAGGTCAGATGAGCTCCAAGTGTATGCTGATAAAGTTTCTTTGATCAAGCAAAGGCTGAAGAGAGCCCTGGATCGACAGAAGTCGTATGCTGATGCAAAGCGGATTGATGTGCATTTCACTATGGGGGAGCATGTGTTTTTGAAAATCTGACCACTCCAAGCTATAGCTAAGAACAAAGGAAAGATGAATCCCCGATACGTGGGTCTGTTTGGGGTGTTAGAACGGATTGGTGAAGCTGCATATCATTTGGCATTACACCCTCAGTATAGCATGATGCATGATGTGTTTCACGTGTCCAACCTGAAGCGATATGTGCATGATCTGAGCCATATGCTGAGCATTGAACCTATTGAGCTTCAAGGAAAGCTGACTTATCCTGAGACACCTTAGCAGATTCTATATACCAAGGTGAAAGAGCTCAGATGCAAGAAAATAGAGATGGTAAAGGTTCTTTGGAGGCACCATGGAGAAGATGAGGCCACATGGGAGCTGAAGGCAGACATGGAGAAAGCATACCCTGAATTGTTTGTTTGATTGCTTGAATTTTGAGGGAAAATTTCCTATAAGGAGGGGAGGATGTTATAAAGGAATGTATCTTACAAGAGGCTCATGGATCCAAATACACAGTATACCCAGGAACTACTAAGATGCTCAAGGACTTGTAGAGGTTTTTTTGGTGGCCAGGAATGAAGAAAGATATTGCAGCATGTGTGGTCAACTGTCTTATGTGGCAGATGGTGAAGGCTGAACACCAACGACCTGACGGGCTATTACAGTCAATAGAGATTCCAGAGTGGAAATGGGAGCAAATCACCATGGATTTCATGGTGGGTCTACCCCGGACCAAGAAAGGTCATGATGCGATATGGGTCATGGTAGATCGTCTTACCAAGTTAGCACACTTCCTTGCCTTAAAGACCACTGCTAAGCTGTTAGACCTAGCTGAGTTGTATATCAGAGAGATAGTGTGTTTGCATGGTCTACCCGGATCGATCATCTCTGATAGAGACCCAAAGTTTACTTCCAAGCTGTGGAAGCAAATTCAAGAAGAATTGGGTACCAGGTTGAAGTTTAGTACGTCTTATCACCTGCAGATGGATGGTCAGTCAAAAAGGACAATCTAGACATTAGAAGATCTGTTGAAAGCTTGTGTGCTCGATTGGGGTGGCTCATGGGAGCAGTACTTACCTTTAGCTGAGTTTGTCTACAACAATAGCTACCAAGCCAGTATCAGGAAGCCTCCGTATGAAGCTTTGTATGGGATACCGTGTCGGTCCCCACTTCACTGGGATGATGTGGGTGAGAGGATCCTGTTGAGGTCAGATGAGGTCCAAGTGTATGCTGATAAAGTTGCTTTGATCAAGAAAAGGCTGAAGAGAGCCCAAGATCAACAGAAGTCATATGCTGATGCAAAGCGGACTGATGTGCATTTCACTATGGGGGAGCATGTGTTTTTGAAAATATGACCACTCCGAGCTATGGCTAAGAACAAAGGAAAGCTGAGTCCCCGATATGTGGGTCTGTTTGGGGTGTTAGAATGGATTGGTGAAGCTGCATATCATTTGGCATTACCCCCTCAATATAGCATGATGCATGATGTGTTTCACGTGTCCAACCTGAAGCGATATGTGCAAGATCCGAGCCATGTGCTGAGCATTGAACCTATTGAGCTTCAAGGGAAGCTGACTTATCCTGAGACACCTTTGCGGATTCTAGATACCAAGGTGAAAGAGCTCAGATGTAAGAAAATAGAGATGGTAAAGGTTCTTTGGAGGCACCATGGAGAAGATGAGGCCACATGGGATCTGAAGGCAGACATGGAGAAAGCATACCCTGAATTGTGTGTTTGATTGCTTGAATTTTGAGGGCAAAATTCCTATAAGGAGGGGAGGATGTTATAACCTCAATTTCTTAAGAATGTATTAAAAGATGTAATTCTCTTTTAAAATAATAAATGAAATCTATTTCTTTGATTTGTGATGGATTTCATGTGAAATGGGTTTGATTGATTGATAATGGGCCTTGTTGGCCATTAAGCCCAATTGAAAAGAAAAGAGAAATAAAAGGAAAAGGATTTGATTAAATAAAAGGAGAATAAGTGAAATAGCAATAGATAAGAGAATAAAGGAAAGTAAATATTCTCCAATATGGGAATTCATGACTTTTTGTTTTCTTGAGGTCCAAGGGATGCAAAATAACAAAATAATAGCAAAGGGAAAAGAAATACCAATTAATTTTGGATTAATTAAAGGATAACACAGGAGGGAAGGAAACCTTCTCATCCATTTTAATTTGTTTCCAAAATTTCATACATAGCTAGATAATGTAAAGACAAACGTTCCCTTAAAATTTGAGGCAAAAAGGAGTTATGGTTTGGGAGATATCAATTTCTCAAGATTTCTCCAAAATAAGGCATTAATTGGCAATTGAAAAAGGTATTTTCCTTTGTGTTTGATCGCGTGCAATAAGCACCGTAGGATCTTGATCCAACGTTGGATTCTCATCATCTAAGACCCACTGGGACTGGGACTCGGTCGTTGATAGATGGATTTTCCCTCTTGGATTCCTCACGATCCACTGAATGTGCAAGTTGGATGATGATTCCGTTGGACTCAGGGAAGGAAACCGAAGGGAAACATCCCAAGTTTGACGAGGATTGGTTGCCGATTGGGAAAGTTCCCAATCTGGCAGGGACTTGCCCGACCCTATATATAGGGAGGGATGAAGAGGGAACCAACACCTCTGTTTGCTATCCCAATTTCTGCGGATTGTTGTGAGGAACGTTTCCGTGCGTCTAATTGGTCTTTTCGTCCTAACCTTCACCCTCGTCACCACCACGAACCTCGCCAGAATCCGGCAAAAAAGGGAGACTCATGACGTGATTGTGGTCACAATTGAGCCTGCGGTCAAGTTCGGCTGAGGGAGGCGGAGCCTCCTGGAAGTTTGGCACGCTCGTTGGTGGCTGAAAGATCCAAGTCAACCCCAAGGTTGACCATCATGGGCTTGCTGTACCTCGACGTGAGGAAGAAGAAGACCTCGCAGTCTTTTACCAAAGTGCCCCTCGCCTCCTGCAATCGCATTGAGGTTAGTCCGGTCTTTCGCCTATTTCTAATCACAAAAGATAGGCATGCACGTTTGTGGCCATTGGATCCTAAGTGGACCACCGGACCACAGATCAAACAGTCCATATTTTTCTGAAAATTGTCAATAAATTAATTAAAAGGAATTTTCTTGATAAAATTTTATCTATTGATAGAAAACTCAGATGGGAAAAGTATATACATGAAAAGTGATCAGAAAAATATGAGGAATAAATTAAAAATGGTTTGAAAGCCTTAATTAGTATCTTTTTGCAAAAGTATCTAATTTTGATGAAAAGGGGTGTTAATTTGTGGATAGAAACCCTAATTGTAAATCAAGGATAGATTTCTTATTGTAATTAGGTTATTTCAAGTATGGTTAACTTGTTTAATGACAAAGTTAAATTTTAACCTATTTTGATGATGGAATTGCAAGAATTAGGGTTTTAAACCTAATTTTATAATTAATACCCTTAGAAACCCTAAGTGAGGAAAAAGGGAAGAAAAGATATAGTAATATGAAAATTAGGGTTTTTGGGGTCCAAACCTGATCTTATGGATCTTAATGGAAAATAAGACAAGATAATTAGGGTTTGATGGATATTTTGATAAAAGTAAAATAAAAGTGGTAAAAAGGAAATGAAACCCTAATTATGGTTGAAACCTTAAAAAGGGCTAGTAACCCTAGGGCACGATTAGGTCTATTAGACTTGGATACCATGATCCATGATAGAAAATATTGGATGTTTATTTCAGGACTGAATTTTGCTTGCTTTCTTGATTCTGGATGACTGGATTGTTTGGATTAATTCTGCATTCAAGACAACTTGATAGTTATCTGGTTAATTACGATTAATCACATTAGTTTTCCCGAAGGTTTCCCAGATAGTTAATCGCATTGGTTGAAACTAAACAGTTTGGATGTTCATACTACAATTATATAGTCACTATGGTTATCACAAATATAAATACATGTGTATTCTCGCACCTACATGCCACCCTAATGGAAGATGCCATAAAGGTCAGACCCAAGAGGGTAGACCAATGGGCACCATGAGAGGTGACCCCAGACACCAAGCTCGGGAATGAGAAGGTGGTCTATGTTACATGACTATGGGGAACCATGAGAGGTGACCCCCAGGCACCAAGCTCGGGATTGAGAAGGTGGCCTTAAGTCAATGGCAAAAGAGAAACCCTAGAGGGGTATTCCAGGGTTAGGGAAAAAGCGGTGGAGAATGACACATTGAAAATGTAAATTGGTTTACTAAATTACCCTGATTGTGATAATTAAATGGTTAGCCTTATTAGTGAACTTTTGGTTGTCCCCACATACCAACATATTCCCATATGATGATCATGTTTTTGTTTGTCAGCATTTTAGGTACAACCCTGAAATGAACAAATAGTAACGTGACACATTGTGAAAATAAGAAATAAAGTGCAAGGAGGATTAGATAGAGTAGATCCAAGTTGTGGATAGATAGATTTCCAAAGTTTTTTTAAAAGGTATGCAAAGTTTTATTTTAATACCAGATTTCAGTTTAGTTAGTAGAATTTCATAATTATTATTGATTAATTATTGAACCTTTGATCTGGTTTATTGGAATAACAACTCTGACCTCTTGGTATCCCTTAAGTGGGGGTTACCGGGAGGTGGGGTCGTTACAGTAACCCTAGCACCACCTACAACTGCATGTCTACCACCATCATCGATGGCACCACCTCCATCTCTGGCGCTCACCCAACACACAACAATCTACGCGACCTTCATCCACAATGCCCATCACCATAGCACCAGCCACCAGTAAGACCGCTAGGGCACGCAGGCAGTCCGTGAAGCAAAACCGTGTAGATGAGAAACCCACAACCGCTAGGCAACGCAAGACTGATTGATCGATCCCAAACTGATTGGGCATCGCAAGATGTAAGATCGATCGGAGGTCCAAAACCGGTTGGATGCCAGAGTGAAGACTGTATGGACTTAGCAGACATATAGAAACCAATCTGCTGAAAATTATTTGGAACCACTGATCTCAAGACCGATCAGGCACGAAGACCGGTTGGTCGTGCTATCGGTTTGCAAACCATGAGCATGATTATGATCCCCCATGACCATTTGGAGCCTGAAATCCTAGGACCAGTTGGATAAGAGTGATCAAAACCGATTAAAGGCAATGTACCAAACCGTTTGGATGTTGATGAAGACCGTATGTAGGTTGAACTCCAAGACCGTTTGGTAATTGATCGATTTGCAAACCATTTGCTCCTCTAAAGAACAAGACCATTTGAGCCTGGGACACCCAGACTGTTTGGAGGAAAATATCTCAAGACCGTTTGGGCAAAAGTCCCCAAACCATTAAAGCAAATTGAGAAAATTGCAACATGGTCCAAAAAGTCAAGACCCCATATGAGCCTATAAATAGGACCAGTGGGGCCCTCATTTGGGGCATCAGATTCAGGACACTGCCAGGCTGCCCAAACACAAGGTCTGATCCATCTACGTCTGCACCATTGCTTCTCCACCTGCTGCTCCTTTTGCTACAAGAAAGAAGGTCGAGATGAGAAGAGAAGGAGGAGAAGAAGGGTTGCCCAGTCTGCCTTGGTGGTTCCCCCTTCTTGTCCAAAGCTGCTTCGACACGACGTAGGAGACCGCATCATCTTCACTGAGCTGTGACTATCTTCTACATCATGCTCATGGAAGATTCGTTCCTCTCTCTCTTTCTTCTTGTTTCTCACATCATGAGCGAGTAGGTTCTTTTTGCTGGGGTGCGGGGACTAGCCCCGCCGCCCATGCAAACATGTCCTTTTGTTGAACATTTCATGGCAATGCATATAACTTTTGATTTCGTTGTTAATTGTTAATGTTTGTAGTTTGATTACCTACTTGTTTTCATCTTGTTCTTCCCTATGTTTTGAGAACCTCTTTATGTAGGGTAGAATGTCGATTAAAGAGGTTGACTCCCAAACTAGAAATAGAATGGGATTCCTTGAGGTCGTAAGTGTATGATCCATGAGGGGATGAGCCATCTGGCCTATGGTGATGCTTCTATGTGCCTAACGCCTGTATAGGGGGGCCACAACCTTAGTTGGATTTTGTATCTTCTTTGTTAATTATATGTTTGCTCGTAGATTAATCGATTGCTTGCTTAACATTTAGCACACTTGACTCCAAAACTAGAAATACAATGGGGTTCCTTGAAGTCATAAGTGTATGATCTGTGAGGGGATGAGCCATCTAGCCTATGGTGACGCTTCTGTGTGCCTATCGCCTGTATAGGGGGTCCACAACTTCAGTTGGATTTCTGTATCTTCAGAGCCGTAAGTGAGTGATCCAGATGGTGATTAGACATATGATACCTAAGGTGACGCTTACGCAAGCCTAACACCCGTATGGGGGATTTTGCAGCAGATCCATTTGGATGGTTATATCTTGCCTGGATGTTTGATGTTAGGATGTGTTTGCATGTGTAACGGTGGTGAAACCCGATACCATCCCAGTGATTCCATACCATTAATCTAGATCCAAATTTAATTCTGCTATTTCCTTTCTTGCAATTAGTTTAATTAACCTAAAATCAACCAATTGTTCTATATATCAGTCTTACTTGAGCTAGATTCAACTAACAACGATTCTTAAAAATGTTGTCTCTTGGGATTCAATCCTCAACTATACTGCGATAAGACCCATCCGCTTGTAGGTGGTATTATTGCACAAGGTTTTGGTAAAATTTTGGGGATTTCAACCTTGAGTGAATTTCTTAGTGCGATAATATTCCCTCAAATCCTTATCTGATAGATATTAATGATCAACATTGCTACGATGAAGGGATAGTGCATCAACAAATGAACTTTTCTTCTGAGCCTCAACAACACTACATTATCAATGATGCCATTCAGATTCCCTACAACTATTCTCCACCTCAAATTGAGCAACAGAGAACAATTCAACACAACTCAAGTTGTTTCCCTATGTGTTCCGACAATGCTCACTCTGTATGGGGAAGAATACAAGAGGCTAGAATCATATCAAAGATTAACGAATGGATGAGAAAGAAACCACCAAAAGAATATGTCAGTCCAGCTCAAGTTCCACCTAGAGCCCCACCATGGTGATAGTATCCACATCGAGCCATCGACGTAAAATAAAGGCACTTGTTGGGAGGCAACCCGATCAATAATTTCATTTTAACTTTTAGTTTTGAATTAGAAAATTTCCTTAAATTTGTTTTTTATTTTTAGAAAATTTTGCACTAAATAAAAATCACATCGCGAGATGCTATGTTAAGTTTTGACTAGTCTTCATTTTTGAGATTTTCTAATGGAAGATGCACGCTGATTGGAACGCAACCACATCTGGTGGTCCAACCGACGTGAATTTTCCCCTCCATCTTGGATTTAGAGTTTGCTCAGGATGAGCAAATTTCTAAGTTTGGGGTTGAGGGTGGGTGGTACGTACTTCACTTCCCACCTACACCCATCTTTTTCATACTTAAGATTTCACTGTCTCAATTTTGATCAAAATTTTCAAAATTTTTATGTTTTCAAAGAAACTAAACAGAAACTTGATGAAGTTTTAACACTTTTCGTTTCAATAATAGCCATTACCTAGTTTTCTAGTTTTTCTCTCCATGCTTTTCTTTGCATCATTATACCCTCCTTATTTGAAGTAGATCCTCGAAAGGTCCATTTTCTGAAAACTAGCCTATTGATTGAAATCATCTTGTGAAGCTTATGAATCCTAACATCATGATCCTTCTACAAAAATGGCAAGTGTCTGTCAAACTGATAGGGATCAAACGCATCTCCACCAGATCCTCATTAAGTCATTATTTGAGCAGAGTATGATAAAGAGAACGACCTGGTGCACAAAATTATAAATCAAGTTGCATTCTGATCTGAACTCTCTTCTACACTTCTTCCATCATCTTTGTACCCCTCTGTCCATCAAAAAGAAACAAAAATAGCCAAAATAGTGCCAAACCCTAAAGTTCGGGGTGGCACACCACCTCCCTCTATATCTGCTTATTCCATACCCCTCGCTAATAAAAAGGGGCGTACTACCAAGAAAAGATGCCAATGTGCACACAAAAAGAAAATGCAATCTCAAGTCGAATAGAGGAGAGATTCGCCCCAAAAAATGCAATCAATGAAATTGCAATCATAAAATAAAAATCTCGAGTCGAACATAGGAGAGATTTATTTCTTCCTTCCATACCACCATTCACTCCCTTTTCTACCTAAAGGCACAATGAATGCCTCCACTATCCTGAAATACACCAGTTTCAGATCTGGTGCACACTTGTTGTTCTACGAGTATCTCTGGACTCTTACGAAACTCTTAGAATTGCTTGTTGTTGGAAAAAGTGAAGACGAAGTGATATTGGAAAATAAATTTAGGAATTAAGATATGGTAAGATGTGTTCAGTGATCTCAGGATGTTGGGATGCTCAGTCATGCTGAGTAGAAAGGAAATAATCGTGATGTGAAGATGAGGCAATCATACGACTTGAAAGTATTCATTTGGTGACAGTTTTAGATTTTGTGTTACTCAAGGATGAGCAACGTTTAAGTTCGGGGTATTCTGATGAATCCAAATTCATCACAATTTTCAGTCACCATTTTGGGCCCAATTCGACTAAATACATTCGATTTCATCTCCTTAAATCTTACAATGTGCAATTTTGCTTGTTTGATCAGATTATCAAGTTAGTAACTAGTTTTATATGAATTTCATTCAGATCATGCAAGTCAAGATGAGGTTCAACCATCAACTAGAACTCACTTTCACTCAAGATCCTCTCAGCCACTATCTTGACCAAACGGTCTTGATCCATTTGGTCTGCTCAATCGATCTTGACCATTCGGTCTCGATCCAAATAGTTTCATTCATTCTGTTTTGACCTCTCAGGCTTAGCCATTCATCCACACGATCAAGATCTAGCGATCCACCCTCCTTGCAGTTTGCCTCCAACTAGTTTTGCCCTTCCATACAGTCTTAAGACCGTTTGAAGCCTCATGGTCTCAAGATCGTGAGGAGGCAATCAGTCTCCAAACCGATCAAGCACCCTATCTAAAACTGTTTCGGGCGCACTGTCTCAAGACCGTTAGACAAGCAGACTGCGAGACCGTTTGGACACGTCAGAGCAAACGATCATGAAGACTGTTAGGTCATCAAGACCGTTAGGCCAACTGAGGGCACAAGACCAATCGGAGGCAGCAAACCGTGAGCAAACGAGACTGTTTGGAAGTGAAGACCAGTTGGAGTAGAGACCGTTTGGAAGCCAAGACCGTTTGGATGGAATGCGAGATTGTTTGGAGGTCGAAGAACGTTTGGACGCATTAGAGCAAACAACCGTGAAGACTGTTAGAACCCGAAGACCGTGAAGGACACGACACAGGTTGGGTGCAAGACCGATTACCCAAGACCATTTGGGCGCACACCGAAACCGTTAGAAGCCAAGACCGGTTGAAGCAGCGGGGATGTAAGACCGTGATGAGATCTAAGACCGTGAATAACCAGAAGAAACCAAGACCAATGGGAGGCATATTCCAAACCGTTTAGATGAAAGAAGTAGACCAAGAAGTTTCTCACGGTCTCAAGACCATGAGGAAGTCTCACGATCCCAAACTATAAGAAGACTAAATGGTTTCCAAAATCATTAAAGCAAGACCGGTTGGAGGAACTCAATTCTAAATCATTTAAACTCAAAACCGTGTGAAATGGACTCACATACAAACCGTTCAAGACTCAACCCAAGCCTATAAATAGGACCAGTAGGGTCCTCATTTAGGCATCGAACCTAAGACGCCGACAGGCTACCTGAACATAGGTTCAGTCCACGTACATCCACACCATTGCCACTTCACCTCCTGCTCCTACTGTGAGCAAGGAGGTCAAGACGAGAAAGAAGGTGGAGAAGAAGATCTGCTCGGTCTGCCTTGGTGGTTCTTCCTCCTCATCCAGATCTACTCTGACACGACGTAGAAGACCACATCATCTTCACCGAGCTACGACTACCTTCTGCATCATGCTCATGGTGGAACCTTCCCTCTCTCTTATTCTTCTTGTTTCTCACATCATGAGTGAGTATTTCCTTTTTTCTGGGGTGCGGGGACTAGCCCTACTACCCATGCAAGCATGTTCTCTTGTTAAACATTCCATGGCAATGTATATAACTTTTCATTTCATTGTTAATTGTCAATGTTTGTAGATTGATTACCTGCTTACTTTTATCTTGTTCTTCCCTATGTTGCGAGAACTTCTATATGTAGGGTGGAATGTCGATTAACGAGGTTGACTCCTAAACTAGAAATAGAATGGGATTCCTTAAGTTCGTAAGTGCGTGATCCATGAGGGGACAAGCCATCTAGCCTACGGCGACACTTCTGTGGCCTAAACATCCCTCGAGGAGGGCCATAACTTCAGTTGGATATCTATATCTTCGTTGTTAATCATCGATGTTTGCTTGTAGATTAATCACATGCTTGCTTGTCGATTAACATGGTTGACTCCCTGACTAGAAATAGAAAGGGATTCCTTGAGGTTGTAAGTGTATGATCTGTGAGGGGACGAGCCATCTAGCCCACAGTGATGCTTCTGTGTGCCTAACGCCTATATAGGGGGCCCATAGCTTGAGTTGGATATTGGTATCTTCAGAGTCGTAAGTGAGTGATCTAGATGGTGACGAGACGTCTGATGCCTAAGGTGATGCTTACGCAAGCCTACAACCCGTATGGGGGGTTTTGCAGTAGCTCTATTTGTATTGTTATATCTTTCCTGGATGTTTGATGTTTGGATATGTCTGCATGTGTAGTAATGGTGAAACCCAGTACCATCCCAGTGATTCCATATCATTAATCTAGATTCAACTTTAATTCTGCTCTTTACTTTCTTGCACTTGGTTTAATTAAACTCAAATCAACATTTTTTCTAAATATTAGTCTTACTTGAACTAGACTAGACTAGCAACGATTCTTAAAAATGTTGTCTCTTGGGATTCGATCCTCAACTATACTGCGATAAGACCCGTCCGCTTGTTGGTGGTATTATTGCACAAGGTTATGGTAAAAACTTTGGGATTTCAACCCCGAGTGAATTTCTTAGTGCGATAATAAACCACGTCACTAATCCTCAAAACTGAATGAAAGATAGTAACTTGATTAATTACCAAATGACTTCCTCCAATCTGTGATTTGTCATTACTGAAGTTGCACACACTCTCTTTTTAAGCAGATGCCTATTAACATCTAATATATAATAAATATTTTACATATAGTTTTTAAAAAGAGAACAACTCGACTAATTATTGTCTGACTCCATAAAACCTACAATGCTATGCAAAACACACATACATGTTTCTAAAAGATACAAACATTGCTCACAAACATACTAGTGAAGCATGCAAACACGTACATGTATAGAAATTGGTTCTTTTTTTACATAGTTGACCTTAGTGACTAAAAAAAGAATCAATAAATTAAATAAGCAATATGAAATATACTATAATCAAAGAAAAGAGAAAAACTAAACCTATGTAATTTAGAGTCAACCCCCATTTTCTTAGCAAGCTTCATAAATTGTAGTGAATAATTTACACATAGCCCCATAAGAAAGATGATTCCATTAAATGCTGACTGACTCCTCTAACAATAATAAAATCATTATAGAAATGGCATTTTTTCAATTTTTTGATATTTATATGTTGACCATACACTTATAATTAATAGTCACAATGATTTGAATTAAACATGTACAAAGAGAATGAATCTATTTTGAAGTCACTCCTTTAACATGTATCATTCATTTTCAACCGATGTTCTCATTCTCTAACCAATATTATGTAATGTGGACGATGCATGGGCTTTTAAATAGACTAGTCAAGCTGGACACTACAATGTTCTTTATTTTGACATGTGTTATCTTCTCATATACAACAACGTATGGTGGACATCTACACGATAGGCTAACATAATAGTGCATGTCTGTATATTCTAATGTATTTTATTGTCAAAAAGCAACTAAATGTAGCACCAGAAACAATTATAGATAAGTATAGATGAGAGTTTCCAAGTGTAGATAGGTAACTTACTTACCGTTGTCTAAACAAGCAAACATCCAACAACTTTGAACAGGCAAACATGTTGGTGGTCTTCTCTTTATTATAGGGTGCTTACCGTTGGCTAAGCAAGCAAATAGCCAGCACAGCTGATGAACATGCAAACAAGCTGGTGGACTTCACTTAAATATAGGGATATAGATTCTCACTATTAGTTTCTTGGAAATGGATACCATTATCTAACTGTTATCAATGAACTAATATGTACCAATATGATTATAACTTAAATTTCATCAATCCAACAAGTTGATTAATTAATATGAGTAGATTTAGAAATCAATGAACTAATATATATTTATATGCTTTACCATTATTTTGGTTATTGTACCTATAGGGGTATTTGTCATAGTTATACCATATGCCAAGCATACTAAACACAATATGTTTCTATTGTAAGTCATGAAGTGATGACACATGAATACTTATCCATATTGGCATGGTTGTATAAAAAATTATTTATTTTTTAACGAAGTAATTTCCTAATTCCATTTAATCGTTAAAGACCTATTTGGTGGCCAAATCATATTTATAATTGGCACAAGGATGGATTCCTATATATAATAACTACTAGATTATTTTATCACACACACTCTAGTTTATTATATGAATACTCAAATTACGATCCACCAATTTTATGAGCCAAGACTAAAAGATTATCAAAATTTGACACACATTTTGATAGAACTGGATGAATTCAATCATCATATGTTGTGAGTATGAATGAAAATGTTATATATAAACTAGTAATTTTACAAGTGGTACATGTTGATTTTTCTTCATTTACAATATATATTGTATATTTTCCTTATAAAAAAAGGTAAGTTTCTTTCTGTCCAAGCCGAATCGTCCTATATATAGACCTCTCCCCATGTCCTTCACACACATAGAAATCACTTGACCGCTAGGCCACCCTAACCTTCTCTCTTATCCTCCTATTCAAGTCCCTTGTATGAGCCATCATAGATTTGTAATTTCATGGCGATCTTTTCTCAACCATTGGAGTTATGAACCTTGGTACAATTTCTAACCCTAACATGGATCTAACATCTAGATTTTAACAAGTTGACTAACACCCCAATATATGTTTGCATCTCATATTTTTTGCTTTGAGAAATAAACCTAGTTTCTCACTCTCTTGACATATTAGCCTACACAATCTCTCTTTCGAGAATTTATTGCATGTAAAACATTCTACTTGATTATGTACTTATGATGATTCCACTTAGTTGAACTTTCTTTTGAATCTAAGTTGAACTTTTATTCTTGATGAAACTACAATTTTGCCCACTTATGTGGTTGATGTTATTTTTTCCATTTTTGTGATGGAAACTTTAATTTTTCTATAAAAGACTACATTTCATACTTGGGTCCACATTTATTGCATGTTTTGTGATTCTGTATCCCTAGAGTAGTATAATTACATTGGTTTTTGGGTTGTGTGACCATGGTATATTTTTGGGATGGAGGTTGTGTGCTCCATATGTGTGTTTTGTGACCACTTTTATATATACTAGGGAGATGGTTGTGTGCCATACTGTATAAGTTTTCAAGGTTGTGAGCCTGGACTGTAATTGTTGTTTATATTTTTCTAGTGTTATGCTTATCTCACATGCATATAGGTTAATATTCTTATGATGTATTTTGCACCCAAGTTTTATGTGTGATTTTGAGGTACAACTTTTATATTCTAATTATGGCAAGTATTCACCTTGTTTAACATCTTTTAGATTTCAATTTATTTAATGCCTAGTTGGGTAGTTCTTTCCTTTTCTTTTGGGAAGCCTTGCATATATGATGTCCTTTATTTCATAGTGTTCCTCAATACTCGATTTAGTATGCACATACCAACATTTTGTTGATGTATCTACTTTTATCCTCTTTTTGGGGTACGCTTCCAACCATAGGTGTAGGTCAAGGAGAAGATAACCAAGTTGTACCAGGACCACATAAATTTTAGCACAACCTTTTGGGAGACTTTCTTGAGGTGGTTAGGTGATACTCGGTCGATCCGTTAGTTTAGTTAGTTTTCCCATGTATCATCCTGCATGGTAAATATTTCATACAATATCAAGTTCTATAATAGTTAGATATTTTGTTTTCACTGCTACATTCAGTTACTTGAATCATACTTTTGATTAAAATAGATTACCATCCCTTTGAGAAAAAAATGTATAGTAGTGTTTGATATATGGGATGTTTCCTTTTTATTGTATAGTAGAGAGTGGATCCTCTCTCGAGTCCCACTCCTTACAAAATGGGTGTATAAGCTTAAATGCAAGCAACATGGGAGCATCGATTGTTGTAAAGCCTGATCCGTCACTAAGGGATTCAAGTAATAGTTAAACATTAATTATGAAGATACATTCAGTCTGGTGCTAAAGTCAGTAACTTTGGGTCTTATTCTAGCCCTAACACTGTCTCATGGTTGGAGATTATGACAGATGGATGTCTAGAATGTGTTTCTACATGGAGTAATAGAAGAGGAAGTCTACATGCGACAACTCCCTAGTTTTGAAGACCCCAAATATACACACAAGATTTTCAAGATAAAGAAGGACATCTATGATAGAAGCTCCAAGTGCCTGATATTCACAGCTCAACTACAAGCTTATTGATCTTGGATTTTGACCATTCAAGGAAGACACTTCTCATTTCATCTTCAATTCAGGAAGTCACCATCTACATGTTGATAGATGTTGATGATATTATTGTGGCAAGCTGTACAACTCAGGCTGCATATCATCTTCTTGAACAAATTTGACGTCACTTTGCTATCAAGGATTTGGGGGAGGGACACTATTCCTTTGGCATCAAAGTTTGTCATAATGGTGGAGGTATCACGCTATCCCAATCTAGGTACATAGGTTACATATTGTAGTGGGCAAACATGCAGTTGTGTAAACCCATTTCCACTCCAACGAGTACATTAGATAAGCTATAGAAATACATTGGAAACCTCTATCACCCACTGATGCCACAAGATATCAAAGCACTATGGGAGTGTTACAATATGTTACTATCACTCGACCCAACATCCTGTTCACTATTAGTAAAGTCTGTCAGTTTATGGAGTCACCGACAACTGAACATTGGTCAGCTGTGAAGAGGATCCTGTGATATCTCAAATACTCTTCTCAAGTTGCACTTGCATTCAATTGGTCCAACTCAATATGTCTCAGTGCATTTTATAATGCTGATTGGGCAGGATGCTTAGATGATCACAGACCCACTAGCGGCTCTGTAGTGTATCCTAGGAGCACTTAGTGTTCTGGAGCAGCCGGAAACAATTCATTGTGTCGAGATTTTCAAATGAATCATAGTACACAACACTCGCTAATGCAACCTTTGTGCTAATCTGGCTTCAGTCCATGATAGGCACATTGGGAGTATCTCGGATGACATCCCCAACTTTATGGTGTGACAATTTGGGAGCAAAATATCTCTCAACCAATCGGATCTTCAATACTCATACCAAGCAAATAGAGGTGGACTTTCATTTTTTCATAGAACATGTTGTAAGGAACACGCTCGAGATAAGCCCCTAGATACATGAATGTTCTCAAGACTACGGTGCAATCTAAACCTAGTGTTAACAGTTTCGATTGTGGGAGGATGTTGAAATATCTTGTGTACAAATATTTTTTATATCGTGTAACTGAGTCCTAATCTAGTGTGCTTAGTATCCACACTATAAACGTTAACACTATGTGAACTTTTGTTATAGTCAAATATTTTGTATATCATGTACAAATATATTTTTTTATAACCTCAATTTTGAAAATTGAGACAATTTTATTATATTCCAACTCAGTAATAGTCAAATACCATGAAAAGATGGATATTAAAATGTAAATTTTTGTGTATGCTGTGACTAGGGACTTACTTTTAGGTTGAAGTTCTTGACCAATATTCTCGAAGCAAATGAATCCCAGGAACTGCCTCAAGAAGGGTACATAGAAATTTTTGTCATTATCTGTCTCATGTATACGTCATATACAAGCATATCATCTTATATAGATTAGGTGAGCCCGTATTTGCACGGAGTGGGAGCTCTGGCATCCTGAGCGATGCAGCTAGGGCTTCTTCGCGTGTGGTGGCTGGCTTGGGGGGAGGGGGCTCCAGCTTCCGGTGGGTGCCGCCTCGCTCCCCCCATGCCTCTCCTCGCCTGATGGTGCATAGGATTTGGCTACAGGAGTCGGGCATCGTCAAATCGTGGCTCTCGGCGGATCCCCTTGACTCCAACGTTGGGGCTTCAGGTCCTTCCGACCCTATTTTTCTATAATGTTGGTGAGAGGCTAATCGGTTGTTGGCCGGCGATTGGGGGCCAAGCGGTGTTTTGGTTTGCCCCAAGCGTGAGCAGTTTGTCTATCCTCTTCCTGCTACCAAGTTCTGCGGCGACGGGCTCCTTCTCCTCCCTATCTTCTTTTCCTTTTCGTGCTTTAGTTTAGTTGTTTGTTGTTGACCGGTGGCTGTACTCAGCCTGGTTTCTCGCTGTCTAATCGGTGTTTGTTACTCATCGTTTCATCAGCATTTTGCATCTCTCCTTTGTGAGAGTGTCGGTGCTTCTAGTCTTGGCTAGAGCTCGGATTTGGATTCAGATTAGATATGTTGCTTTACTGTATCTCTCCGCGTGTAGAGGTGAACTCCCGTCGGATCACAGGTCTTAGACTGCCCTTTGTCTGCAGATCTATGCTCGTGTTGAAGGAATCTCTTAAGAAAAGTTGGTTATATCAGCATCGAAGAAAAGAGATCAATGCATAAATGTCTTATTCGCATTCCAATATGAGTTTTTGTAAGATTATGGGTGTGTCCATGATCGTTGTATGTGGTGATGGTTGTTCTCCCTCTTTATGTAGATGTCGTATGGCTAAGTGATGTATTTAATCTATTTTGCTCTAAAAAAAATCTTATTTAGATTAGGTGACATAGCTTCCTATCAATTTTTATGAAAAATATGGCAATAATAAATGTAATCTTTAAAAAGAATAGGTGGCATAGTTTTAATAGCTTATTGTACATAAATTAGACCCAAAAGATAATGATCATTTGGAAGATGATTGCTAACCAGGTCGCCTATCTAGCTAAAGGTGACACACTTGAATGTCACGTCTGAAGTGTTTTTTAGTAGTGATATACGATGGGTGATATCAATGACCCGAGCAGGAGGCACATGGGGCAAAGCTGTGTTGTAAGGTAGCCGGCCGCATTGACCCCTGTTTCTGATTATTCAAGTTTGCTCAAGGAGAATATCCTGCTAGATAACACATAACTGGAAGAAGAGCCTCTTCACCGTCCTCCTAGTCCAACGCCATCGTCGCATATGCGCGATGTAAGATGGCCTGTTTGCTAAAAGACTAAAACATATTGTTTTTTTTTGGTGAACCGAGCTCTTCCATTGCTATTTATAGATTTTTTTGTAAACTGTACAAGAATATATACACTCTATATACAAAGAACAATAGAGTGTGACCAAGGAAGGCATGAGAAGAAAAAGGACAAACTATACAGCAAAACACCTCCAACAGAAGACCATCAGGAAGCACATACATCCTTCAACAGCTCACTCCAGAATGCAACGAATATCATATAGGATACTCAACCAAAGACTGTGGGCACTTATCTCACGATTTCTATCATTCCTTTCCTTCCACAACCAATGAAAAATGCAAATGCAAATCACCACATACTTCCTACCTTGAAGGGAACATAGATTGTTTAAATCTTCAGGAATATGAAAAGAAAACACAGAGCAGGCAAAACTCCAAACAGCCCTAGTGAACTGGCAGGTGAAGAAAACATGGATGACCTCCTCTTCAGCAGCCTCGCATAAAGGGCATCTCGACGCCAGACAAATGCCCAAGCTTTTGATGTAAATAGAAGTAAGAACTCTACCATGACCAATCTTCCAACCCAGCAACTGAAACCTTTTAGGTCCACTGATACTCCAGAGCCACTGAAAAAAAGGAATGGGAGTAATAACACGAGCTGGACTCAGATTCTCCATAATCAACCTTAGATTCACATCAGTTTTCCCAATAAAGGAAATGCTATCACTGAAACCATTAGGCGATGGCAGAGTCTTTAAAATATTGAACAGCTTAATATGCAACCTAGACTCATCAAAAAACCAGTCACCATCGTTAATGAGACTACTTACAATAGCTTTACTAGCAAGACCCAACTGAATAAAGCTTTGCTTCCCAAGCACCTCCACAAGGAACCTAGCTTTCGGGAGCCATGGATCATGCCACACATAAGTATCTAAGCCATTACCAATAGTGAAACTAATAAACCTTCTGAGAACATCTCGTTCCAACAGCACTTTCTTGAACACCCAAGAGATAGAATCATTAATCGACAGGGACCAGAAAGAGTGCCTCTTCAGATATCTTTCGTGTATCTATTTTATCCAAACACCATCTTTCTTTTTTGCAATGTTCCACCCATGAAGAATAATAGATGCTTTGACAACATCCCTGATATTTTTAATACCCAGACCTCCAGTGATCTAGGGTTTAACTAAAAAACTCCACTTGACAAGATGGACAGAAGACTTGGACTCCGTTTTACCCCAAATGAAGTCACGACAAAGCTTGTCAATATCCTCACAGATGGAAGAAGGTAACGGAAAAATAGCCGCCCAATATTGATACGTAGCAGTGAGGGTAGATTGAACTAATTCAATCCTACCAGCCATAGAAAGATGTGAAATTTTCTAGTTATCAAGTCTCCTTTTGATCCTGTCCACTAAAGGACTGCAATGAACTTTAGTAAGCCTAGCAATGAAGAGAGGAACACCAAGGTACCTAACCGGGAGTGTACCTTCGTTGATACCCAAGACACTGCCAATGCTATTTTTGTCCACACCACAGCCGTAAATAACCACACTTTTCTCAATATTGTTACAGAAAATAAAACAAGGATCTAGCTCACCAACTCCCGTACGATATGGAAAAGTTCATATTTGTCCTTACTTGAGCATCTTGGTTTGACAGAAAGACACAAGCACCTTCTTCCATCTGTAATAATTCACAAAATGCCGATCTGTCAACTTGTCTGAGACTAACAGGACAAAATACGCCACCAAAAGCTTGTGATGGTTGTCGGTGTGGGTGGCTATTGAGGTCCATCGTTGCAGACAAGGATACTGCCATGTCCCTAGTTCTCTCTCAAAACTAGCTCTATCACGAACCTCGCTTCATTCCAAAGGCAAATTAATCAAAAAGTTTGACACATGGACTGCCCTGAATCCTGCAATCGTTAAAGATCTAGCCAAACTTACTAATCTATTCTATAGTCCTCCCACTGTGAAACAATCATATATAACTGTTAGCTTTTGGCCAACAAAACACAGAAAATTCGAGATAGATACTATCACACTCGAAGTAATAAAGACTCAAAGAGGTACTGTACATCATATTTGTTACTCCTTACAACTACGTATACTAAGTTGTAGACGTACATGAAATTAGGTTATTTTCTTATTTATCCACAAACTTTGGAATACGATTGTGAAACACTGATGCAAATCTTTTGTGTTTATTTCTAAAGATGTGGTCTGGGATACAGGGCTGAGCGCTCGAATGCAGCAACATCTATTGTACCATATTTAGTCCCCTCTCATATACCTTCCTCACCTATTTATCTTCCTCTCTCCTCAATGTGTGCACCATGTGCCCCACGTTCCAAAGAGGGGTGTGTGTTGGGGCTCATATTTGTTGTTTCAGACTTGTTGTCCCAAGCGGACCCCTTAAATCTTTGTCTTACACGCGGTTCATTATTTTGTTTTAAGAGTGGATTTTTGGATAAATGTATAGCAAAGATTTTCTGAACACAATCGAAGCATCAACTTCGAGACATACCTTGGGTGTGATGCATGCAACACTACTCTTGAGTTTTCATGTCTTGTAAGACATGCAAAGATAAATATAAAATGATTGGCATAAACCACATCTTAATAGGAGGCATTGATTCATATCCAAGAGTAATTGTAAATATCCACAAATACTACATAGATTTACACGCTAGGTCAATTTCCCACATCCTAGTGCAGAACCCTATGTAAATTGAGTAACACGCTTCTTAAACTTTTTGTCGAACCTTCAATAAAGCAACATGCTCCTTTCATTGTGGTTGAGATTCCTAAGTAGATCTCTTTTCTCGTGTTCTAAATTTCAAGTCCACATGCTCGTTCCATAGTACATCTCAAACCACATACTCCTCAAGGTATAGATTGTTGGTATGTATGCTGAGAGAGTCAATCATATGATGATTGCAATGACATAATATGTAAATTATTTGATTAATAATAAAGATAGGCTTCTGATTTATTTTGTATATTCAGTTATAAGATAATGAATAACATAATAAATGTCTAGAGAATGATATTACTCAATGACGTATGTCTTCAAGTACGTGACTTAGAAGGATAAGATCATATGGATGCTAAGAGTATATACATTCTCATTATGTCCATGATCGGTTGTTATTGTGGAAGGTAGATAGACAACAATAAGACATAAGATCAGAGTGTGAGTTGGTTGATGACAGAGTCTCATTAGTCATGATATGGCAATATCAAATCAAGCACACAAATACATGTTAGAGAACAATATATCAGACAGACTCACTGTGAGACTGACACATGGAAGTCATCATCATGGAAGTCATAGTCATCTCTCACAGTAATGGTGGTGGTTGTGGTTCTTAGACCTAAAATCACTGCACTTACATGTCATTGGGTACACTTTGACATCATCAAACGCACTCTTGAAACATGTGTTGTTATAATGGTGATGATTGGGTGACTTTGACACATGGGAACTAACTGTGAGTGATAGAGATGGGATTTGTCCCTCCTACAGGAGTATGATATCCAAGGCCTCTTGATTAGAGAGACTGAGAAAACTATGACCATACGCATGTGAGTCAATATGTGATATTGATCTTACATATATCTCATGCAGTCTGTTCTAGTTCAAGAAATAGGATTGAATGATAATGAGGATGATTTCTCCATGCCTCTAGTTCAATATGGATATCAGTGATAAAGGAACTATACAAACACTATAACACCATACACAAATTATAGGTTGAAGTTGCCCCCCCCAACTTTGCATTCACTTGGATAGCACTGATGTGCGACTAAGCAACGCTCTTTGCTTGTGATGTCATAAATTGTTATTGACATTCATAGCCAACGTGATATGGGACCTATAGGGTCACACACATAGGAACTCATCTAGAAGAGGAGTTTAATATTGAATAATAAGTGAATTGATTAGTAAAGTGTTTAGATATTTGAATTCATGCAACAAATTAGCTAACTGGACTGTCAAACAATTAGTTCAAGTGTTGAGACTACCATTTGGAGTGTTAGGTTGATTGTATTGTGCATTAGGTGGAATTCATCCTGAAACGGCCTGCGAGACCTCAGGTGATGTGAGACGCCCATCTCACATGAACCAAACGGCCGTTTCGGGGGTACAATTTGATTACATCAAGGATTGGTGCTAATACCAAGTTGAGTACTAATTGGAATTGAATTGTTGACATATGTGCAAAATGGGAAAGTACAAAATGATTGTCTCGCATGTGAGATGACTGTTTTGGCACACGCAAGTTGCAAAACTTCCAGAATTGTTGTAAAAATTCAAGATCTTTTAGTCCCTTCCACTCCCGCTTTAGTCCTATATTGGCTAGGGACTGGGAACCCTGACTCTAACCCATCTCATATATAGAGGGGTATTGGGGCCTTCTCGGAATAAAACTACAACATAGAAAATTGAGAATCAGTTGCTCTGACAATTGTTGTCCTCTCTGGTTATGGTAACCATGAGAGCCCAGACAAATCCTACCTGATTAGGGAGGGATAGCCACAACAGAGAAACAACTGAAGATCATTGTTATGGGAGAGAAAGTTGGTGACTAGTACACCAATGGGAAGGACAACTCCTTCCTATCCATTATGGCTGGACGATAGGAGTTCTAGTTGGTTCGATCGTGTGGACTACTCTAGAGGTAGGAATCCTTTGGCTACTACTAGGAGGGCAACATCAACACCAAGTATGTGGTGAGATCTGAGGAGATGTTGCAGTAGTTGTCTGAGTCTACTGTCTATGGAGGAGTAGTCAGACAAGTCCTAGTACAACCCGAAGCTGCACAGACACCATCCAAGATAGAGTGCACATCTATATCGACGAGGATTGTCATTGGACTTGCTCTAAAACTAGGTATATCTTTGTGAAACCATCCTTCTCATTGTATAGTTATTGATGTGATCTGTTGGTTAATGGGATATGTGTCAGTAATATTTTTATTTATGTTGCCTATCTAATGTTGTATTTCTCTATTGTGGTATTAGAGCAACGTTAGTTAATTGTGTTTTGGGATAATCGATATGATTGGATTTTTAGTTTTATCGTGTTTATTTATTACATGTGATGTGAATATTTATACTGGTTGATGTGCACGTTCACCTTATCACCACGTAAAGAACCCAAATGAATGTGTATACATATATATATATATATATATATATATATATATCTGGAGTCAGGCTAGAATACACTCAAGTGTATCCGGAGCGGAATACACTCAAGTAGTTTTTAATGATGCAATATTTTTTTTGAAAATCAAATACATTGATCTTCTTAAACATCTCGTTAACAACTCATACGCAAAATTTGAGCACATTTGGATATGTATAACTCATGTTATGAAGACTGCAAAAATTATGCATTTCAAATTAGTTTCGTGAGTCGATTTTGTTGCCCTTGGATGAGTGACTTGCACTCATCCAAATGGGCTCAAAATTTGTATGTAGCCTAGTTATAGTATGACGGTGAAGATCAATGGTTTACATTTTGCAAAAAATAGTCTTGATATGCAAACACACTTGAGTGTATACACGCGATCCGTACACTCGAGTGTATTCTAGCCTGACTCTATATATCTCTATGTGTGTGTATATATATGTATGTATATATATGTATATATATATATATATATATATATATATATATATATATATATATATATATATATATATATATATATATATATATATATATAATTTACACATATCGCCATAAAATCAATTTTGATGGTGGATGTAAAGCATGATTATGGCCAAAACCCCAGATTTGTGTGTGCTTGGTTGTAGTTACTTATTCCTATTTTTTATCAGTCTGAATACCGAGCCTCTCTCTCCTTTACAAATGTAAATTAATGCTCTTCTTCCTATTTCCCCTCAAATATAACTCGAGGTTTTCCCCATATACAATGTAATAAGAAATAGGATAGTTTTAATTTATGTTTTGATGTGAGATGTCAATCTACATAAAGGCAAAACAAGCAGCTCATGAGATGACTTTATTAACTGGAGGACTGAGGAGGCTAGACAAAAGGAGGACAAACTGATCAACTGGTGGCCCAACCGATTGGCTGGAGGCATCTAGACGCTGCTTGGACTTGAGAACCAGATGACCGCTTCATAAGAGCTCAACCGAGCGACCAGGAGGTGAGTCGACTGGTTCAAGAGTTGAACCAATCAACCCAATTTGGTTCAAGCACAAATCTTCACCAACAATAGGTTGCATATGATGTGGACCATAGGTGGTAGTAATTCCTTGTGGCTCCAAGTAATTACATTAGTATGGCCATAACCATCACTTGTGTGTGTTTTACTTATTGGCATGTTTTTGTTGTGGGATATGTATATGATACGTACTATATATGTGGTGATTGGATAAAGTATATGTATTTATACAAATTCCCTCAATTATAGTTTTAGATGCCTTCCAAAAGCAACACACATGAAAAGCTTGATCGACCAAGTGTAGTTTACGCCAAAGCGTGGTGTGTTGTCTATCTCATGGAAATGTGATGATTGTAATGTATTTTTCACCAAAGTGGGGTGAATTATTATCGTGTCTGCTTTTGGATCATTGTTATGACCCCACCTCCCGATAACCCCCAAATAAGGGAGACCGAGAGGTCGAAGCCGCACCCATGACTTCCGGATCAAAGGTTCGGCAATTAACCAAGAATAATTATCAAATTTAACATACTATACTGAAAGATGTAAGAAAATAAATTTTTGCATACCTTTTTGAAAACTTGGATCTCTAAACTTCTATCCACATAGATACTAATCTATCTAATCCTCCTTTGCACTTTAATTCTCATTTAGTACCACATGTGCCACTTTACAGTTTGTTCTTTTCATTGTACCTAAAATGCCGACAAACAAAATGCCGGTCAGACGAAGCTGGTATGTGGGGGAAACAAATAATGTTCAACTATATTAACAATATAATCACTCAATTATTCATTTAACAATAAAGATTACGTATTAAGCCAAACTACTCAATCCATACCTATCCACAACTCTGTGTTGTCCCTGTAAGGACTGATATGGTACCTCTATAAAGGTGACTTGACAGACCTACCCTCTAGGCAGCCATTTACTAAGTCATTCATGACCTGATGGACCTACCCTCTAGGTAGCCATGTACTAGGTCAGCCATTACGACACAGAGGGGACCAGGATCTGAGCTAGTAGGCACATATCTTATGTGATAATCATAGTCACTTTGTAGTTGCATGAAATAAATAGACATTCAACAGTTATTTTTCAAGCAACCAATAAAATGTTCGGGAATCGCCGTGAAACTAGAATGATTATTCATAAGCGTAACCACATACCTGATTTGACGAGTCATGCAGATTATTCAACATATACTTCATGTGTATACAATCAAGTCAATCAACAGATCCAAGCAAGTAATTCAATCATCACATAGTTCCTGAAATAAATATGTACTCTACTTATTACACACTTTATCAAGAAACTACTTTATTGACTTGGATTCACTTTCTACTGTTTCTAATCTGCATTAGTATTCATTAGGGTTTCTTAGATCAATTTCTCCACTTTATCCCTTTTAGGTTAACAAACCCTAAGATATCCTTTTCCATATTTATGAACCTTAATTGCTCAACTATCCATTTAATAGTCTTTTATTGTCTTAGGATCATCACATCCCTGTTTATTCATGGATTTGAACATTTAAACAATTAAAAGACATATTCATCTAAATTAGGGTTTTCAAGCTCTTTAGTGCATAACCATGCACGAAACCATAAATTAAACCAAATATATAAAAAGATCATCTTTTTAGATCCTATTTTCTCTTTTATTAACAACAGGTTAATATCAGCTTGAATTATCCAAATAATGTCATTAAGACCATCTACCATCAAATGTAAGGGTTTTCCCTTAATTAAAACATTAAAGATGATAACTTTATGTACTTTTCCAATTTCAAGCATATAAGCTCTAAATTAGACTAATCATATGCAAAGTTCTTCCTTTTTGAACATAATGTACCTTTTTACATTTAACAGGTTAACATCAACTCTAATGATCCATTAAACCCTATTATACACTTTATTCATTTTAAACTAGGGTTTCTTAATCTTTAATTCATTAAAGATGATAATTTACACTACAACTCGAACTATGATCAGATTCAGGCTATAAAACTATTTTTATTGGATTCCTCTCGTTCTCCTAATCAAAATTCATATATTAAGTTTATCCATCGGAGCTTCCTAGCAATTTCTAGGATTTTTGCAAGTTGATCACTTAATTGACCAATTGAAAACGGACACGTCAACATTATTAACTTACCAAAAATCAGTGCAGAATACGGAGGAAAAGACTTGGCCGCCCTTTGAGTCGTGTACGTGCAAACAGGGGTAAAAGAGTCAATTGACTCTATTCCCTTTCTCCTTCCTCGCAACGTAGCCCCTGCATTTTCTGCATACAGTTGCCGCCGGTCGCCCTATTATCTTGCGACGTCGTCGTCTGCCGCCACCTCCTTCGGGTGTGAACCCCACCACACTAGGTTCGTTGTTGCTCCATGGAGGTTCTCCAACCTGCCCCTTTCTCTCTCACACACGCACAAGGGGCGCTCTGCAGGTGGCGTCCAGCGCTGTCGGTGTCCTCTCCGGAGCTCACAACGAGATGGATAACGATGCCGACCACCATGTTCCTCCCTTCCTGGTCGGGCGGAAGGACAACCTCCCCTTCCATCACATTCAGAAGCTCTACGAATCAATGAGTATGTACTCCCGAAAGACCAGCGCCTCACTCGAGCGCCGCCTACTCAGCTCCTCCTACGATTGCGACTCCATGACCACCAGGAAGAAAACTCACCGTTGCTGCTCCTGCGACCAGGCTTGGTCGACTGCAGATGTCCCTGACCTTCGTCTCGCACTCACAGGGTGACGCATGTACAGGCCATTCGGGGTATGCAACCCACGGTTGTTGGTCGGCCCTAAGCCGCATCGCTTAACTGTCGTGGCTAACAGTAGGGAACTGAACTACGGAGAAGGAAAAGAATCCCGCTGCAGCCAGGGTTCATCCACCAGACTATCTTCAGTCCAGAGTAATGGAGTGCCGCCTCCCTTGATATCTATACGTCATTCACCATAATTGCAAAGACATGTCCTTTATATAGATAACCCTCCCGCAAAGTTTAGGGTTATGAGAGAAACATAAAAGGAAGATATGGGTGGCAAGCCCGTCTAGCATCCCTGTGTACCCACGTGACTTCCTTTCTTGATTAAAAAGGTACTCTTAGAAAGGTATTTATATATGTAATTGTTAATATGTCCTGTCAGTTCTGACTTTATTTGGTTGGCACTTCCAAAAACTATTAAAGAAAGTACATCACCACTTAAAATCTAGATTATTTCTTCCTCTCTTATCAAGTTAATCCCACTTTTGGGAGAACGCTTCTTAATGATTTTAATCAAAACATGGACAAGGGTTGAGACCCAAATTTAAAAAGAAAATATGTTTTTCTTAATATGCAAGTCTCCCCCTTAAGGAACATTTTAACTGTTAAAACAAATCTTTTCCTCTTTCTTTCCTTTCTATTATCTTTATTTGGCCATAATTTATATTAGAAACCATGTGGATTTGAAATCCACTCTATTATGAACGAACACTTATTTCTTCTAGAGAAATCCATATTATTCTTAGCATTATCATTATTAGATTTCTTTCTATCACTACTCTCTTTCAAACATATTGGGATTTGTTACTCAATAGGCCCACAAAAACCATTCATGCAAAAAGGGTTATCATCAAAATACTTAAATCATACAACTTTCATTATAATACATTTTATTGAAGAAATTGCATTCAAAATCATATACGCCCAAAATTGGGGTTGTAACATCCTTCCCCTCTTATAGGAATTTTGTCCTGAAAATTCTATCAAACAAACAAACAATTCAGGATAAGACTTTTCCATGTCCATCATTGGCCCTTGTGTGGCTTTACCGTATTCATGGTGCATCCAAAGAACCTTTATCATCACATATTCTTTTCTTTGAGTTCTTTCATCCTGGTGTCTATAAACTACACAGGTGACTCAGGCCATTTCAGCCTCCCTTGGGGCTCACTAGGTTCATTGCTCAGCACATGGTCGGGGTACCGCACATAGTGCTCTAAACTGGATACATGGAACTCATCACTCATTAATTTATCCTGAGGGGTAAGGTCACACTTAACCTTCTCCACCAAACCATATCAAAAGAACCCATGCATCGGGGACTCATCTCTCTTATCTATAACTTAGAGGGGTCGGATTTTCACATATTCTTCCACAGTAACTTGCATGTCAGTCTACTTCGCATCTGCTCACGACTATCATCGTCTCTAGGCTCCTTTCAGCCCTTACACAATCAAAGTAACTTTATCTACACGCATTGTGGTACCTTTTCTAACCATCATGTGGTCCTTTTCTAACCATCATGTGATCCTTTTCACCAATCATCACCTTACTGAAGTGGTAACCGACACAACCTCACTTACAAAGCTTCTTATAAAACCCGATACTGGCTATGGTGGTCATTGTCACATCTTTGTTAGGACAAGAACTGTCTCTAGATATCACCCTGAACGAGCGCACATGCCCTCATCAGACCCTTTGGTCTGGATTATACTAACCATAGTTAGGGGTGATAAACTATACTAACATTGAGTTCTTCATGTACCTACTTCCACTTTATGGAAGTGAACCTCTAAGTCATACTCATGAACTTTTAAACTCGCATCATGGTGTAGTTGAACCATCTCTCTTATATGTAGCTCAACCTGATCTGTCCCTTGATAGAACTCTTTCTTTCTCATGTCATCTAGGAAAGGCAATCTACCATAACCCATATTGCATCTCGACCTTCCTTGGTCCTGAGGATACTTACAACGTCCATAGAGATGAACTCCCTTTCTCTTTCGGGGACTCTTTATCCCTTATATCAATGCAGTGGGTTACTGGTGTACGTCCTTCACCCTCGACTTGCATGGCCATATACCACATGCAACTTCATCTTAAACATCCAAAAGTGCTATTTCCATTTACCACGGTGTATGGTAATCTTCAATCATGATTTCCTGTATGTCATGATTCTTCAAGATCGATTCCTCTGAAACCCTAAACTACTCTAGTCGGGGTTTCATCACCTTCTTTTCCAAAGAAGTGCATATGAGGTTCTACCACCATCCTTTCATAGCAACAAGGACTAGACTGGCTAACCTATCAACCCTTAACTTTTCAACGAATCTTGTTACATATGAGTGTTATCCAAACACCCCTCCTTTTCAAACTTAGGGTTAGCCAAACAACCTCTTCTAGCTTCTAGTCAAACGAGTCATATGTATCTCAACCAGGGCATCCATTACCAAACATTGAAGACATACACTTCCATGTATTTCACTTATCATCTCACCCCAAACTCTATGTCTATCTTCATTAAGAACACTCTTTGATTTCATCATCATGGTGATCAAACTCAACCTGGTATAACTTGTAAGTTCTACATAGCTCATGATAAAAACATTTTCATAAGGTGACTACTTCATTCCTCTTAGTGTTTACAAACCATCCATGTATCCTTCACTTTACCAGGGTAGATTATCTTCTCTATCCCCAATTCTCGTGGCAACGTTCCAACCTACATCATCTCTTATCCTTGGTGTATGGCATGCGTAATGTCCTATCTCTCACTCCCATAACAAGAGGAAATAAGCATTTGGCTGCAGTCCAAATACAGAGTTCTTCCTGTTCCAAGAGTAGAGATGGTACATCCCACCTTGCCAATACACCTTTACATCTAAGTTGCAACGTGCCACATATGTCTCTATAGCACGGACATCATGATAACCAACTAATCTTAAACCTACTGAGATTTATATCCTTGGTCATCTCCTCTAGGTCTGTAGGGTGCCAGCTCTTTTGGGGTCATCCCTCTTCCCTCATGCATCAAGAGAGTGCCCTACTCATCTGCCCTTTGGGTCCCATGAGTTCATGCAGGTGATCAATCTCTTAACCCATGGCCCTCAGACAATGATAGATGTTACCTCCCGACCCTATGGTCATGTGCAACTCCTACTTTCGTCGGTCTTATCCCTATCTGACCCTAGGATAGACTTAGGATTCGTCATTATAGTACATGTTCACTTAGAACCTTACCCAAGTCTTCATCATCTCTCTTTCTGCATTCATGGGCTGGCCTTCATCCTTTCATTGGGATCATGGCAACCTGCCTACCTTGATCAAGCCCCATACTGATTATCTCCATGGTAACTCATTCATATGCAATTAGAGATGGATATCTATGGGTCTACAGGTTCATTCTCATACCATGTACTTTTCACTTAGCTTCTCAAGATCCTATGAGACCTCTTTAGGTTACCTTGAACCAACAAAACTGATATACACCCTACCAAAGGGGTCCCTCTCCCAAGATGGGAGGAAAACTATCTCTTGACACCATGATCACAAAAGCTCTTAGGTCTAAGGTTTACATCCACATGAGTCTACTTAACCCTAGCAAGCTATTAAGGCAAGAAGATCACTTACTGTACCATGCTAGGTCATACTTATCCTTCTTTCCTTGATGTTGGATCAAGATCAAACTTTCCCTTTATCATCAACCTAGTTGTGAGGGGTTCTAAGGAACTCAACTTCTATAGGAACACATCACCCTTAAACTTAAGGGGCTTCCCCTTTTTCCTCTATACACGAGGAGTACCATTCTTGCTTCTATAGGAACTCAACTTCTCATTATGAGCATTAGGTACACCACATCCCCTCTTAGGCCTAGGAACCCTAGATTCACTTGTAGATGTCCAACTGCATGCTCTATCTCTGAACCAAGCATGCAAAAGGCATGACATGCACTCCTTGTCATCCTTCAACTCGAGCAACACTTAGAGTTGGATCTTCCTTAAGGACAACCAACAAGGTACAAGGCCTCAGAACCCGTTCACTAAACCTCTCTAGATCTAAGGAACTCTTCTTCCTACCTCAGAAGGTAAACACCTATATTGTAGGCACATAGGCACCAGATGCTTCATCTTCACTCTCTAGGGTTTGGTCCCTCTAAAGGCAACCAGGATATCATCAACTTATGAGGCAACCACTGTCATCCATTGTTCAGGGTTTTAGGCTTCCAACCTTCCTGCTGGGTTTCCTGCTCTCTCTAGAGCTAACCCTACATCCAACCTCACCATTAGAGGTCTTCTCTTCATGAAAGATCAACCTCCAAACCATTCTCTACATGAGTGAAGCCTAGGTTCGCACTTATGGTTGCTCAAGATCATCCACAACCCTTTATGCTCCATCATAATTTCTTATCCAGGGTTTCATACTACCGTCAGCACTATGACGTGCCCTAGGTTCCAGCTATGCCCTACTTGCACAAGCCCATAGGATTTCTACGGTCCTTCACTAACATCATCATCTACGGAGCTATCCTTTACCCTAACATGCACGATCCTTCCCAGGGTTGGATTGCCAAAGGTGCTAGGTCACCCATGGATCCTATGGCATCCCAAAGACATGTCTTTTCAAACACCTGGTCCAACTCATCTCTCTCTAACCTTCACCTAGGGTTAGGGTTAGCATCATCCTCTGGGATGTGCCAGGTTTCTACTTGAAATGGAGATCTTTGTCTCCAAGACTAACTTATCCTCATGAAAAGAAGATCTAGCCTCAGGTCTCTTCTGAGGACATGACAAGTTATGTCATATGACCTGAGCATGTATCTATTATTTATTTTGCGCTTAATTTATTAAGCTTATGTCCATGACATCTTATTTACATGCCTTTCATTAATTTAGTGGAGGATTCCTTAAACCTTATTAACCTTACCCATACCTCAAGAGGGTGAGGAGAAGAAAGAAAACCATAATCCTTTATGTCCTTATCAGAATTTTGTGATGAGAAGGGATGAATAAGATGAGAAAGTCCTAAAGGTATCTTATTTCAATTCACACCCTAAGACTTTGGCCAGGCAGTCACACGGATCCGGGAGTCCTCGTATTCTGACAAGCGGTGCGGAGGAAAAATATTGCCAGCCCCCGGTCGTGATCCTTTTCTAGACACCTCCGTCTTTCGGATAATCCTCTAATAACTCCCTTGGGCTCTATGGAGTTTGTAAAATTTAATAATTATTAATGGTTAACTGAGGAACCTACGCTCTGATACCAAATGTTACGACCCCACCTCCCGATAACCCACAATTAAGGGAGACCGAGAGGTCGAAGCCGCACCCATGACTTCCGGATCAAAGGTTCGACAATTAACCAAGAATAATTATCAAATTTTAACATACTATACTGAAAGCTGTAAGAAAATAAATTTTTGCATACCTTTTTGAAAACTTGGATCTCTAAACTTCTATCCACATAGATACTAATCTATCTAATCCTCATTTGCACTTTAATTCTCATTTAGTACCACATGTGCCACTTTACTATTTGTTCTTTTCATTGTACCTAAAACGCCGACAAACAAAACGTCGGTCAGACGAAGCTGGTATGTGGGGGAAACAGATAATGTTCAACTATGTTAACAATATAATCACTCAATTATTCATTTAACAATCAAGATTACGTATTAATCCAAACTACTCAATCCATACCTATCCACAAATCTGTGTTGTCCCTGTAAGGACTGATATGGTACCTCTATAAAGGTGACTTGATGGACCTACCCTCTAGGCAGCCATTTACTAAGTCATTCATGACCTAATGGACCTACCCTCTAGGTAGCCATGTACTAGGTCAGCCATTACGACACAGAGGGGACCAGGATCTGAGCTAGTAGGCACATATCTTATGTGATAATCATAGTCACTTTATAGTTGCATGAAATAAATAGACATTCAACAGTTATTTTTCAAGCAACCAATAAAACGTTCGGGAATCACCGTGAAACTAGAACGATTATTCATAAGCGTAACCACATACCTGATTTGACGAGTCATGCAGATTATTCAACATATACTTCATGTGTATACAATCAAGTCAATCAACAGATCCAAGCAAGTAATTCAATCATCACATAGTTCCTGAAATAAATATTTACTCTACTTATTACACACTTTATCAAGAAACTACTTTATTGACTTGGATTCACTTTCTAGTGTTTCTAATCTGCATTAGTATTCATTAGGGTTTCTTAGATCAATTTCTCCACTTTATCCCTTTTAGGTTAACAAACCCTAAGATATCCTTTTCCATATTTATGAACCTTAATTGCTCAACTATCCATTTAATAGTCTTTTATTGTCTTAGGATCATCACATCCCTATTTATTCATGGATTTGAACATTTAAATAATTAAAAGACATATTCATCTAAATTAGGGTTTTCAAGCTCTTTAGTGCATAACCATGCACGAAACCCTAAATTAAACCAAATATATAAAAAGATCATCTTTTTAGATCCTATTTTCTCTTTTATTAACAATAGGTTAATATCAGCTTGAATTATCCAAATAATGTCATTAAGACCATCTACCATCAAATATAAGGGTTTTCCCTTAATTAAAACATTTAAGATGATAACTTTATGTACTTTTCCAATTTCAAGCATATAAGCTCTAAATTAGACTAATCATATGCAAAGTTCTTCCTTTTTGAACATAATGTACCTTTTTACATTTAACAGGTTAACATCAACTCTAATGATCCATTAAACCCAATTATACACTTTATTCATTTTAAACTAGGGTTTCTTAATCTTTAATTCATTAAAGATGATAATTTACACTACATCTCGAACTATGATCAGACTCAGGGTATAAAACTATTTTTATTGGATTCCTCTCATTCTCTTGATCAAAATTCATATATTAAGTTTATCCATCAGAGCTTCCTAGCAATTTCTAGGATTTTTGCAAGTTGATCACTTAATTGACCAATTGAAAACGGACACGTCAGCATTATTAACTTACCAAAAATCGATGCAGAATATGGAGGAAAAGACTTGGCCGCCCTTTGAGTCATGTACGTGCAAACAGGGGTAAAAGAGTCAATTGACTCTATTCCCTTTCTCCTTCCTCGCAACGCAGCCCCTGTGTTTTCCGCGTACAGTTGCCGCCGGTCGCCCTATTCTCTTGCGACGTCGTCGTCTGCCGCCACCTCCTTCGGGTGTGAACCCCACCACACTAGGTTCGTCGCTGCTCCATGGAGGTTCTCCAACCTGCCCCTTTCTCTCTCACACGCGCACAAGGGGCACTCTGCAGGTGGCGTCCAGCGCTGCCGGTGTCCTCTCCGGAGCTCACAGCGAGGTGGATAACGATGCCGACCACCAGGTTCCTCCCTTCCTGGTCTGACGGAAGGACAACCTCCCCTTCCATCGCATTCAGAAGCTCTATGAATCAATGAGTATGTACTCTCGAAAGACCAGCGCCTCACTTGAGCACCACCTACTCGGCTCCTCCTACGGCTGCGACTCCATGACCCCCAGGAAGAAAACTCACCGTTGCTGCTCCTGCGACCAGGCTTGGTCGACTGCAGATGTCCCTGACCTCCGTCTCGCACTCACAGGGTGACGCATGTACATGCCATCCGCGGTATGCAACCCACGGTTGTTGGTCGGCCCTAAGCCGCATTGCTTAACTGTCATAGCTAACAGTAGGGAACTGAACTACAGAGAAGGAAAAGAATCCCGCTGCAGCCAGGGTTCATCCACCAGACTATCTTCAGTCCAGAGTAATGGAGTGTCGCCTCCCTTGATATCTATACATCGTTCACCATAATTGCAAAGATATGTCCTTTATATAGATAACCCTCCCGCAAAGTTTAGGGTTACGAGAGAAACATAAAAGGAAGATATGGGTGGCAAGCCCATCTAGCATCCCTGTGTACCCACGTGACTTCCTTTCTTGATTAAAAAGGTACTCTTAGAAAGGTATTTATATATGTAATTGTTAATATGTCCTGTCAGTTCCGACTTTATTTTGTTGGCACTTCCAAAAACTATTAAAGAAAGTACATCACCACTTAAAATCTAGATTATTTCTTCCTCTCTTATCAAGTTAATCCCACTTTTGGGAGAACACTTCTTAATGATTTTAATCAAAACATGGACAAGGGTTGAGACCCAAATTTAAAAAGAAAATATGTTTTTCTTAATATGCAAGTCTCCCCCTTAAGGAACATTTTAACCGTTAAAACAAATCTTTTCCTCTTTCTTTCCTTTCTATTATCTTTATTTTGTCCATAATTTATATTAGAAACCATGTGGATTTGAAATCCACTCTATTATGAACGAACACTTATTTCTTCTAGAGATATCCATATTATTCTTAGCATTATCATTATTAGATTTCTTTCTATCACTACTCTCTTTCAAACATATTGGGCTTTGTTACTCAATAGGCCCATAAAAACCATTCATGCAAAAAGGGTTATCATCAAAATACTTAAATCATACAACTTTCATTATAATACATTTTATTGAAGAAATTGCATTCAAAATCATATACGCCCAAAATTGGGGTTGTAACAATCATGCTTGACTGGTGATAACTAGGTGAGATCATGCGCCAGAGGCATAAATATGATTATAACAAAGAGTTGCACATATCATCTATCTAATAGTTCATTCAGATGCAATTGGCAAGTTAGCCTACCTAAATAATCAAGTTGTGAGTGATCAGCCAAAGTTGAGTCATGACTTGATGAAATATAGATCTTGGACCACTAGAATATTGTATGTTGCAATATTTTGAATTGATATTGAGGGATATCAATTCGAATAAAACAGTGTAAGCGATAGTTAATTAAAGACCTAATTAATATCACCAAAATTATCAAATCAAACTAAATCAAAAATGTTTTGAAAAGTTGCAATATTTCTTTGTAGAATCAAATGTTAAATACAAATACGCTCAAATTATGATCAGTCCCCAAGTATAAAAAAATGGGATAAAGTTCCACAATTGGTTAAGGACTTTTAAAAATATTGTCATCAATGGGCGAAAACTCTATGTTCTTTATAGACCAATGCCAGAGGAACCGCTCCAAATGTGCCTAATGCTAAATGGATGCTTATTGGAAGCATGCCAATGAAGCCATATACATTTGAATACCTAATCCAATGTTGTATGAACTATGAGTTGCGTGAACAACATGATAACATGGACATTCTCGAGATGGTAACACATCTTAAGAATCATGTAAAGCAAAGAAGGTATAATGTCTCTAACGTGCTAATTGAGTGCAAAATGATAAAGGGAGATCTAGTAGAACCCCATATGCTCAATATGATTCGACATATGGAACGATTGGGATTTTTCTTAGGTCAAGATTTGACCATAGATATGATTATGTAAGTGTTTCATGAATCATATAGTTAGTTTATCAAATGTTTGACAAGTTGATGCCAAAGCAAGGTAGAAGAAGGAAAAATCCATGATGATGATCAGAGAAAGTGATCCCTAGGGAAAATGCAAGGCTAAGCCTAAGTCCAAGTCCTCTAAACTCAAATTATGGAGAAGGGTAAGTGTAAAAGGAATCTGTCCTTTTCACTTAAAGGATAAAGTAAAGAAAGTACCACCGTTGTCACCTGTCTGGATATTGGAAAGAACTATCCTACTTAGAGAGGATCTCAGGATGAAGATGGAGATATAGATCTCTACTTTAGGACCTGAGAAGAAATAAGCTAGAACCATGCATAGCAAGGGTTGCTTCCTTTATTATTGGAAACTGTCATTTCAAGGGAACATATTAGGATTGGTGAATTGTTGTTATATACATGCCATTGATGAAAACATCATATGTATTGTGTGACAAGAACATTATGATCTTTTACAGAAATGATCTATGTCTCAAAAACTATACTTGATAGTTGTAGAGACAAATGTGTATATCACATATATTGAATGACTTGATAACTCAAATGATGAATACTTCTAGCATTGTAATCTAGAGCACATAAATGAGAAATACATTTCTAGAATCCATTTGATGTTAATCTAGAATATTTTGGTTATGGAATGAACAGATACATGCAAAGTATTATATGTTGTGCAATATGACAAAAGTATCTTCACTAGACGTAGTGGGAGAATGGGTATTCTATTAGGGCTAGGACATACTGATGTACACAAGACCTTTAGAGTAAATGCTAAAGGTAGCTGCAAGGACTTCATTATATATATTTATTGATGTTATTAGTAGATATGATAATTTGTATTTAATGAAATACAAGTTTGGATATGTTGAAGTGTTCCAGGAGATCATAAATGAAGTACGTAACTAACTTGGTAAAAGTATTAAGATGCCACAATATGATTGATGTTGAAATACATAAACTAAGAGTTTGAGGACCTTCTGAGAGACCATGATAATGTATCATGATGAACTCCACCTGAAACACAATGATAATGTATCATTAGAGTGTATCAGAAAGGAGGAATCACACCTTGTTAATTCATGGTGAGATTATCAATAAAATCTAGTTGATCTTATAATTTCTTTTCGTCACATGCTTTACACTAAAACAATGTACCATGTTAATTGGTTGAAAAGAGACCATATAAGATATGGCAAGGAAAGTGTCCCGATATGTATTTTATAATGATTATAATTGAAAGCTTGTATAATAAAATTTCTTCTTAAAAGGCTTTATCCACAAATCACATGAATGTTATGTTGTTGAATACTACTTATATTCCAGCCCGACAACAAAGTGTTTGTTGATAGGATGGCTAAATTCCTAAATGGAAATAAGTTCCAAAGGAATCTGTGGGAGTAAAAGTAGATCTCAATTTGTTCGAGACAAACAAGAAAACATAAAACCTAAAGAGGTACAACAGGAACAAGAAGAATCACAAGCTATTGTGGAATCTCATGTTCCTTATCTGAACACAGAATTCATAGTTCTATTAGAACACACCTTGAGTTTGAAATATTATGATATCTTATAACTCAAAAGGTGGTGAGTTGATCATAGAGATGAGTCAAAAACCTACCTAGAAACTATTGAAGGACCCAAATTTGAGAAATGGCTTCAAGCCATGGGATCAAAGATGGACTCTGTGTACACCAATAAGGTATTACCATGTTGGATCCACCTGAAGGGGTAAAACCCATAGGGTGAATTTGGGTTTTTGTAAGAAGACCAACATGGAAAGGTAAATTGGTTGCAAAGAGTTTCAAACTAGTTCAAAGTGTTGAAGATGATGAAGTCTTTTCACAAGTTGCCATGGTTAAATCCATCTGGATCATGCTTGTTATTGCGTCATAGTATGATTGTGAGATTTGGCATATGGATGTTAAAACCACATTCCATAATTGGAATAATTAAGAGGATGTGTATGTGAAACAACCTATTGGTTTTATAAATCCATTAATGCAAATGAATGCTATGAGCTACAAAAGTCAATCTCTGGATTGAAGCAAGCATCTCAGAGTTGGAATCTTCTATTTGACAATACAATCAAAGGGTTTCACTTGAGTCAGAATGAAGATGAAATCTATGATGAGAAAAGATTTAGTAGGAGCATATTAATATTCCACATGGTGATGGGGAATAACGACCTTATCCTGCATATGTTAAAACCTAGCAAGGAAAGTACCTTCTCTGAAGGATTTAGGCAAAGCATTCTATGTGATAGGGATCAAAGCCTATAGAGATAGATATGAAAAGCTTCTTGACCTAAGAAAAAGCACATACATTGTCAAGACATTGAAGGGTTCATATACAAGACTCAATGAGAGAAAATGTGTCCATGTTCCATGGAGTTAGTCTCTCAGGAGCCTAGTGTCCCAATTCTTATAAAGAGAAGGACCACATACATAGTTTCCATATGCAATTGGATCTATCTTGAATGCAATGTTATTTACTTATCTCGTTATCTCATATGTATTAGACATGACGAGAAGATATATTGTTATCTCATATGTATTGGACATGACAAGAGGATATCCAGTATCTAATATGTATTGACATGATGAGAGGACATATATATACCACCTAGAAATCTTGTATGTATTAGACATGATGAGAAGGTATATGTCAGATACCTATGAGAGTCATTAGACTACCATAATGAACATCCTCAGGTGCTGCTGAATCACTAAAAGGATCCATTCCTTGGTTAAGGTAATAAGGAAGAGTTGGGTGTAAAGGTTTACACACATGCAAGCTTCTAAACTGATAAAATAATTGCAATCTAATTTTATGTTTGGAGATAAATGAAATTGTAAGCTAGAACGGGTTTTGATCTATTTGATAGTTGTTTGAATCTATAAAAGAAGTCGAGTATCTCAGTGTTATAAGAATAATAGAGGACACTGTATAGATCAAGAAGTTCATATGGGTGAACTTGTATGAGTTTCCAACCGTTAATAACACAGTAGAAACACTAATGACAACAATGGAGCTACTAGTTAGACTGGGAATCTCAGATAGCATAGTACAGAACACCGTCTCATACGAGTAGTCGTATAATGAAGAGATGTGAAAATTACAAAATATCAACTTAAAGCAAATATTGCTAAACCAACTGTTATAGAACTTGCGTAACAGAAGCATGATGGCCATGTTAGGTCACTCAGGATGAGATCTGTGGGTGATTGGCTCTAAGTGCAATTGGGATCATGTTGGTTTGTATGCCCAGATATCCAATCACATGATGGTTGTAATGGCATAACATGTAAATGATTTGATTAATAATAAAGGCAAGCTTTTGATTTATTATGCATATGCAGTTATAAGATAATGAATAACATAAAAAATGTCTAGAGAATGATATTACTCAATGATGTATATCTTCAAGTATGTGAGTTGGAAGAATGAGATCATACAGATGCTAAGAATATATACATTCTCATTATGTCCTTGATTAGTTGTTATTATGGAAGGTATATAAATAGTATTAAGACACAAGATCGGAGTGTGAGTTGGTTATTGATATAGTCTCATTAGTCATGATATGACAATATCAAAACAAGAACAAAGATACATGTTAGAGAATAGTGTATCAGACAGACCCACCGTGAGACTAATGCATGGAAATCATCATAATGGAAGTCATAGTTAGCTCTCACAGTGATGATGGTGGTTGTGGTTCTTAGACCTAAAATCACTACACTCATCACATGTTGTTGGGTAAACTTTGACATCATCAAACAGAATCATGAAACATGGGTTGTTATTACAGTGATGATTTGGTGACTTTGACAGATGTGGACTGACTGTGAGTGATAGAGATGGGATTTGTCCCTCCTACAGGATTATGATATACAAGGCCTCTTGATTAGCGAGATGGAGACAAGTATGGTCATACACATGTGAGTCAATATGTGATATTAAGCTTACATATATCTCATATAATCTACTCTAGTTCGTGAAACAACATTGAATAATAATAAGGATGATTGCTCCATGCCTTTAGTTCAATCAGGATATCAGTGACAAAGGAACTATACAAACATGATAACACCATACACAGATTGTAGGTTGAAGTTTTCCCCAACTTTCCATTCACTTGGGTAGCACTGATGTGAGACTAGGCACCCTCTTTGCTTGTGATGTCATAAGTTGTTATAGACATTCACTACCAACGTGATATGGGACCTATAGGGTCACACACATAGGAACTCATATAGAAGAGGAGTTTAATCTTGAATGATAATGGAATTGATTACTAAAGTGTTTAGGAATTTCAATTCATGCAACAAATCAGCTGACTAGACGACAAGACAATCAGTTCAAGTGTTGAGACTGCCATTTGGAGTGTCAGGTTGATTGTATTGTACATTAGGTGAAATTTAGCCTGAAACAACTTGTGAGATTCCTGTATGGCTTGGCCAAATGACCGTCTCATATGATGTGAGACGCCCATCTCACATGCACCAAACAACTGTTCCAGGGGTGCAATTCGATTGCATCAAGGATTGATGTTGACGTCAAGTTGAGTACTAATTGGAAATGAATTGCTGACATATGTGCAAAATTGGAAAGTTTGAAATGAATGTTTCTCTTAGAGAAATGACCCTATCGTGTGTGAGATGACCGTTTCGGCGCACACAGGTTGTGAATCTTCTAGATATATATTTGATACATATTAGTATTTTATACACTTTTACATATTGCTTAAAATTCTTCAATATTTTTCGTTCATAATAGAGATAATATAAAAACATTTCTCAATATTATAAAAGATATTAATAGAAACAAAACCATTAAAACTATCAAAGAGGTGGTGAACAGATAAACAAAAGGTAAAACATGCCTTATGATCTCCATTAAAGTCATAATCATGAAAAAGATCGAATTGTACTACTACTAAATCCCTAAATACTCCAGTTGAGATATATAAAATAATTCCATATTACAAAAATAGCGAACATTTTCATGACATTGATATGCATTAAAAATTTGATTTGTAAGCATATCTAAGATTGTCAAAATGGTTGGATCATAAAACACATTGGTTATTACCCCAATAGATAAATAAATATTTTGATCATGAATAATTCTGAACATGACAAGATGTTTATTCATCATCATTAACATGATATTAATAATAAACTTATGATTTTCTTTCTACAACCATTTTCGTAGATCCTTAGGTTTCTCTATCTAAAAAAGATTGATGACCCAATTTTTGCTCATTATTCCTTGAAGGTAATTATTTAGTCTCTTATTTTGCTAACCTAAATGAAATTATTAATATTGGAAAAAAATTTGGATTTAATTTTTTTTATTATATATTCATATAATTCTCATGTTCCCTCCCCCTCCCTATATATATAAAGATGCAATGCTTCCACAATATCTCGACAACCTCACACACACACTTACATCTATTAGGAAGTCCATGATTAGTGATGGGTTGCACTTGAGAAGGAATTCTTATAGTCCTTCCAAAGCTTCATTCAATACCCTCCTAATAATAAGATGAAGCTTCATTCAATACCCTCATAATAATAAGATGAGATACCTCTCACCCACATTAATTCTAGTCATCCACTCACTTGAGAAATATATCTTAGCAAGATAAATAGGATGAAAATTTGCATCAAATTTGTTCCAACTCGCAGACTTAAAACTTTCATTAGTTTATCTATGTTATCAACATAGAAAAGAAAATAATCTTTGCGATGTGTTCTTGTATCCAACTTAGTTTTGGTAGCACCAAATCATTGAACATGGAGAAGGCATTGAAAAGTTACTAGAATAACTAGTGATTTTGTCCCTAAGATCAACATCCCTACCCTTGTCATACTTTTTATAGAAGAGCATTATTGTGAGGACCCATCCCAATTTTACCTTCTTAACATCTATTTTCTTGCAACTGTGGTCATTATTTAGAAATATCCTTCTTGATTTTACAACCATTACATTTGGCTTTATTAGAAAAATATTAGTTTTGAAGATCTGTAGTAATGCATGATAATGATTATTTAATATCCTTGAAATGATGCTTTTACAGATACATGTATATTTTTTGTTATAATTTTGTATAACATTCTACTAGGATTAGAATGAAAATTGGAATCTTTATGAAGGATGGGAACAAAGAAAATGTAATAGAAAAAAGTTGTTTTTTTGTTCTTATGTATGGACATTTCACTTGTTCATATTTAAATATATGGAAGTCCAAATGACTTGATGGTATCCTTGGATACTATACAAGTTAGTTAGACTTTCCTTGAGGAAATATATGGTCTCATATAGCACCAACTTTATAAATCATAGTAATCTTCTAGGAAATTGCACGATAGCCACAAATTTTCAGCACAAATTACACATATATATGGGTGAAAAAATGATGCTAGATATTTTTGATTTGTCTACTGATATGGGAAAAAAGAAGGTATAGTGGAGGAGGGCAGTAGTTCCCACTCCTCAAGATTATGGTGTGATAGAAGAAGCTCTCACATTGTATTTTTCTAGTTGCATGATGGTAATTATATAGTTTGAATCTAGTGTGATATACAAGTATCTAATACAGTGAATATCATGATTTATGAAGTTGTTAGCCAAACAGAACATGAGGGACCCAACAAACTCCAACCAGCCATGTGTCCATATAAAGAGAGTTCAAGCTTAGCTAGACTTCTCCACAGAAAGCCCAATAACAAAATCAAAGATAAATAATATTAATTAATTATTAATGGTAAAATTAATTATTAGTAATAGATAAAATACTTATTTTCTCTTAAACACAAAAAGATATATCATTTTATCCATTTATTACTTTAGAGGTTATTCATTCATAGATAAGGTGAATTATCATTTGAATATAATTAACCATTTTTTATGACACAAGGAGTTGTTTTCTTCAAGTTCTTTATGTGATTAAGTATATTTGTAGGGAATCAAGGTTAGCTATATATGATTGCTTACTTGTGGTGAGGTTCCTCAATATGGCTCACAGAAACCCCAATACCTTTTTTTCTTCCATATCATCACCTCTTTTTGACTAATTGAACCATACATAGGTAAAATTGAAGGAGTTGTCAAGTATTTACATTCATCATTAATCATGAATGAGTAAAGCTCGAAATCAAAAGTTATTATTTGTTAAGTGAGTGGTTTTTTCCTATCTTAATATACAATAAAATAATTTTGAAACAAGCACAAAAAACTTTAGTTGTTGAGGGATAATTAATGTCTAACAAGTAATTTACATGATGTACACAAACAAAATTATGGATATTTGACATTTTGTGATATAAATATTAAAGTTTTGGAGTTCACGTGTATTCAATTGAAACTTGTGGATTTATTAGATATATGATATATGTGGGTTCTATATGTTCAAGTCAACAAATGTAACTTCAACTAGTTTATGAATGGTACCATTTTCTTGGTTGGTAATATGATGGAACTCTATTGACATGTAACGTAATCAATAATATTTGATACTTTGTGTTCGACAATTCCTAATAAATATATTATTTTGTAACCAATTTTATGCTTGAGATATCATTTAGGGTTATAGATTTTGAATGTTAACTCTTACAATTCTAGATGATAAACTTATTTTGAAATAAACAAATGAATGCAAGACTACTATATATGAACTATAGTAAGTACTAAGTCATGGAAATTATATGACATATATTAATATAAGTAAACAAAAATTACCACCAAAACTTTTCTTGTTTGATTCATATTATATTCAAAAAATGTTAGCCACTTATACATTATTTTGGGGATATGTGGGTTTATTATTAGAAATACAAAACATATATGGAAGCTAATGTGTTTACTAATGATTTCCATTAGTAGATGGGTATGCCCTCATAATGATAAATGGTGTATACTTCTTACAAGAATTTATTCATCAGAAATTGATAATATATTATAATGTGAATAAAAATATGTTAACATGTACTAGATAGAATCATAGTGAGTGCCTTATTTTCTTAAAATTTTGGAAAAGTGTAATATAAATATTTATTTACATTTTAAAAATGTTATCAATTAAAACTATAATAATTGATCATGTTTGTAAGACATAAAAGCTAGGTTTTCCTCACATCACTACTCTTACGTAGTCGCATAACTTATCGAAACTAACAATGATATATTTTGAATATATGGTAACCCTAAAAAGATATATGTTTGATTAACATCACTTCTTATGTGCACAAATAATAAATTGGAGTTTGGGTTTGATTAGACCACTATCTATTCACTTTGGGTTTGGGTTTTTTTGGAGTAGTTTCAGTGCACCTTGAATTTGATGTGGATTTGTGGACACTCAACATAGTTGATTTGGTAGGGAAATCAAATGAGTTGGTACCTAAGTGATTTGTTCTTATATGGATGAAATTGGATGAGTTCATGTGATTTTGGACCTATACTTGCTAGTGAACTTAGCTTAGTTGGAAGGATGAGTTCTTGAGTCTATGATGCTTATAGACTTCTCTTAGTTATAAATTTGGGTCAAGTACATGATGGATTCGACCGAGTTGGGACTGGGTTCCTAAGATGACCTAGGATTTCTTGACTTGTCATATGGTTGAATCAGATGATTATATTGAACTTGCACCAATTTTTCCTTTGTCCAAGAAGTGTCTTGGTCACATTGGTTTTCATTTCAAGGTTGTGTATTGGGGCTTATCTTGATGCATGTCCCCAGTACCTGATGCACGTTGATGGGGTCTTTTGGCCTTTTGGATGATGCATGAGCTCGATGGACAATGGGAGCTGGTATGCAATGTTTACTTCCCTAATCCTATAAATATGTAAACCCTTCATTCATAAACAACATTTGCAACATCTTGAGTTGTTGTATTTTTGTTAAAGTAAGAGGACGATCTCTAGGATGTATCCTGTACATATTCTTGTACATTGTTGTTTTAGCTAGATTTGAGGGATCAAAGGTTAATGGTCACCATCTTGTTTGGCTCATCTCATGTAGGTATACCCTTATTCAATTCACTTCTTATTGTTTCTACTCTCTTCCACTTTCTTGGTTGAGTATTTTGGCTAACCATGGTGGAAATCCATCTTCTTATCTAAAGATATGTTCTTGCCACCTTTATTAACCTAGTTGGAGCTAGAGATTGCTAAAGAGAATGTTTTATGACTAGTGGGGGTTATTTTGAGCCTTAGCTCATGCATTCACTTGTTGGAGTTTGTTTTTTTAATGAAATATGAGCGATTTAGCCTTTATTTTGTATTCTTTGCACACAAATCCTATATGTAACATCTAATCTCTTGGTATGCATGCTAAAAGGTTGTAAAGTGACACTTTTTAAGAGTTATTTGAACTGCATATTGAGAAAATTTGGGATTTTTACCCTTTTTGTTGTTACATGTTGTCAAAAAATGAAAATGATAGGCTTTCTTACTTCCATGTTGATGTAAACTCCTATTTTTATATGTTTATCACCCCAAATTAGTCATTTTATACAGTTTAACTACTTTTTCTACATCTTCTGATATATGGAATTTATGGATGAAAATTTGAATGATAGTTCCTTGTTGATATAATAAGTAATAATTACATTATAGCATAAATTATGAATCCCTTTGATATAATGAACATTGTATGGCCTAGAATGGTGCATCCAGTCATGTATACCCCCTTTAAAATGGTTTAGGATATTCTAAGGCTTTAAAGGCTACTAATGCTTGGAAGGTGCTATATCATTGTATGGTCATTTGATTTCTGCCTTTCTTTCTTCATGAAAGAAGAGTAATGGATAATTAACCAAGTGAAACATAATTCATTAAGTACCATGTGTTGGTCTTCTTTTTGTACAATCCAGACATATGATGATTATGATGGCATACTTTATACTTGATTTTATTAATTATAAAGATTGTTTTCATTTATAATGTTTTCTTTAGTGTGATATAATAACTATGCATTATATTTCCCTACAAATGTTTGACTCATTGACCATATGGTTTTGGGCTGAGGACCTGGGCATGCAATCATGTATATGCTAAGAGTACTCAATGTTGTTTAGTTCCTTGTTAGATATGATTGTGGAAAATAAGACAACAACAATACATCAATACTAGTTGGTATGGTGAATGATGACTATATCTATTGGATATCAGGTTAGTCACATAAGTACTTGTTAGAGAGAAAGTGCAATGGACATGCACGCTTCGAGAATGATGCATGTAATCCATTATTTTTAGAATCATGTCTCAACATGATATTGATGACTATGATCCTTAGGACACAATGACACATTACATTTTTGGTCTTTTGTGTCGCTTATCTTGACGTCGGTTTTAACAGAAAATTGACACTTTAGATTTCCAACGTCGATTGTTGTAACACAAACGTCACTATTGTTCAAGTCTTTCCGATTAAGAAAAAACATGGGCAACACTATAATGTTGGTTTATTTGTGAAGAACCGAAGTCTAAGATAAGATAGCCCAAAAAATTCATTTTTAGTGAAAATATTTGATATAAGCCTATTGTGTCAGTTGTAAACCAATGATAAAGCCCTTCCTGCAATATATATTTTGCCTCCGAAAAACCTTCTTTTGTCAGTTTCTACCATAGAAACTAACTTTGTAGGTCAAGTACACCACAAAAAGTTCTACCTACAAGCACTATGAAAAAAGTATGATTTAACTACAATTATTATCACTACATATATTTTATATATAGTTAAAGGGTTTGATCCTTTACAAACTTTAAATGTGTAAATAAAGAAAATGTATTTGATTATAACAGCTACAAATTATCTACAATTTTGATGCATTGTAAAATGAGCACTCCTCCTATGTCTCCCGCTCCTCTCAAATAATAACCAACACTTCTGAAAATTTAAATTTTTGTGCGCTAGCTCCATTGCCTCCCGTTTTTATGCCTGATACTTCATTTTTTCCTCAGTCGTGCGCGTTGCCCAGTACTACTGGCATACTGCCTCTCCTCCTCCTAATCACGCCCGATGCCAAGCACCTCATCTCCTTGCCCCCGTCAACCCCAATAGCCAGCCCTACCCCCAACACTCATGATCATGTCCCCTCACATCACTGGAATACAAACACCCTCTCACTACACACCATGTTCCTCCCCTCCTTGAATACCTAGCCTCGAACACTGTCAGAGAAGAATTTCTACGAGGACTAAGACTTGCGAGGAAGCAAAAAAGAGGAAAGGATCTAGGTGAAGTGCATCCACTCAAGAACAGGGGTCAAAGCTTGCCGATTATGTGGTTTAATTAATGAAAATCATCCTTAGAAGGATATATCACACCACAAGTTATTTTCTTGTAGACAATGTGAAGCAAAATGTACTATCTTTTTCTTGGTCATTTGGCCTCCCAGTGCTGGATGTCTTCATTCTAGTTAATTCCCATCTTTTTAGTTTCATTTCGGATCACCAAGGTTGCGTGCCTTAAGTTGATGTGATACCTATCAAAATTACCCTAACAATTTCTGTTGTGGCTGAACTTGTAGAAAGGTATGCATTAACTTTGCTCTCTAGACACTTATTAGTCATATTTTACTATTGATGAATTTCTCTTACTTGGATTCTGTTAGTTGTCAGACATTTGATGAACTAAAAATATAATGATAAGTTATAAGTAAATCTTCTGTTGAATATGTATATGGATAACATATATCAGGATACTAGAATAGAAAAGATTACACATGTTCCTTAAAAATTCCATCAGGGAAGAGGGGCTCTCGAGATTATCCTAGTTTGTCATTTATGATTTTTCTTTAGTTTGTTCTACACACTTGGTGCATACTTAATACTTCTATAGCCATGCCTAACTACATCAACCTTTACAGTTCTGATTGGTAGATACGATATGACATGTCTCATTCCAAATACCACTTGAATTCCCTCACTCATGGTTTCTCTTACTGTTTGCCATGTATCTCCACAACTTCTCACTACTAGAAACTTCATTTAAGGGTTATTGAGGCAGGTCAGTTCACCTACCATGTTTATAGTGTCAATCTATTAGCTTTTTTATCTGACTACTCTTTCTATCTATCTCCTCAACTATTAATTTAGGTTCAACTAAGGCAAATTAACGGAAGTGAGGTCTGATTCTTTCATGTGATGTCAAATTAGATCTGATTTTAATCAAATTAGGGCAAGCTAAGTTAGATTAAGTTTTAACTAGGTCAAATCTAAATCACCTCAGATCAAAATCAGGATAGTTAGGTCTAGCTAAGGCCAAGTTAGGTATAATATAGGTCAAGTCAATGATTGACTAAGCTTTAAGAAACCTGATATAAGTATACTTAGAGATTAATATAGTCAAACATAACTATATATCTATATATATTAACTATATATATGTTAAAAAATGAAAAACACCTAGGATGGCCTAGATGCCCCTTCGTGAGGACTGCCTTCACGCATATGTCAACATCAGGCTTAGTGTTAAGATCTGTGTCCTAGGTCAATCAAGTAGATAGATGGAGATTGATGGAATTTAGGTTCAGAGATGTTTCAGTCTATGGATTAAGGATTTTGGATGGGAAAGTAGTAATCTTTTAACAATAACATCAACTACAACTTCTTGAAATTAAGGAACCATCTGTGATCAAACTGAATTAGTAATTGTAATGATATATGTCAACTATTACTGATTCACTTTAGGGTTTAAGGTGTTCTATTTTTTTCTACTTGTATGTATTGAACTTTGGAATGCCTATTGTGTACTTTGCAAAATTATATTCTGTAGTAACTGGATCGACATTCAGTTTAGAATTAGCTCTAGTTGAGAATTATTGTGATGTTGACATCCTTAATATTTAGGCTAGAATGTATCCATCATGTTATCTTTTTCTTTGATGTATTAAGTTTTTGTATTTTGAACGGAATCCATGGGACTAGGTTGGTGGAAATTCCATTTATTGGGACGTAATATGTATAGGCATAAAGGAATTTGTAGAAGACTGCCTACACAATTGAAATGGTATGTTGAGCATTATATTGTCCCTTCTTTATTACATATGTCTTGTCTATTACAGCCAGTTGCTTTCTCTTTTGTTATACATATATTCATTTGTGTTGTTCTGTCTTCTAGGATGTATCTTCCTTAAGCATAGAAAAGTTTGAAATTCGTGCTTACCTGAACTACTGCATAAATGGACCATGGTGTTCAATTTCATGCCTCTTTGTGTTGTGATGAAATAAAGTCTCTAAACATGTCAGTATTTCCTGGTACGAGATTACTTCATCAAATGTTGAGTAAGAAGGAAAAAATCACAAGTAGTGAAGGTAAATATCATATGTATCAAATGCATTTTATTTTAAAATTTCCCCAATTTCTTTCTAATTATTGTTATGAAGTCTTCCACTTATAGTAAATTATTTTACATATCAGTTTGAGGTGCAATTTTGTTGGTACTATCCATTTCGCCCCAACATTCTGTTAAAAGAAGTTGTTGAGATTATGCGAAATGTCATATTACTACATCTGTTCATCTCTTATTAACTTATCCATTTGAATATCCAATTGAAAACAATAAACCAAGTTTGTCTCATCTGGAAAAAAGAGACTAAATTAAATCCAGACAATAATATGGTGTTTGTATTCTATATTTCTATCATGCAACACTGAGGTGTATGAGATTCTAAACTCATGCACTAATGAGTAGGGGCTTGTTTTGGTTGGGTACAATTTGTCTTAAGACTATGATTTTTCTTTATAATAATCCACTACAAAATTCACTCTTTGGCTCCCACTACAATCTAGCATGCCCTAATTTTGCAAATGACAATCAACAACCTGGTGATTAGTCCCACTAGGACCTACTCCTTTTTGCATTGACTACCTGATTTGGGTGGTTGCCTACTACAGTTGCACAAAGGTGGTTCGTAGTTAGGTACTCAATGGCTAACCTGACACCATATATATGCTTAACTCACTATAGATGTGGTGAAACATGCATTGAAAGGTTTTATTCTTTGTGATTTATCCTCCCTTTCTCTCGTCTTGGTCTTATGTGATCGAAGTTTTATCATCCCTTAGTTGGAGAGGTGATTTAAAGTCAACAGTTATGGAAAGTGGAGAAGTGGTATGTGATTAGCATGCATAGAGTATCATATACAGTATACGAAGTATGTAGGAGTATATTGTTTCCTTTTTTTAGTAATACATATATACTTAAACATGTACTTAGAAATACACCAAAAACACATATGTTATATGTCTATATGTACTCATAAATAGAAATACAGTTTTATAATGCACACACAAAGGAACACATATACATACACATAGAACTATACAATAATCCATATATATTGGTAATAGATCATTGATGTTATTACAACATAATTCATAATTAGAGAAAGAAAAATACTAAAAAAAACACTTGAAATGTCTTCAAGCATGAAATAAACATGAAGCTTGATGAAATAAACACAAATATTTTGATGTTGCATAGTATCTGCATCACATAAATTAGTCAAAACATATAATTGGGATGACCACCACTTACTTGGAGCAACTATAAGTTATTATAGTTATACTAAACAGCCAGTCCAATTATACATATATTCAAATAGTTTCCAACGCAATTAAAAATCAAATTAATAACAAAATCAATATATAAGTGTTCTATGTGAGGAGTGGCCACGTATGCCATAGGTAATAAAAGAATAAATTGTATATTAATGGCATAATCATCATTAGTAATGTAATACCTCATGCATAGACCTTTAACGTAAGTTGCAACTTTGTTTCTCTCTTGTATTTGTTATGTTAGGTTTTCATATGCGTATATTGCTGCCTTTGTCATGAAAAAACCCACAGCCGGCCTCCCAGGCCCGTCGTATAAGTTCAAATAAATGAATGGATTTGTGATTTATAAAATTTCTCATATGGATTATATGATGTCATATACTGATGTTATGTTGTATATTGTGTTTTTAAACCACTTTCAGGTGGTAATGATTTTGTAAAAGGCTCCCAGCTTGTGATCTTCACCATATATGGGTTTGTGTTGTCTTCTTGTTGTCGTGTTGCTGGAATGGATCTAAAATCAACTCAAATTCTCATGTGTAAAACCAAAATTAGTCTACTAAATATTCAAAAGGTCTGCACTTAATGTTTTCTTTCCTTCTAGATATTCATAATGTCTATAGAAATAAAAGAAACATGCACTTTCTTACTCTTAGGAAATACCTTTTTAAAGGTAATGCTTGTGGTATAGTGTCATGATTGAATATAATTCACTTGAGTTCACCATTCTCCTGGCTAGATTCTTGTATTTACCTAGTAAATCCCAGTTGAGCAGTTGTGATGTATATTGATCTATTCGAAGGTGAATTAGCATGATGGATTACTAATAATTAGACATTGTCTTAAGAAACTCTGAAACTTGATTGTTGATTGATTTGTTTGATAGCTTCATGTTGTCAACAAAACATCTTATTATTAGGTGGTGAGGCACATAGCTGGCAGGCTCATTCAAGCTTTAGCTTCACAAAGTTTCATCTATTTTATTTGGAATGGCCTACCAACTATTTATTATGAGGAAGTTCATATTCTTAAAATACAAACATATATGAACTATTAGGGAGTGGCATTACCAATGTTTCTCTTGTTATAGATTTGGTAGGCTGTTGTAGAGGTAGGTTGCCCATCTTATTTGGTTTTCTTGTCTCCCATATAGGCTTTGGTTGAAGCCTAAATGGTTGAGATATTCTTTTGGGTTGTGAGCTTGCTCATTTTTTCACTGTGAATGTTAGATGAATGTTAGACAATATAATTGTATATGTGTTTCCTACTAATGGAGTATCTATTTCAGATCTCGCCAGTGTGATTTATACTAATAAGATAGGGTTAAAAGTATGTACAAGATGGTATGTGTCCTATTTTTGGTATTCTACTGCACATTCCTAGGGTTCAACATTTATGGGGCTTGTAGACTTTAGTTTGCTTCTTCTAGCTCTATGGTTGCCACAACTGAAGGTGAGGAGAATGGTATATGGTTCATTATAGCAAGAGGAAAGTATTTTGTTGATAGTTTTTGTTCTGTGAGCACAGACAGATCTGTTGTGTTTCTGTCATTTGGACAATGAAGATTATGTATGCCATAAATGTCTCTTACCTTCTTCTATTTGTGAGTTGGGTTATGCTCTTTGATTTCTATGTTTGGGAGTAAATGGTACAGTTACTCTTTAATGATGAAGAGTTTTCTTTTCATTTACACGTGTCTGTACCAAATAGGCATCATTTACATATTGCTTTTATAGATATATTGTGTTATTTACTTGTGTTGCTTTGTTATTCATGTAGTATTAGTCCCATATTACTCACTTGTACTTATGTCTCTACTCTCGATTGCTATATTAGAGACTACCCTATAATCTTGTTTAATCACTCAATAAACAGTTCCCTTTCTATTTAGATGGTATCAACAGTAGGTTCTTATTTTCCCCCACCCACCCGTCGGAAATGATGTAAGTCGTCATCAACCCCCCCCCCCCCGATGCAAACACCCACCCCGCCCACCCCGACCCTGATGCTACCTCCTGCAGCCTCCGCCGCTGCCACCTCTGCCCTCCCGCTCCTTCCCTCTTCGACACGCCGCCACCACCGCTACCACCCCACCACACCGATGCCGCCAACCCACCCCCTCCACCTCTAGACCTGCCACTTCCATCCCCTACCCCATCCACCTTCCCTACCACCACCATAGCCCCCTCCTTCCTCCCTTCCCGCAGCCACAACCACCCACCCTCTCCCCACCGTAAAAAACCACCCACTGCAGCCACCTCTTCCTCCCTTTTCCGCCGCCACAGCCAACCCCCCCACCTCTCGTCTTTCCTTTTTTCCTTCTACAACTACTACTGCTCCCCTCCTCTCCTCCTTCTCTCTTGTTGACAACCACTCCACATCTGGACAACCATTGACCATCTATGTTGAGAGTCTCTCATCTCACCGTCTATTTATCGGGTGCTGCTACTCCCCTCCTCTCCTCCTTCTCTATGCTTGCATCTCTGACTACTGGTAACAATAAATGGTATATTGATTCAGGTGCATCTGCTCATATGGCCGGTGACATCCTCTTATTTTCTGCTCTCAATAAATCTGCTACTATCTCTTTTTTTCCTGTTGCAAATGGCTCAAAGACTACAATTTATGTCACTGGCACAATCCCTCTTTCACCAAAGCTACACCTAAACTTTGTTTTATATATTCCACAATTTTCTATTAATCTTTTATGTGTCAGTAAGATGGTAAAACAGCTCCAGTGCTCTATTAAATTTAATCCTTCTGGTTGTGTTTTGAAGGATCTCTACATGAAGACGAGGATTGGTTCAGGCCATGAAGGACCAGACAGGTTGTACTATTTGGATGGACCTCCTACTGCATCTGTTCTGTTGTCTACTTTTGTGACTGGACTATAGTGGCACTTCAGACTGGGTCACCCATCAACTACCAAATTAAAACATTTATTTCCTACATTATCTGAGAACAGTTTTACTTGTGAATCTTGCATGTTGGGCAAACAAACTTATTCTATTTTTCCTACCAAGAAAGTTATTGCTTCTAAAGAAATTTTTGATATAGTTCATGTTGATATTTAGGGTCCCTGATCTGTATCGAGTTACTCGGGTGTGAAATATTGCTTTCATGACCGTTCATGGGCAATGATCTTGTCTACATACTCGAGAACAAATATTTATTGATTTTGGTTCAATTACTCAGGAGGTTCATTCCGTTTGTATAATTCTCAGGAGGAATGCATATAAACCGTAGTAGTATTCAACTATGAGATCACACTCAGCAACAAGATGAGGTCACATCACATGAGATCACTTCAACTAAAATCCTACTACTTACCAGAAAGTCCTAATGAGTAGCTAACACAAGGTTGCATGACATGAACTATTTGTGGCCATAACGCAAATTATCCTGTAATTTGTTTACAAGGCATGTTTCTTTATCAATTTTTGCTTTTCCCTTGTAGTGAAATCCATGACTTCATAAAGATGTTTTAGTTTGGAACTATGCCTACAGATTAAATTTGTGATAGGTACAACTACATGTAATGGAGTATAAAGGTCAGTAATTTCAAACATAATAAAATTTGAAGTTGCATACATGTCCTCATCTTTGCGCACCTATATTTTTTCTTAGTTAATTTCTTAGCTTACTGCATATGTCCTAGCCATTATTTTATGTAGCTTATTTCAGTTCTGTGCAAATATGTGAAATACTCAGGGACACACCAATCATGATGTGTCATATCACATGAAATTTTGAGGTGAAACACATTATCTAGGCTTCTTTTATATGTCCATACGTTGTAAAACTATACACTTAGCTTTAGTACCGCAGACCATAGTATCACTGACTCTCTTAAGCAGATTTTGTAGCATAAACTACAATCTAATTTTTTTCTCCTTGACTTTAGGCATTGAAAACGTGCTCCCTACCTATTCCCAAGTCTCTTGACTTAAAGATATGGCTGGAAATAGATAAACAACTTTATAACATAGTTTCAACTTTTAGCTAGGGTTATTGTGTTCTAATTTTGTATCTTCATCTATACAAAAATTATATTGAATTTAGCTCTAATAATATAGGTTGTCTTTGCTCCATCAAGTACAAAAACTGTAGCAAATGTACATAGTCCTATAGCAAATGGATTGGGAATAGGGATTCCATTCCTCATTCATATTATGTGCTTTGGAAATGTCTAAGACATGCTCTACCTGCTGACGATTTAATTTCAAAATGTCACATTCCTCCTGTCTCCATGTGTAGCTACTATGGAAATTCTCAAGTCAAAATTATGGATCACCTGTTGGCTAAAAGCATCCTGGCATTAGCCATTTGGAGTAACCAAATAAGCTGAAGTATTAGTCCAATGCAACCCCCACCCTCAAGGTAAAGTGGAAGTTCATGATATTTGATTTTTGCTCTCTAGGAAATAAGTGTGAATAGCTCTACAGAGAAGATCATTCTTATTTTGATCTTGTTGAATCTTATATTGTCTTTCTCTTGTTTGTATCATTTTTTGCAAAGAAGTTCATTTTAGAAATAAGAACATAAAAAAATGAGCTTAAAATATACAATTCTACATTGTCTTGTGACGTTTGCCTTCAACTTTCTTTACTTACTGCTTGTGGCAAAAGTAGTTCAGGATATTGTTTATGAAGGGTTTAGTGATATCTAACAATGTTCTAATAATGTATATAGAAAAAATGCATACCCACATGTGGTGAATCATATAACCTCTTTGAGACTTGATATGTGAATTGATCCTTGCAGAGGCTTCTCTTACCTTCTATTAGTCTTATGACATGCAGAGCATCCCAATATCTCTAGTCTCTTAGAAGGATCATGGCTAGGATGACAGCCATAGAAGCTACACTTACATAATAGGAGAAAAAAACTAATGTGAGCCCTTGAAATTTAATTTCATCTCTTCTATGATCATTCATGTCACCATTGTGAACACCATAGGATAGTTCCAGAAGCACATAAAAATATTCCTTTTGCATGTTTCTTTTTTACAAATCAAGTACAAAGGATAAATAGAGATCAAAACCAAATTTGAGTAGGAAAACCAACATTGCTCAGAATCTTTCTGACCAAGATCACCAACTTAGTCAACAACCAGAATTCATGGGAAGCTATATACTAGAAATAGGGAGTAAAGTTCTATATCCTAAGCCATAAACCATAGCATTATATCTAAGAAGGCAAGAAATAGTCCTTTTGCAAGCCATGGAAACAATGTCAAACAAATATCCACCACATCATCTTCCAAAAAGTATAGAACAAAGAGCCATAAGGAATAGGGCGACTGTAGAGAACAAAGAACAAATGGAATATCTTCTTAGCCATCTCTTAAGAGTAACGAGGGTGAAGATCATGTATAGGAGAGCCAGAAAACTTCACTAGAAACCTTCTACTATACAACAAAAGGAACAAAAAAAGTTGATTCATGAGAATCTTTTGGTTGAGGTACTCTTGTCAAAAACATCCAAGGAGCAGCACCAGGTCAACAACAGTGAGTTGTAGATGAAAGCCTTTGGTTGGGCTTGTTCTGGAGAATGTGTTTTGTGAGATCTCATTTTCTTATGTGGTGGCTGCTTGTATATGCTATTCTACAGCTGGGAATTCCACCTATTTGGTGATGCCATGAAGTAGTAGAAGTGTAGATTTTTGGTTATTTTTTATGGTTGTAGAAAATGAAAAGCTATGGACTTGCGTCTAGAGAATGTTTCTCTAGAAGAGCTCATTGTCTAATACGATTGTTGCTCGAGTATGATGCCATTTTTCAATACACTATTTTTAGGACTTTCTTGCTAATATATGCAATCTAGTTTGTTGTTGAGTTAAAGGGTGTTTATCTCTATATAGGAAGATGCCTTCTCTCTTCTGATAATGTCCATGGCTAGCTCTGTCCTTATTTTGGGGATTAATCTCTATCTTGATATATGATTATATATTTTTTGGTGGTTTCTGTCCTTATTTTGGGAAGTTCATAAGTCATGGTCACGAGATCCAGTGGTGCCATAGGAGGATGGAATCAATTGCAATGACTTGGGGAGGAGGATTCATTAGTAGTGTCTATAATTATGCAGAAACTTGGGGAATGAACCCATAGCTAAGTAGAGTTTAGTATCTAGGGAACCAATGATACAACTACATATTCAATTCAATAGAGGAAGAACTATTTATAATTCTAGAGCTTCTGAATGTGGGAAAGCACGGGGTGTTCGAAGCCTCTATATATCAGTCATGATTATAGTGGAGGCATGATATCAAGTCTTACTTTAACTTAATAGAATCTACTTGATCTTGAATCTCTTCTTAACTATCTTATGTAAGTTGCACTTGATCCTGAATCTCATATTGTTACTCCTTATTCTCTAGTTCCATCCAGAACTTTTCATGTGATCTTTGAGTTTATAATCTATGTAGTGAAACTATCTGCTTGATTTCCAATATTACAAGTTTAACATATCCTTGGATTCCCATCCTAACATTCTTGTTATCTTTATCTATGGTACAATTATCATCTTACAATGAACAAACTATGCTAGTGTACGTTTGTATAGTACTTTTTTATCCAGTTACCTACTTTCTAGAGACAACTATCTGCTGATTTGTATTGTTGTTCTTAATTTCTGGAAGGAACAAGAGAATTTATAAACTCATTCTCTTAATCTATGGCTTCAAATTCTAAGGCATTTCTCGACTTTGAGTATTCGTTCAGAATTTTAGTTACTATTATGACTCCTAAATGCGTGTGCTCAATCGGGCCTTGAATCAATCTTGTTTTTGGTCTTCCCAGTTGTCTTGTAGATCCTTTCTTTTTAGGATGAACTGCAATTTTATAGTTGTTCCTGCCATGATCATCGGTAAGGTGGATTCCTAACATTTGTTATGTTTCCCTGCTAACTACCACCTATAGAGGGATGATCATGTGGAGTTTATATGGGGTCTTCAACATGTTATTTTGCTTTACTAAGTGACATTTTTTAGGAATCCAAGTCATGCTTCCTCTCAGCTTTTCAAAACAAAGTGGAGATATTGTTCAACGCTGCAACATCCTAGTACAGTTTCTGTTGTAGTAGCACTAAGAATATCATCATAGTAATGGAGGATCAAATAGACACTTGCATAAATATTTATGCATGTTCTAATTACATGTTCAATGGAGCTATTATGTTACCATTAATATAATTTATAGTTATACCACCTGCTTGATCAAGTAAGATCTGCTTCACAGTCCCAATTAGGTTACTATCTACCATTAACAATATGATACTATTGTAATGCATAACAAAGAGACTATCTCTACAACTAGTTATTGTGGGATGTGAAGGGACCTTTTTTTGCTCAGTAAGTGTGGTACCCTTTTTATATTGATTTAAAAAACTATTTATAGGAGGAACTATACAAAGAAAGACAACTATATAGGGAAGTAAAGGTAGAGATATGCATAGAGGGACACCAAAGTAGCTATCCAAATGAGGTATTCCACTACACCAAAGTAGCTGAGATTCAAAAATTACCTCTCATACAACACAAACTACATCTAGAAAGGAGTATACAGATAAAATGAGACTTTTAACATTCAGTTCAAAATGCTTAAGTAGAGCAGGACACCAAGTCCAATAAGGTGGTGATGGCGATTGGAATAGTAAATTTATGTCTTAGAAGTTGAGCAAAGGAGAAAATACAACTAGATATATTTTGAACTAATTGTACAGTCCTACAGTTGATGAATTCATTTCACTGATTTTCTTTAGTGGGGCTACATGAAGTTCCATTCCTTAAGAATACTTTAAATATTCATTTTCCTTTTTGTTAGATACCAATTCACATGTCTTGTTTATTTCTTAATATGCATGCAAATGATTACATCTATAATGAAAAGCCTAACATATTAGATAATAATATATATGAGCAAGAAATTTACAGACATGTATGTCACATGGAGACTTCCATGTTCCATACATATATACAGTTATTGTGAATGTGAGATGTACTTCTCCTATTTCTTCCTTCTAGTGTCCTCATCTATTACTCCTATATAGGTAGGATCTGTTCTTCTTTAAAGATATGGTCAAGACTATCTTGGGGTCTCTTTTGACTCTCTATATTGACTTGTGGTTCTCATCTAAATGTTATAGAATATGGTGTAGGTCTCTATTTCCTAGTGGGATGTTCTCAAATCTGAAAAGGATTAGTTGCTACTTGAATACCTTGATAGATATATACCTTATACACATGTCCCACTAACTGACAAGGTAAGCACAACATATCATTTAACTGCAAACCAAGACCACCACCAGGACTATAGGAAATGCATAATGATTTGGAAGGGAACTAGTGATTGCTAAGAAAGAGAAGCCATAGAGGCATTTGTTTGCTGATTCAATCAATTGACTGCACTCCTCTTTTCTCAAAGAAATCTGATCTTTAAACTCCTCTTGAGGATGTTATCCAGTACACACTACGTTTCCAGCTTTGACAGCATGTAACACTCTTACTGTTAGTTTGTTATTTTCTCACTATTGGGAGGTCCATATGGCTGCAAGGTCTGTGCCATCATGGGTGCCAAGGCTTCCTATGCATATAATATGAACTATGCATGCTCTATTTTACATCAAGGTTGCTTAAATTTTTATAGCTTCATTTTTATTGGGCTAAATGTACAAATGTTTCTTGCACACAAGATTTCCTTTTTGATATCTTTGATAGGTTCAAGCAGGTTTTAGAGCACTTCTTACCAATAGACCAGGTAGACAATCTCTCCATTAATCTTTCTATGGGGTAATATGTGAGTTGTGCTTGCCATTGGCTTAGGCAGACAAACGTTCCACATATGGGGTAATATTTTGGAACTGCACTCTATAGCACTACACAGATTTAAAATTCATCAACTTATCTAGTCATATGTCCTTTCTGTGGGATGATTATTATCAGGTCGGATGCACTGAGGAAGTATGAAATTGGTAATCAATCATAGGTATATACTTTTAAGCAAGGAACTGTAATAATAAATGGGGAAATATTTATCATTCACTTTCTCATTAGATATTTCCTGGCTCCTTCTGATTGAAAGTGTTGGGGACATTCCTGTAGTAAGTATCTGCCTCGTTCAATTTTTTACAATGACTTCTAATCTCAAACTTATTTAGATCTTTGATCATGCAAAGGACCCACATCATAGGATATGGTGGAGCAACAAAGAGACAACATTAGAATAAGAAGATTTCAATAACATATGTATTTTATACAATGGAAAAACCTCTTTCATTTACCTTTGGAGCTCTTCTCATTATGACAGACATCTAATATTGGATGCCATACAGTACAAATATCTTGATAAATGTATTTGGAAGATCTTAGCCAATGGAGCCAGAATGGAAAGGTGGCTATCCAAAAACTAGGTACCTATCTTAAGGTTGAAACCTGAGGAGATGTCTATTCATCCCACTTCCATGAGGGCCAAATGCTTCATCAAAACAACAACTTACGTAGGTACATGGTCTTAAGAAATCAGATTATATAAAAGGAGTTGTATGTTTAGGATAGTATTAGTATGTTTGCTTATTTTGAGTTTTACTTTGAGAAAACATTATAAACTCATGGGAATTCTTTAATACTGTATTACACTCAGAGATATCATTTTGGTAAGATATCATGGGTTAGATGCCTATTTTGAAAAAGGGAAACATTGTTATTATGGCTTCATTATATTGGTTTACCCATCAGATCTACTTGCTAGTCACCCTGTTCCTTGCAATAGTTTTTGCAGGAATAATGAGTTTGGTGCCACACTCTCTAGTACCATCATCAAGTAGTAGTTAGGACTTCACAACATTGCTTGAAAAACTTGATGCAATTTCTACTGAAACTTCAACTGAGGAGGGAGTAGAAGTGAAAAATGGAATTGAAGAGGGTAAAGGAAATGTATTATCTCTTTTTAAATTTAGTATTACATTTTTTTAGTAGATAATCCTTTTTTCAAGTATAGGTCATGGGGAAGTTGCTTCTTCATACCATCATTTTTCTGTCCAAAGTTTCTAGATATGAATACACTTTTTTTGGCTTAGTTCCAGATATGAATATTATGCAGTCAAATGAAGTGAATCATTTACAACCCAAATATATGTATTGGGACTTGTCAATAAGAAGTATTCTGTTTTAATATAAACTCATTGATATTCAGTATTTTTTATGGGAGTAGAAAGTATTTTTTGGTGTTTTGTACTTGGGAAAGTATCGAGTAGCATCTAGTTTTCTTCACATTAATCCCAATTTATATATACAAAGTTAGCATTTCACTAGTCTCAAAATTTGTTTCCCACCATAGTCCTCCATGTTCAACAGAGCACTCTTTGTCTCCCATCAACGTTTTAACTTCTTCCTAGTGCATGTGGATGGTTGTAGATGTTGGGAGGGACACTTCTTCTCAACTTCATCTCATTACTTTTTTAATAGTTAATGAGGAAACATCGAACCACAAGAACAACATATGTTTATTTTCAAAGACACATAAATACTCTTTCTATCTTATTGAGTTACTTCTATTGTATAGTCTAACAAATCTGACAAACTTTAATTCTCTATCAAGGTAAGAAGGTGTAAAGGAGTTTGACTTTCTATTTTATGTATTTTTTATTATTTTATTTATGTTTTCCGATTCTCATTCCTCGAGTTTGATTTTCTTCCTTGCTCTATGAGCAAAGCTCAGGATCGCTCTCTAACAGTTAACAAATTTGCATCCATCAAGGTATAGATAGTAGACTCCCTAGGTAGTTACTTAGTTTTCACATGACCTTGTTTCAAGCTAATCAAGAATTCCAAATAAGTCACTGTCAATAGGAAATGAGACATATCTCTTTGTTGCTGAAGTGATATGTCTCGAGTTTGATTTTCATTATAACAACATATTCATTTTACATAAAATCTGCATATAGTTGCTTAATTTTACCATATATAAAATCTGCATTTTCCTTTTCATTATAACAACATTCACATGCAAATGCATATTACATTTTCAATTCTGCTCTGAGTTTCAACTATTAGTTAACTCAATTTAAAATGGGTCAAAACAAAGCACATTTGAGTTTGAACAACCCCATATCGATGTTGTGTTCTCAGTTCCCAACTGCATAATCTCCTTAAAGTTGAATTTAGTTACTGTTATGTTTATATATGCTCCATGTACTGGACAAAGATTTCTGGAGAGTTTTCTCGGTGATTGCGGATAGGCAGGCACCTGTAGACCTGCAATCACTTCTTGATTTCTGCTCCTCTTCACCCACGGGGTCTGCGAGGGTTTGGATTACACGTAAGATGGCGGCCTTAATTCCATGGTCTATCTGGAGGATGCGGTGCACAGCCAGATATGATGGGAAGAAAATGGTGTTTGTTACGGAATGGAATAACATCTCTTTCATTTTGAATAAGATGATGAGTACACAGACCTTTTCTCACCTTAAGAGACCTGAGTGCTACCAACAATTACGGCGATTTAGCTTACAAGAGCCTGCTCAAAAGATTAGGACGATCAGGCTGCTTAGATGGACCATGCCGGATCTGACCAACATCAAGTTGAACGTTGCCGTCGGAAAACATGAGGATTATCAAGGAAATACTAGATGGTGGGCGGCTGGCTTAGCCCGTAATTCGCATGGTTCTCTTCGACTGGCTTTCAGATACTAGATTAGAGCGAACGAACCAATGACGGCTATGCTTCAGGCATGTGTGATTGGCATCAGGACAGCTGCCGAACACAACGTTCGCCTATCGATCTTAGAGATGGTTCACGGCAGAGTCTATAATATCTTATGGCATGGAGCGGATGCACCTTGGCGGAACACAGCCATAGTTAGAGAACTCAGGCATGTGCTGGAGGAGGCAGAGATCATTGGCTCTTTAGTAGATGACCTGGTTAATTCGTCTGCTAATGAGCTCGGTCGATGGGGTTGCGATAGGGACAACGCCTTTGTATGTCTTGACGCTACCCTCCTCCCTATGAAAATTAGGGGCATGATGATCATGGATAAACTGGGAGTACCGTATGTCTCCTTATCTTAGCAGGTGGGTCGTCTCTCATATGTGACGTGAGTGGTTGCTTTTTTATGTAGGTAGACATTGCGTTGTTCTATTTTGTGGCTGGTTTTTTTGACCCGAGATATAAGAGCGGGAGATGTAATTTCTTTTGATGATTTGGCCCACAAAAGGAGTGTGGGATGAATAAAATAGACCTTTGGCTTATATAAAAAAAAACCTTTGCCAAAAAAAAATGTACTGCATGTATCTTTGTCGTTTTGTTTATGTACTTGTCATTCTCAAAGCTCCTAGCCAGCTGAATATCAATGATGAGGCCACCAAGATGAAGAGGTCATTTTTGAGGTAGAAGTTATGCCGCTGCGGGAGAGGTTGTGTTTGGGGTAGTCCCGATGGTAGATGTAAGGTCAGGTTGGAGATCGGGATAGTAGCTGGGGCTGAGGGCAGATGAGAGGAGCAACAGGAAGGGGAGGATGTGGGGCAGTAGGAGAAGAGGCATGGGATGATGTGGTGCTTAAATATTATCATTCAGATTAAGGTAACACAGAAGATATTTGTTGAGAATATGACACATGTTATGATTTCTTAATTTTTGATTCACTTAGATGCTTTTCGTTATCCTTCTATTTTCACTCAGATGCTTTTGGCGCATACAGTGATCTCTGTCAAGCCACTAAAATTGCACAATATATGGTATGGATTGTTGGATGGTCATATATTCTTATGTCTGTATATTGTTCATTAAATCAATTTTGTTAGGTTTCAAATTGTAGGATGAGTGACACAATTGACCCACCGCAAATCAAAGAAAGACCATGTTCAGATCTACAATTTCTTTTTTCTTCCAACTATGAATATTAAATCTATAAGACTTTCTGTAATATGTTAAGAGAAGGCCTTTTACATATAAAAATGAATATGACAAAGTACTACGGTGGTTGTACATCTGGTATAATTTAGAACTAATAATGTTATTGGGTTGTACTTTCAAATGGTATAAATGAATGACCTTATTGTGCAGGTTATAGACTCAAAATTCTGGACATGGCAAGCCTCAATTGTGCAAGTGAACTATCTTACAACTCTCCCATACAATGTTTGGGCTGCAACAAAACATGGATGAGCTACCTAGATACTTCTTGTCTCTTCAAGGTACTAATTTTGTCATCTTATTCTCCTAGTAACCTTCATTTATACCATGTATGAATGCTTATATAACTTTATTGAACTACTTAGATGATATTTACCTTATTTGTAATGCCTCCCCATTTGTAAAACCTTATTTTCAGGATTAAGAGAAGTATAAGCTTCGTCGTCGTAATAACTTCCATTACCTGAATCAGAGATTCAGCTTAACAACATCAAGAATTCAGATACATAGTATTAGAAGTTTCTAAGACAGCTCTGGCACAACAAGTGCTCTCCTGTGAAGCATGATGATGCATCTCCATTTGAAGCCCAGGCCCACCCAGTCATAGCTGCAACAACAGCCACAGACGCAACAATGTATCATGATATGTTGCAATTTGATATGGCTCTTTACTGCTATGACAAGGCTGCATTTCATAGACCTATTTATATATTTGAACAACCACTGTCAGCATCTGCAAATGTAGTGACCAACTTCATAGGGACGATATTCCTTCTATCTCTGCTTAGAAGGTTCTTTTCATATTCTTATCTCGGGTGCTTTTGCACGATGTTGTCCGAACAACAAGAGCTTGAACAAAAGAAGAAGACAATAAGGATGCTAAAACTGGCTGAGAAAGACACAACTCTTTCATAAAGATGTTAGTAGACCACTGGATCATTGATATATGCATATACTTTTCTTTGTACACATTGTGAAATAAGGGCAAGGTATACGTCCTCCCCATGTACATTCGACGTTTCATTATAAATGAAAGTAAGATTGTTGGCATAATGAGCATAACTTGCTCTAAATACTACAATTTTGTTACTAAAAGATCTTGTGTACTAAAAAATTACAATATATATATATATATATGAAGTCGACATAGCATATATGTATGTGTACTAAATGGCACTACATATGTAGCTAGATGCATAATCAACTACATATATATGCATATAGTAACTGATGGCTTTCCCTACACACTAAATACATATAAAATGTATTAACTTCATACTTTTGCTACATACTGACTATATATGCAATTGTAGTCATACATTTAGCTATAATTATACTTATATTTAAATATGTAAGGACAATATCTAGCTACGCTTTTGGATACATATGAATTTGTAGCAAATGGATTATCTAACTACATATTTGAAAAATATAGTTAAAGGCCATAGCTATATGAGCATATACTACAACTTGTATGTGTAAAGAAATATGTAGTTAAAACCTTTAGCTACAAAATATGGGGTTTTTGCTACAATTTTTTTCATAGTTAAAGATCCCTTTTTTTGTAGTGAAGAATCTTTTATTGTCCATTGTTTACTAAAAGAACCAATGACAAAGGGTTCTAACTACATGTCCTGCAAATTATATTTGCCCCCAAATTGACTTATGACATCAGTTTCATGGTGGGCCATTGACACCTAAAGTCTTAGCAAGGTTGGTGTTTTTTATTAGGGATAAGTACATGTGTCATCTAGTTTGTGGTCCACAACCTATGATGGAGTTTGACATACAATGTCAGTTTTTTACCACTAATTGACGAATATGGCTTAGCGAGATTGGTGATTTTTAGGGATCAATACATATGGCATCAGTTTTCATATGGGTAACCGACCATATAGGTTACTAAATGACATAGGTTTTTTAGACAACCATCAACTAAAGTTTTACCAATGTAATTTATTATTAGTGGAAAATTGACAATATATGTCGATGGATATCATATGTTCTTCAAGGTAACCAACAATTAATGTCTTAGGCGTTAGTTTCTTTCAACAAATGATAGATAAGTTCCAAACAATGCCCGCAAAATGGACTCTCCTTCATTGTCTATTTCATTGGGTAATTTTCCCCGCTCTAAAAATTTCTACCACCGATATCGCCACTCCTCCGCCATTCATGTTGTTGTTGTTGTTTTGGTTGCTAATATGGTTGTTTCTACTATGTCCATTGTTGTTGTTGCTGCTGCTGGTGCTCTATCCACCATCGTCATTGCTGCTATCGGTGCCAATCTCCACTGACCAGTGGTGCTCTATCTTTTCCACTCTACTGTACTATTAGCCCTACTGCCGCCAAGTCTACTACCCCTAGTTTTTCTTCTTGGTTGTCAGTGTCATCACCTAGACCATTGCTACTCGCACCCGCTTCTTCTTTCTTGCAATCGTTGCTTGGGATTAGAAGGTCCTTCTTCTCTTTCTTCTCTTTGTATATTTCCAACCCTTCTTGAATGTATTGTTTTAATTCTTCTTTGAGTACATTGTTGTATAATTATTTAATTAACTAGAAATCATTTACACATTGACATGAATTTAACTAAATCAATATCAATTAAATGATCAAATGTAACTAGGGCTTTAATTTGAAGATTCAAGAAATCATACTTGTATAGTTGGAATTCATGTATAACCGTTTATATAATTTGGAGTATTGTTCAATTTTAATGTTGTATGGATATATAATCACACCTAAGAATTAATTAAATAGAATCCATATGAATAACAAATAAGTCACTGCCAATAGGAAATGAGACATATCTCTTTGTTGTTGAAGAGATATGTCTGGAGTTTGATTTTCATTATAACAACATATTGATTTTACATAAAATATGCATATAGTTGCTTAATTTTACCATATATAAAATTTGCATTTACCTTTTCATTATAACAACATTCATATGCAAATGCATATTACATTTTCAATTCTGCTCTGAGTTTCAACTATTAGTTAACTCAATTTAAAATGGGTCAAAACAAAGCACATTTGAATTTTAACAACCCCATATCGATGTTGTGTTCTCAGTTCCCAACTGCATAATCTCCTTAAAGTTGAATTTAGTTATTGTTATGCTTATATATGCTCCATGTACTGCATGTATCTTTGTCGTTTTGTTTATGTACCTATCTTTCTCAAAGCTCCTAGCCAGCTGAATATCAATGATGAGGCCACCAAGATGAAGAGGTCCTTTTTGAGGTAGAAGTTATGCCGCTGCGGGAGAGGCTGAGTTCGGGGCAGTCCCGATGGTAGATGTAAGGTCAGGTTGGAGATTGGGATAGTATCTGGGGCTGAGGGCAGATGAGAGGAGCAACAGGAAGGGGAGGATGTGGGGTAGTAGGAGAAGAGGCATGGGAGGACGTGGTGCTTAGATATTATCATTCAGATTAAGGTAACACAGAAGATATTTGTTGAGAATATGACACATGTTATGATTTCTTAATTTTTTATTCACTCAGATGATTTTGGTTATCCTTCTATTTTCACTCAGATGCTTTTGGCGCATATAGTGATCTCTGTCAAGCCACTAAAATTGCACAATATATGGTATGGATTGTTGGATGGTCATATATTCTTATGTTTGTATATTCGTGTATGTACTAAATTATTATGTTCATTAAATCAATTTTATTAGGTTTCAAATTGTAGGATGAGTGACACAATTGACCCACCACAAATCAAAGAAAGACCATGTTCAGATCTGCAATTTCTTTTTTCTTCCAACTATGAATATTAAATCTACAAGACTTTTTGTAATATGTTTAGAGAAGGCCTTTTACATATAAAAATGAATATGACAGAGTACTACGATGGTTGTACATCTGGTATAATTTAGAACTAATAATGTTATTGGGTTATACTTTCAAATGGTATAAATGAATGACCTTATTGTGTAGGTTATAGACTGAAAATTATGGACATGGCAAGACTCAATGGTGCAAGCGAACTATCTTACAACTCTCCCATACAATACTTGGGCTGCAACAAAACATGGATGTGCTACCTAGATACTTCTTGTCTCTTCAAGGTACTAATTCTGTCATCTTATTCTCATAGCAACCTTCATTGATACCATGTATGAATGCTTATATATTTTTATTAAACTATTTGGATGATCTTTACCTTATTTTTAATGCCTCCCTATTTGTAAAACCTTATTTTCAGGATTAAGAGAAGTATAAGCTTTGCCATTGTAACAACTTCCATTACCTGAATCAGAGATTGAGCTTAAGAACATCAAGAATTTAGATACAGAGTATAAGAAGTATCTAAGACAGCCCCGATGCAACATGTGCTCTCTTGTGAAGCATGATGATGCATCTCCATTTGAAGCCCAGGCCCACCCAGTCATAGCTGCAACAATAGCCACAGACACAACAATGTATCATGATATATTGCAATTTGATATGGCTCTTTTCTGCTATGAGAAGGATGCATTTCATAGACCTATTTATATATATGAACAACCACAGTGTAAGAATCTGTAAACATAGCGACCAACTTCATAGGGACGATATTCCTTCTATCTCTGCTTAGAAGGTTCTTTTCATATTCTTATCTCGGGTGCTTTTGGACGATGTTGTCCGAACAACAAGATCTCAAACAAAAGAAGAAGACAATAAGGATGCTAAAACTGGCTGAGAATGACACAACTCTTTCGCAAAGATGTCAGTAGACCATTGGATCATTGATATATGTATATACTTTTCTTTGTACACATCATGTAATAGGGGCAAGGTATACGTCCTCCCCATGTACATTCGACGTTTCATTATAAATGAAAGTAAGATTGTTAGCATAATGATCATAACTTGCTCTAAATACTACAATTTTGTTACTAAAAGATCTTGTGTATTAAAAAATTACAATATATATATATATATGAAGTCGAGCTAAGCATATATGTATGTGTACTAAATGGCACTACATATGTAGCTAGATGCATAATCTACTACATATATATGCATATTGTAACTGCTGCCTTTCCCTACACACTAAATACATATAAAATGTATTAACTTCATGCTTTTGCTACATACTGACTATATATGCAATTGTGGTCATACATTTAGCTATAATTATACTTATATTTAAATATGTAAGGATAATATCTAGCTACGCTTCTGGATACATATGAATTTGTAGCAAATGGATTATCTAACTACATATTTGAAAAATATAGTTAAAGGCTTTAGCTATATGAGCATATACTACAACTTGTATGTGTAAAGAAATATGTAGTTAAAACATTTAGCTACAAAATATGGGGTTTTTGCTACAATTTTTTTTATAGTTAAAGATCCCTTTTTTGTAGTGAAGAATCTTTTATTGTCGATTGTTTACTAAAAGAGCCAATGACAAAGGGTTCTAACTACATGTCCCGCAAGTTATATATGCCCCCAAATTGACTTATGACATCAGTTTCATGGTGGGCCATTGACACCTAAAGTCTTAGCAAGGTTGGTGTTTTTTATTAGGGATAAGTACATGTGTCATCTAGTTTGTGGTCCACAACCTATGATGGAGTTTGACATACGATGTCAGTTTTTTACCACTAGTTGACAACATATGGCTTAGCGAGATTGGTGATTTATTTGGGATCAATACATATGGCATCAGTTTTCGTATGGGTAGCCGACCATATAGGTTACTAAATGACATAGGTTTTTTAGACAAACATCAAATAAAGTTTTACCAATGTAATTTATTATTAGTGGAAAATTGACAATATATGTCGATGGATATCATCTGTTCTTCAAGGTAACCAACAATTAATGTCTTAGGCATCAATTGTTTTCAACGAATGAGAGATAAGTTCCAAACAATGCCCGCAAAATGGACTCTCCTTCATTGTCTATTTCATTGGGTAATTTTCCCCCGCTCTGAAAATTTCTACCACTGCTATCGCCACTCCTCTGCCATTCATGTTGTTGTTGTTGTTGTTTTGGCTACTAACATGGTTGTTTCTACTATGTCCATTGTTTTTGTTGTTGTTGCTGGTGCTCTATCCACCATCTCCATTGCTGCTATCGGTGCCAACCTCCACTGACCAGTGGTGTTCTATCTTTGCCGCTCTACTATACTATTAGCCCTACTGCAGCCAAGTCTACTACCCCTAGTTTTCCTTCTTGATGTCAGTGTCATCACCTAGACCATTGCTACTCGCACCCCCTTCTTCTTTATTGCAACTGTTGCTTGGGATTAGAAGGTCCTTCTTCTCTTTCTTCTCTTTGTATACTTCCAATCCTTCTTGAATGTATTTTTTTTAATTATTCTTTGAGTACATTGTTGTATAATTATTTAATTAACTAGAAATCATTTACACATTGACATGAATTTAACTAAATCAATATCAATTCAATGATCAAATGTAACAAGGGTTTTAATTTGAAGATTCAAGAAATCATACTTGTATAGTTGGAATTCATGTATAACAGTTTATATAATTTGGTGTATTGTTCAATTTTAATGTTGTATGGATATATAATCACACCTAAGAAATAATTAAATAGAATCCATATGAATTACCTAAATTAGCTTGATTTAGACTAAATATTTATATTTGCTAAAATTAAAAATCGTAAATCCTAATTTAGACATATATTTTGTCGGCCTAGAAACCCATCTAAGATTTACTCATTAGGAATACTTGGATATTCCCTGGCTTGGGACTATTCTTGAACCCTTAACTCACTTAGGATGTAAGTGTGTAATGTGTTTTCAGTTTTCAAGATGTTTCTTCAGGACTTCCCCTTTTGTTTTCTAAGTACATATGTAGGTGGGTATTTGCACATCTACATTGGTTTACTTGGAGAACTGGAGGGAAATGTTGTCATAATATTCTGAAAATGAATACACCTTATACATTTACTAGTGAGATTAGATGTTTAGGAATGAGATAGGTGGTACATATTCATTACTAAACCATAAACCATAATTTGTAAAACTTAATCCTTAAATCTACAAAACATAAAACCTAAACTTCAAACTATAAACCCTATTCTCTAAATCATAATCTCCAAATATTTGATTGAATACCCATTTTCTCTATGATCATAGAATGGATCAATCACAGATGTCCATTTCAAATCGTTTCACTACAGAGTTCATTACTGGTATTGATCAGTTTATAAGATTTGTAGAGGAACATAGGAAACAACCTGGAGATATATTCTATTTTCCATGTAGGAATTGTAGTAAGAACTTGAAAGTCAACATTGTTGACAAAACCAAAGTCATGTCATGTGCAATGGGATTTGATTTAACATGGATATATAGAATGGTATTGGCATGTAGAGATTCCTACTATGAAATCAATTGATGCTGATAGAAGTACCTGTGCTGAAGAAGAAATTGTTGATGATGATGTAGATGTGAACAAACTGATTATGATAGACATGGTTGATATGATGTTAGAGATTTGTATTGTAAATTGTAGTGATCCACCTTCCTTATTTAGAAGCATTATGCATGATGATGAGAAATCATTATACTTAAATTGTACTAAGTTCAGAAAGCTAGGTGTTGTGCTGAGATTGTATACTCTAAAGGCTAACAATGAGTGGAGCGATAAAATCTTCACGTCTATGTTGTCTTTATTGAAAGAAATTCTTCCTGAAGGAAACATGCTTCCAATCTCAACATACAAATTAAAGAAAATGTTATGACCAATGGAAATGGTGGCTATGAAGATACATGCATTCCTGTATGATTGTATTTTATTTCAAAAGGACTATATTAATATGAAATATTATCCAAAATGTGGGGCAATAAGGTACAAAATGACGACTTCAGGTAAGCTCAAAATTATCTCTCCTTCCAAGACGATGTGATATCTACCTACAATACCACAATTTCAATGCTTGTTTGCTAATACTATGGATGCACAAAATTATCTTGTCATGTAAAGGGAAAGAAAAACAATGATGGGATACTACGACATGCATCTGATTCCCCACTAAGGAAGAAAATTGATTTATGGTACCCTAATTTTGGAGAAGAAGTCAGGAATCTAACACTTGGGCTTTGTACTGATGGGATGATCACATACAGTACATTAAACAACCAACATAGTAGTTGACCTATTATGATTATTATGTATAGTCTCCCTCCCTGGTTGTGTATGCAAAATAAGTATGCCTTGTTGTCCTTGTTGATATTGGGCCCCAAACAACCTGACAATGAAATTGATATTTTTCTAGAACCTTTGATTGACAAATTGATGAAACTATGGGGAGAATGTGTGATGACCTGTGATGCTTTGTGTATATAGACATTTTGTTTATGTGATAAAGTGGAGTTTTCAACATTTGATTTCTAATCTAGTTCTAAATTTCTTGTACTCAATAACCCCACTTTATCATCAAATAGGTGTCAAACATTCATTAGGGGGGAATTCAAAATAATGATGAGAATTGAGGACTTTGGTAAATGAATTTGATACATTATATACCTTGAATACATGAATTTTTACTTATTTTGACTTTCTAATCTTTTATTTCAATCTAATATCTATCTTTATCCTTTGGATCCCAAATGTTTTGTGAATATTCTACACCATATTGCAAGCCTTGTATTCAAATTTCGTCCAAATGTTCCTTCCTAGCTACCTATAGAAATTCTTGAAAATCACATGTTTAAACTAGATTTTCTAGCATTTTTTACCCTCTTTTCTAGGCTTTTGGTCTAGATCGCCCTTGATGGGTCACGTGCCTGACTCGAGAAGGGGGCAACATGTGTGTCATCGAATGCATATCTAATGGTAGAGGGGTCGTCCCTACATCAGATCAGGTAGATGTTGTAGTCGTCGGGTAGGGGAGCTCTAGCTACCTAGATCTTGGCATATTCTTGACCATTTTGCATGATTTTGGTGCCATTGGATTCATATTGGAAAGCCACCCCTATCCACGTGTTTTTGTACCAAATCAAGAGGTTTCATGAATATTTCATCCCCTCTCAGGCGGCCACTGTCATGGCCAACCTTGGCCTAGATACGCCCTAACCCTAGAATCTCTCACCTATATAAGATCCCCTTTGTCTCCTTTTCTTCCACACAAATACATCCATATCCTAATATTTTTCTTTAGTCCCCTCTAGCAAGTTTTCCCATATTGGTTGAAGACCTTCAAACTGTAGTTATTGTAGCAAGATCCATTTTTGCAAGCTTTCTCTCTCCTCAGGTTGGTCTCTACTCTTTTTCTCTCTCAAGAACCGTATTATGATCATATCTTCCACATATAATATAAAAAATAGTTTGATCTGTTAATCCATTTTGAACATAATATTGAGATGGACACAATGGAACTATTTTTAGCATCTAAATCTATTTCCTATTTTAAATGTTCCCTAATTTTGGACTAGTATGGTTATTAAGAAATGAAGATTGTACCTTTATCAAAAAATGACTTTAATATCATGAAATATTGTGGAATTAATTTTGATCTATATCCAAATCATGATATCAAACTTTTTCCATCTCATACTTTATGAAGGATCTAGATCTAACCTTTTTGACTTGTTCACTCTTGAATATGATTTATGTACCCTAAATGATGATAAATCTTTATGATGGGTTCTAATCCTTTTTTGCTCGGTGATGGGTTCTAATCCTAAAATTATGAATAAGAACATTCTAGATCTTATTTGATACACTTTTGACAAATTGTAAATTGATCTAACATTGAGATTATGATTCTAGATCTATGGACCTATCCAGTTGAGTAAATTCTAAATCCTTGCATCCTAGATCTAGACAAAATGATATATAGACTCACTCTTATATCTATGTGAGATTTTTCTCATGAAATTTGAATCTTAATGTCTAATATTTATCTTGTGATTATTCAGTAGTACATAACCGGCCTTTAGTGTCAGTTTTTAAGCGACACCTATGTGGGTGCCGCTAAAAGCCCAACCGTTACACATCGGTTCTCAAACCGACGCCACAACATTCGTGTGCCACTGAAAACGCGCCGAAAATGCGCCAGCAGGGGGTATAGGTGTCGGTTATCATCTTAGAAACTGACGCCATCTCACCCGCTTCCACAGTCGTGCTGACCAGCACGGCCGTGGTGTCTGGCCTCATTAGGGAAATCGACGTCGGTTACTAGTATGGAAACTGACACTGTAACCATATATCGTTGGTTTTATACAGATATCCGACACCTATTTTATGTCTGGTCCGCTGCCACGGCCGTGCTGGCCAGCACGACCGTGGTGTTTGGCCTCATTAGGGAAATCAACGTTGGTTACTAGTATGGCAACCGACACTGTAACTGTATGTCATCGGTTTTATACAAATAACCGACGCCTATGTTTTGATTTGTTTTTTTTCTAATCAGTCTGCAGACCTATTGTGGCTGGTCATAGGATGAGAAACCTACAGTTGAGTTATGAACTATAGGTTTTACAACATCCATTGATAGCAGCCAACAACAGGCCACAAACCTACAAAATTAACATGATGGACAATATTATATATGTGATTCACACTCATGTATAAGAACATTTAATTCATATTATTTTTTTGTCACACACATGTAGAAACCAGTAGCAACCTGCAGTTCCATTTATTTCATCTCCTTTCACATTCAGACACATGTAGAAACATTCATGTATTGATGATTTTCACACACATATGGCAATTCATAAAAATTCATTCACAATTACACAAAATTAATTATGAGAACAAAGTTACTCTTTATTCATCATTGTCATCATTGTAATCAAAATCATATTGAAAAATTCCCACTCTTTGCAGGGCTTTTTCCCAATCTTCTCTTACGACATCTAATTCATCTCTCGTATAGGGAGCATGTACATCGAAACGCTTTGCACCTGTGTTGATGTCCTCAGTTTTAAAGACCTACAAAGAGAATGACGTACATACATAATTACAATAATATATAATAAGATTCATATATTTCATATTATCTAACGAGACTATGTATAATATCTGTTGTATGTTATTGATTTCCAATACAGCATGTTTGATGATTAGGTCCATAAATTGCATCACATAGTAGGCACATGCCCAGCCGTTGTCTTGTGTAGCACACTATAAATTGAAATATACAAAATATTCAAAAATAAAAATAAGCACAGTTCACATAAATAATATATACATTGGAGTCAGGAAATTACTTTCACATTCTCCCAAATGAGTGGCATATTTTTTTTCCTGGGGACCTTTCCTCCAGCTTTTTTGTACTCTTGTAAATCCCTATATATGTTAATGTAACACATTAAATTGTATAATTAAATAGTAATGCAGTAACAGATGTTAACAGATATAAAAACATAAAATATTTCTCACGAGAATAAGGGCCTTTTAATTGCATGTCCATATAATACATCCAACTCACTCCCCACATGATCTAGATAATAGATGGTGAATGTCTTGGGGACAATAACTAATAACTCCCAATGCTTAGAACTACAGGTAAGAAAGTAGAAAATTAATAACTCAATATCCGCAATAAAAATGTAATTTACTTAAGTCCAAATTACAAGCAAAGTAAACTTACTCAACATTGAATGGAGCTATTATCACCGTCTTATTATTTTTACCAAAATATTCAAAAGCATCACAACAGTATGAAGTAACTGAAGAAGGGTCTGTAACTACAAGACTAATCAAAGATGGAACCACAAATCCCACATGGGAAAACCCAAAATATGTACATGTCTTGTATAAGTGGCTGCAAAACATGTATTACATATGCATTAATATATAAGAAACCAGATTGCCGTATATAAAACAAGGTATATGGATGCATAAATCAGATTGCCGTATGCATTAATCTCACCATATCCACAGCTCTAGCATAGATGTGTTCATCCATTCATAACTAAACAACTCCAAAATATCTTGTATAAATATGTTGTTTCTGGATGTTTGACCTGCATAAATACGTATCCATAACTTCTATTACGTATGCATCAATACGTATGCTAAACTTGTATAAATAGATTGTTATCGTATGATTTACGTGCAGCATTCTCTAGAATAGTAACATTTATAGGGAAATTTGGATTATGTTCGCCGATCCATACTGCCACACTCCTACAATTAGGACCTATCGAGGCGTGTAGGTTTCTTGGAAGCCAACTTGGTAGTCGAGGAGGTGGAGGTCAAGATGTAGCGGGTCTCATCTTTTTGACCTGTATATATAATTTCATATCAATTGACTCATATATATACACACTAACAAATTAAAATAATGAAAATTTATCATACAATATCAGTATAGAGGACATCCACTTCGGGCCACAGTATCACTCTGCCTACTACCTCACCAAGTGTTTCAGCATCTGGGTGTGCATGAGGCAGTGCAAGATTCATCCAGCCAGTGAGTATATGTATGGGGCTCACACGTACTATGCCATCTGGTACTGAACTCCCATGAAACATGCACCCTTTAAGGGGTGGGTAAGACGATGCATCTGCAACGATATATCCTTCACTTTGTAGTTGACATGGCTTCAACCCCTACAAATTTATGTAAAGAATGTTATATGCATATATACACAAACATATCATCTTGAACAGACTAGCTATTATATGTGCCATAAAAATACTTACAGAGGATGTGCTAGGTGGGTCTATAGGATTACTCCCAACCTCTGCAGTACGAAGAGTAGGAGAAGAGAGGTTCACCACAGGTACTGTCTGAGTGGCAGTCTGAGACGCCTACCACTTGTTAAATGCTTCCCAGAGTCTTTTATCAACTACTTCCTCGAGTCTCCTATCAGTTAAGGAATCTACCTATACATGGGTAAAATAAATGCTAGTTTCTAATTATTGAATTCCCTTTCGCAATAATGTTCTAACATAAGAATAAGTTACCTCAGCTTGTGAAAGTCCCACTTTTGGGACAGGTTTACGCTGGGATGGCCCAAAGAATGCTTTGATGCCCACACCAGCGCCTGCACCCCTTACACGTCCAGGATGCTCTGGGTTACCCAGAGCAACTGTAAATTCATCCATTGTGCCCTGAGGGATGAACTTGCCTTCCTTCCTCTGCTCGTGCAGCTCCCGTTAAGCACCATCAACAAAAATTTGTAAATAAACATAACAATAATCAATATCGATAGATTGCTCTAAGAGTTTGATTTTTACCATTTTTGCAGCTGCCTCAGCGGTTGTGGGCTTCGGTATCTCTCCCTTCTTATTTTGCCTCCTAGATATCCACATAACATGACGAGGCAGAGGTGCGGGAGCAGTAGTAGAGGACTCTGCAGTCTCTTGAGTAGCAGTAGCCTGAGTAGACTTAGCCTGTAGTCTTTGGCAAACGCCTGCATATCCTCTTGGACCCATTGTGTGGTCGTGCACATTCAGTGCACGCCTTGCTCATTGAGCATCACTGATAGCCTAGTTAGTTACCACATTGATTTGGTTAGTAACACTAAAGGTTAATCTTGAATAGGTGAATACATAAAAACATATATTAATTAAATTGGGAGTGGTGCTTAATACCTTGAATTCATCTATTTTTCTTTGGGTAACAAACTCCTCCCATTCTTTGGGATCCAAGTAGTTCCATTGTTGTGTGGCTTCCTTCTTCCTATATTTATTTTTCAAAGAGAATACAAACAAAAATTATTAGTGTAGAGTTAGTGAAATAATACTGATCAATGTCTAGAATTAGAATCAATCTAGAACCTATTCTCAGCATCGCGTATGTAATCTCACGTGAGATTGGTCCTATAGTTCCTTAGGACCCTCCCACAACGTTGCATCACACATTTACGATGTAGCTTTTCATCCATATCAAATATGCTCTGCAAATTAAATAGATTTGATATTAACTAGTATCCTAAAAATTAGTAATCTACACAAATAGAATTACAAATAATAATAACTCACGCGCAGTTCCTTCCATATGTGGTCTTTCTTCCCCTTAGGAACTTTATGCCATGATTCTAGGGTAGGACTGCAATGGCTGCGAGTAAGAACCCCAAGATATGAAACAAATGAGTTGCGGTTCACTCCATATGGATTTCCTTCCTGATCGAAATCCACAGCCAATTTGAGTCCATTGCCCCTTTGCTGTATTAACTTGTTCATCATTGTGATGCCCCTCACTTTCTCAATTTTCTTTTATTTCTCATCAAGTGCTGTAATTTCTTCAGGGGGTACATCACCAACCTAAAATTTGATAAAAAAACACACTTACATAATATAATTATAAATGAACATATAGATAGAAACCTCAGGGATATATTCTTAAAATTTACATTGTCAGGCGGTGCAAGCACTTCCTCACCCTCACGGTGATCATCAACACGGTCCTGATCAGCCATCCTAAAGTTCACATTCAAATTATAAATTTCACATTGTAAAGTAGCACTAATTGTAAAGTTCACATTGTAAAGTACACATTCACAGGGGTGCAGCGATTGCGAATGGACATCCCATGTGTTGTCATTCTTATATATAATAAATGTGTACCACCTATCCCATTCTTGAACACCTAATCTCACTAGTAAGTGTATAATGTGTATTGGGTTTTCAAGAAAATTTCGGCAGCATTTCCTCATTGTTCTCTAAGTACATATGTACTTAGAGAACAAACGGGGAAATGCTACCGAAATTTTCTTGAAACCAATACACATTATACACTTACATCCTATGTGAGATTAGGTGTTCAAGAACAGTCCCAAACTGGGGACTATCCAAGATTTACTCCTAATGAGTAAATCTTGGATGGGTTTCTAAGCCAACAAATTCATGTGTTGTCATTCTTATATATAATAAATGTGTATAAACTACAGGAAAAATGGTTAATCCTAATCTATAGAGCATTATTAAATAATAAATCAAGAAATCAATAGTTTCAAACATGTAATAATTCACAATGCAATGTTATAAATTACAGGCAATATGGTTAATCCACACACTCTAGTAGACAGACTAACTATTGGTTTAATAACCCTATTTCTGCATGTACGTACATGATTATTGACTTTAAAACCCTATAATTCATTGAAATCATTCTAATTAAATTTTAATATGTTGGGATCGCATAATTATATACAGGAGTGATCTGAACAAGACAGCCATGAATAAGTTAAAGAGATAGGTTTGCAAACTGGAGAGCCACAATAAGATTGTGTGTCTAATAAATAAGAAGGTAGTGCACCTCAAATAATGTTTTTCAAATAAATAAATCACATAGCAACTCTACACCACAATAACATTGAAGAAAAATTGCACACAGGCACAACCATAGGATTCATCAACCGTTCCACTCTTCCGAGCGTCATCAATCATGTCCTCTAATTGATTTTGGATTGGAGGGGATACAGGAAAAGCAAGAATAGGGGGGAAGGTTAGGGGAAAACCTGATAATGGCAGCCAGAGGAGGGGAGCGACGGCTGATCAAGTTGCTTCCTACTTGTACTGGTCCAATGGCAGGGGCGGGAGCGGCAGCGGCGCCTGAGAAGAGGAGCGACCGTAGGTGGCCAAGTATTACAAATGTGGTGCATGTGAGAAGAGGGAAGCGTCCAGGCAGTGGCGGAGGGCTGGTCATCGAGCAGAAGGGCTCCGGAAGTGAGCTGGTCACCGGCGTCGGGCAGAAGGTCGTTGGGCGCCTGGTCTCCAGTGCACAGCGCAGTCATCGGCATGTGCGGTCATCGACAGGTGGCGCAGCAGGCGGGAGCTGTGGTCGGAGCGGAGCAGTGATCACTACAAAAAAATTTGGCCTTTGTTGAAGAACATTTGTGAGGAACCAAAAATCATGAATAATGATGTCTATTTGTGAGGGCTCATCCTTCAAATATGGGACCAAATCCCTCAACCGTATTTTTAACATCCTTAGACCTTTTATGTGAACACTAATCCCTCAAAAATAAATTACTCACTAATCACTCTGTGAAAAATGCCATGTCAAATGTTTCCCTCCATCTCATAACCCTTCCCTCCATTCTAAAACACAATATTTGTAAATCAAAATAAAAAAATAAAAAACCCTACCCCCTCATTCCTCCACGTGAGAACCAATTCGTCACTCTGTGCTTCCCCCTCTCACGCTGTGCACATCTGGCCGATCCTCCCCTCTCCACGCCGATCCTCCCCTCTCCGCCCTCTGTTGCTCTATGCGCAAGCCCTCAGACGTCACTCTGACGCCCTCGCAAGCTCGTCGCTCCATAGCGGGGACTATGCGTTTTTAGTAGGTTGCCCCTCCCTCTCTCCCCCTTTTTCAGTGTAACGACTCAAAAGAGATGGTGGAGTAAACAAATTGTGAAGAAAAAAATTGATATGTTTTGATTAGGTTATAAGCTCGGCAACACGTTTTGTGCTGCTATTTCATTGCCCTTCCTCCACCCCACTCCTCAATCATATACATTCATCGACTTCTTGCTACTGTCATATGTCCACACCCCGCCCCCGCCTCCACTGTATGCAATTCCACTCCTCTACAAGCCACCAACACCACCATAGCTCCTCCTGTCATCTTTTCCTCGATTTAGCTACAACCGGCAATCTGATTCTGATCGTCCAGAGAGAGACCAGGCACGAGGGGGACTGCGCAACTGGGACTGTGGAGGCACGATTCCGGCCAGCGGGACACAGACTCCTCCGACTTCGAGAAGGGGAGAGGAGAGGAGAGGGTTTCAAGAAGTGGTGATTAGTAGCGGCAAGGGGGGAAAGGGAGATTTTGATCATATATTGATGGTTGTCGAAGTACGGCGGAGGTACCGCCGGGATCCGGTGTCCCTGGAGGCGCTGCTCCAGAAGGAGGTGAAAGCCGAGAGGTCGTGCGTCAGGTACGGGTGCACTGTGCAGAACAAGAAAGGTGAGGACCACTACCTCATGAAGACGTACTGCCAGAGGATTCCAGGGAACGCCTGCTCTACCTTCTCCATCTTCGGCGTAAGGACTACTCTCTCTTTATCATTAATTCTAGCCGCCCTGCCCCGGCGATTGATGCGCTTCCTGATCAATGCCTCCTCCCCTCTCTAAAACCTTTTGTGCATTAGAAATCATCCCCCAAAAGGTGACTGGTTACTATCCTCCTCACCCCAGCATGTCCCCCGCCGCCGTGAAGGCAAATTTCAGGAGGCGTTTCTCGATGAGACTTTTCTGGGTTGCAGTTTGCAATAGGGTCATCAAATGTTTCTCACTCGCTAAAATTGTTGATCATACAACAACATGCCTTGATTCAACTAAACAGACATACTACTCCTTCGCTTCAATTGCCTGAAAAGTCTTCCCAGGATGACTGAGGCGTGTACCCTTACAAGGGTGGGCAGCCGTTTCTCTACGCGCAAGCCCTCAGACGGCACTCCGACGCCCTCGCAAGCTCGACACCGACTATCTCTCCACACATCGTTACATCTGGAGCAGCTTCAGGGAAGCTCTTAGAGTATGAAGTGGGTGGCCCACAAGTGTGTGTGCAAACAGAATATGGAGTTGAAGTAGAGGTAGGTTGCAATTCAATAGCGTATTCAATTAATAGTGAAGCATTGTGAATTTTTAGTCTACGATCTGTCAAAGCAAATTGCAATTTTCCTCTCATGCCTTTCACTTGTATTATTTAGTAATGATGCTCCCTTGTTCTCTTTGTATTTTCATCAAATAAAATCTACACTTTGAATATGTGAAATTGTGAATTAATAACTGATGCAGTTAATAAATTGTATCGACCTAAATTGTATTCACAGCACAATGCAAGATTGGCGAGGCAGTTTTTAAAGAAAGAACTAAAGGCTTCTGTTATCCTCAACATGACTCCTATAGAATTGAAGGTAAAATTATTCTGGAATAAGTATATCTAAATGTGTTTATTTATGTTTCCCATTTATGAGTTTATCCATTATTCATATATGAAAACTCTGTCAAGCACATTTCTTACCTTCATGTACATTTTAATTATTATACTTCATGGTGAATAATTGGATGTTAACGATTTAGACAATAAATGGGAGGTATAAATCTAAATTAACTCGAGGAGAGCTAATAAGGAGAAACTTCAATACTAACCAAAAATGTGAATGACTTGCTTGTAATGTTCTAAAAATAAGATTTATAATGCGGATGTAGAAGTTGAAATTATGCAATATGTTGCTTTGTGTAAAAGTGCACACTCTATTATGACAAAATGAAGACTTAAAAAGATATATTTAATCTGACATTGTGACATTGAGTACTCATGAATTGCTAATCTAGAGTTGATGTGCTTCCACTTTGGCATCCAAAAATCTTACAAGTAGCAAGCTACAAGAAAAAAAATAGCTATATGGTTTGTGAATTGCATATAAGGCAGATGTGTGGGAAGATAAGGAAAGAACAATTGAGAAATGACTATATCATGAACAAAGTGGGGGCGACGAGTATTGAGGTGGTATGGGGCCCATGTGAGATGGTATGGCCATATGTAACACATGCAAACATGCCTATTCAAAGAAATGTTGTTGAGTCAGGCACAAATAACAAAAGAAGAGTGATGTAGGACATATTAGGCTTTATTCTACTTGTTTTTGCTTTGTTTTAATATTTAGGGACCTAAGTGCAAACTATCTAGTTTGTTTTAATATCTGATTGCACTTTTGTCAAACTATATGCTCATTTATAATTGTTTGACTATCTGATTACACTATTGTTTTAAATAAGGTTTGCACTTTTCTCAAACTATATGCTCATTTATAATTGTTTGACTATCTGATTACACTATTGCTTTTACATTTATGGAGCTTTGCAAAAAAATTCTCAAAAGTAATTGGTTCATCGTGTCTTTCCTTATCTTGTAGTGTGCAAGTCTATAGATTCTTTAATGGATCCTTTAATTTGTGTATTATGGCACTGTGTTGGCTTGAGGTTAAGGAGCTTATTGAGAGTAATGTGAATATGTTACGTGATATGTAGCCAACACATGCACCTTTCCATGCAACATACTTTTTAGTGAGACATGGGAATATGTGACCCACACAATGTCTTTTATATCAACAATGTGTTCAATAGCTTTTAGAATAAGTTGAGAGTGTTGGTTCCATACTTGGAGCTAACTGGAAAGAGACAACTGTCTAATATTCTTTTCGGGATGAAATTAAAATAGATACATATCATGTTGTCATTACCTTCAGAAGCCATTTTCCTTTCCTTCTGTGAATTCTTCTGAAAATCCCTAAACCTCATGCCAACCTGCTAAACCTACTAATAGCTTTCAGAAACCACCTACTAATGTGGTTGGTTATCACTGTGTTTAGTTTAATTTATACTTGAACACTTTGTGGGTTTAGCAGTTTATTCCCTTGGCTCAATAAGTTGTTTATCACAGTGAATTAAACCTACTGGCTTGTTTCCAGTGTTGGCACATATTTTAAGCCAATGATAACCACCTGCTAAAGTAATTGGTTCATCGTGTCAATAGCTTTCAGAATCCACCTGCTAAACCTACTGGAAAGAATTCTTATGGCACTGTGTTTCTTTACCTGTAGGTTTAGCAGGGAAACTAATATGTTGAGATTTAGCCAATTTGAGAGTAATGTTAATATGTTAAAATATGTCTTCAAACATACTATGTTTGAAGAAGCACATGTCTCTATACTTTTATGCATTGGTGTTGCCCCTGCTAATGTGGATCAAACAGCAATGTGTTTATACAATGTGTTCAATAGCTTTCAGCAGGAGTAAAGCATGAATCCTACTGGGTATAAACTGTGAGAATTCTTTAAACTATGGACTTTTATAAACCAACTAGTTAATTATATATAATCTCACACATTGGTGTGAGAATTGATTTGTTCCTTAGGTTAAGGAGCTTATTGAGATTAACCAATTGTATGTGTAGTATGCCCACATTACTCTGCCCTACTGGTTAATTATATATAATCTCACAGTTTAAGAAACCTTTATAGGTAGTTTCTAATAGGGCTCTGAAATTCTAGGAATGAAACCTAGAATGTATATTGGTCCAGTAATGTGGGTGTTTCATGTGAAACACATTTCTAGAATGAAACTGTGACACAAATAAATTTTGTATCTTATATTAAGTCCATAGGTTTAGCAGGTGTAAACACATTTCTATGAGAGTATATACCTTAGGTTTAGAGGTGTTCATATAGGTCATATTGAGACTTTTATAAATAGTTTAATAGAAACACAGTGTTATACAATGTGTTCAATAGGTTTCAGAAACCACCAGTGTTATACAATGTGGATCAAACAGCAATGTGTTTATACAATGTGGATCAAACAACAATGTGTTTATACAATGTGTTCAATAGCTTTCAGCAGGAGTAAAGCATGGATCCTACTGGGTATAAAATGTACATACAATGTGTTATTATAGGTCATATTAGCATATATAATAAATTATCCTTAACACAGATAATTCTTAAACTGCTGGACCTATATAGAAATGACCTAGAATGTGTTTCACATGAAACACCCACATTACTGGACCTATATACATTCTAGGTTTCATTCCTAGAATATAATATGTTGGACTTTCCACATTACTATATCTTGTCCCCTCATTTAATATGCTACACATTGTTGTTTGGCCTATATAAGGTGTATACATTACTATATGACATGTTGGTTTTATCATAATAGACTTGTATAAGGACAATTCTAGGATAATAGTTTAAGCCAGTTTCCTTTCCAGTAGCTTTCACATGATATCCTTTAACTTATGATAATTATCCTTAACACAGATAATTCTTAAACTGTTGAGTAATCCCTTGTATATATTCACATTACACAGAAACAATGTCTTAATACTTAGACTACTCAGCAGCTTAGCCAAGGGAAAACCTAAAAGCTGACAGTGTTGCCCCTGCTATCCATTAAAACATAGTTGTAACCTTATACATGTGGTTTAACAATAATAGCCCTTTATTCCACATGCAATGATTACCTTTGAATACCATCTTTTAGCCCATGCTACCCAATTTCATACAGGTGGTTTATTAAACCACATGTATAAGGTTACAACTCCTTTAATGGGTTGATCAAACAGCAATGTTCATTACATGTCCCTTACAAGATACATATCGTGTAGTATAGATACTGGATTGTTTAAACAACCAAAAAGGTGATAGCACTAAAGTCGAAGGATATCATGTGCATAAATACCCACAAACCACATCACCAAGGATCAATCTACTTCTAAACCTATGGACTTAAGGTTAAGGGGAAAGAATTCTTATGGCATTGTGTTGCTTTACCAGTAGGTTTAGCAGGGAAACTAATATTAAAACATATTACTTCCTACATTTTGTTTGACACAAAGGGACTGGTTCATTCAGATATAATTGCTGGAGATAATGGAGCTTGAAGTGGGGTACTAGGTCTTATTAAACATGAAAAACTGTAGATTGACATGTGCAATAATTGGGTGGCAGGGGCAGAGACAGTGGTTTTCTGTCAGCTTTTAGGTTTTCCCTTGGCTAAGCTGCTGAGTAGTCTCGACATGTATACTTGGAGCCATTAATTGAGGAGTTGCAACTACTTTGGGAGCTTGGAGTCAAAGTTTATGATGCATACTACTGGTTTGAGAGGAACAAAAGAGTCCATGATAACAGATATAAAAATCCTGACACTCTCTGGAAAATTATTGACTCTGATATTAAAGTTCTTCTTAGCTAATCTGGGCTTGGTGATGTGGTACTTTGGTTTTCTATGTCTGATGTTTCAAAGATGTCCTCCTCCTGTTATGGGAGATCTCTGGGATGACTCTTTGTTTCCTATGTTCTCCTTCTGGATGTTGTCCTCTGGCGGTGGTTTAGTTTGGCCTATTTTCTGAGCTAGTTTTCCTGGTAGTTGATTACTCATGGGATGTGCTAGTTGGGATTGATTCTGACTTTTTGGGTTTGTTCCTTTAGAGATGGTGTGCTGCAAAGAGTACTCCTTACATTAAGGGGCTCCTTGTTGGTTTTGCTATGATGATTCATTCGAAGGGGGATGTCCTGAGAGTCCTTTTTTGGGTCCCTACTCCCAGGAGTGGTTTCCCTGTTGGCTTTGTTTTTTAGGTGAAGGGGGCTCTGGTTGTCTTGAGCCTCTTGCTTGTTTCTTGAGAAGCATCTGTCTGCATACATCTTCTGATGATCCTTTTGCATAATGGCTTTTGTTCTCTGTAATATGTCCTCCTTTTGTTAAGGGTGATCTTTGGGATGACTCTTTGTTTCCTATGTTCCTTATCTGGATGATGGCCCTTAGTGGTGGCTTGTTTTGGCCAGATCTCTGAGCTTGATATCCCTGGTAGTTGTTTTCTCTTGGGTTGTTCTGTTTTTGGGTTGGTTGTTGTCCTTATGAGTTTGTGGCTTTTGGGATTGGTGTTGCTGCAAAGAGTGTTCCTTCTTCGTGAGGGGTTCCTTGTTGTTTCTGGTATGATGTTATACACAATAGGAGACTTGGCCACAAGCGGAAGTACTCCACAGGAGAACATTTATGGGGTAATAGGAACTCGGTTAAAGGAATCTTGTAAGGTTGACACCTTAAAATCACCGGTACTCCAAGCTCGGGCTTTTTGTTACGCCTTTGCCTAGCCAAGTCATCATCATAATCTACATCATAATCTCCCATGCCTATCCCATAATAGGGATAATAAAGAACTTGAACCCAAAGAGCACATCTTTCAAAATGGGAAGCACCAACAGTGACACTACATAGGACCGAATCCTACAAGAAGTTGAACAATACTTTAATGTATGAGCTAGAAGAATGAAAAATATATAACTTGTTCACTGAAATATTTCAGCTTTCCTAAAAATATAGTAAATCATTCAAACTGTAAACTACTCTCAATCTAATGGACTTCTCCTACATTTCCATGTCAGCTCCTCCATTGTCATAGATAAACCCTATAAGCCATTTACTTCATCCATGTTTTAGTAAATTTCAAACGAATCTAACAACAAAAGAGGGCCTCTCTTTTTTCATGGCGATTACACAAAAAGATCCTCCCAAGGCAGCTTCCATTTTTATTAGATAATTAGAAAAATGACAAAGTAATATCTGCTTTTCATTTCATACAGTTTTTATCCTGTGAAATATTTATCTAAAACATAGTTTTGAAAGAAGAATATATAAAAGACCGTCTACAATGATCTGATGTGACATCATGATATATATAGGATTCTTATCCAGTCTGGTATAGGTTGACCTGAGAGTCCTTTTTCGGCCCATGATATGAAGGAGTGGTTTCCCTATTGACTTTTGATGGCATGAGTTTTATGAGAAGGTGAAGGATGTTCATTTTTTTCTGGGCTGTCTTGGTCTGAGTTTCTTTTTATTATTTCCTTGCTTTTGAGGTGATGGTACACTCTGGTTGCTTTGAGCCTCTTATTCGTTTCATGAGAAGTCTCTATCTGCATACACCCTCCTAAAGATCCTTTTGCAGAACGGCTTATGTTTTTCTATTAAGCTGAGAAGCCTTGCCCATTCTTTATTCAATTGTACCTATCTTATGTATAGTTTATTTCATCTTTTTGATCTATCTTTTTCTGAAGATAGAAACAATTGTACAGACACAAAGGAAAAATAAAAAAACAACCACACGAGTTAGACTGACCAAAAACAGAATGCAAGAAATTCAATAAAACTAGATTCAAGAACTAAATGTACCCCAAATTCCAAAAGTTCCTATAGTTTCTACCTCTGTGTTAAAAGAATTGAAACTGAAATTTCTTAGTTTTAATGATCATAAGTGTGTAAATGACTTTGATGGATAAAGATTAATCTATAAAATTAAACTATTGGATGTTTATCTATTTTTTGCAATCTATAAAATCCCATATGAGTATCACATTGTATAAAGAAGTGTTTTTCTTGAACCCCTCATACTAACTCTAGAGGTATGGAATGAGAAAGAAAGTCTTTGAGATGACTATGATAAAGGCCATGATTTGGAAGGCCTATAGGGTCATGCTTATGATTGGGAAGGACAACATGGAACCAAGCCCATGATTAGGAAGGTGGTATGAGTCCACCTAAGGGACAAAACCCTAAAGAGGGTGTATCTTGAGATTAAGTAAAATAGGGTTGATAAGTTATGTCAAGAGATGTAATTTTGATTATGTAAAATTATTTGCAACCACTTTTGTTCAATACCTTTTTGAGTCCGTAAAAAAGGTGCATATAACCCACTGAGTTTTTTATAATTATGTACTATTTACTGAGTTCAACCATAATTTTAATTTACGGGTGCATGTTGCTGCTATGTTGGTTCACTTACATTTATCTCTACTTCGCACTCACTCTGATTCTTTTTTGTATTTATATTGATAGGGTAGAGTTACTTTTAATGATGGATTTTGACCGACAATGCACCTTGGAGTAGAACAGAATCAGAATATAAGGGTAAGTTGTTTGTTGTACTATGATTTATGTATAAACTTTAAATTCTAATGATAAAAAAAAAATATAAACTTTAAATTCTATTAATATAATGATTTGTCATTTTTAGGAGAAGAATACTCAAGTACCTAACTGTATGAGGCCTGACATTGATGAAGAGCGCCACACCATTTGAAGGAATATGGAGACATTATAGATCTTAAGAGTTGCTAGCATAATATGTTGATTGTCATCAATCTCAAATTTTAGAACCATATGTATTCTTTATTTATATCAACTTTGAGCACACAATGTATGGATAATATTTTGCTTCAATAATAGAAATTTTTTTTGAGATGATTTAACATTTTTATGTGTCATTTCAGTGTTGAATCTTCTTATGATGTCATGTGAATATTATAAAAATATTGCTTGAGGTTATATACACAAAGTTTACATTTAAAATTTGATATCCACTATAGTAACAATTAATTATCATTCAATAAATCAATCAATAATCAATAACCAAATCATTTACTATAGTCCCTCATAAATATATTGATGAAGGTCTTTAGTCCCTCAAAAATGTAGTGTTGAGATCCAGATTGACCATCAAAATTGCATTGATGACGACCACATAGCCCCTCAAAACTAATATTAATGAAGGCATTAGCCCTTCAAAAATATATTCTACAGGACCACCAAGTCCCTCAAAAATGTATTTATGTGAACTAAACATGCCCTCAATAATGTTTTTATGAAGGCTAAATAGTCCCTCAAAATGTATTTATGAAAGCTAAATAGTCCCTCAATATAACATTCTTGAGGGTCAGTTGGTCCATGACAATTGTATTCGTGAGGGCCACTGGTATTTATCACTTGAGTTCTCTTCACGGACCATTTGTGAGGGCCAGACTCACAACTGTCCCTATTTGTGAGGGCCTGTAGAGAGGGGTTTGTGACAGGACTCACTCGTGAATAATGGCCCAATTTTTACTAGTGGATGGAGAGCAGAGCTAGCAGTAGAGGTGCGGCAGCAGATCAGTGGCGGCGAGTGGCGGCGATGTCGGCGACCAAAGCACGGCCAGCAAACGGCGGCGGAGGAAGAGGCGGAGGCAGAGCAGCAGCGAGCGGTGGTGGAGCAGAGGAATCGCTGGACACTAGCAAACCCTCAGCGGAAATGAATGAAACATAAGGGGAAGAGTCTGCCTTGCTCTCTTAAGTTAACAATAGGTGTCAGTTATTAACAACAACTGACAATAAACACTATACGTGTCGGTTTGCAATAACACACCAACACTAAAGGGAGGTGAAAATTTTCACGGTTATGCGCGCGAAAACACAATGGCGTCAGTAATTGTCACAAAACTGACGATAAAAATTGGTCAAATTTCTGTCTCGCATAAAACCTTTAGTCGTTGGATTCTGTTTTAAAAACTGACGATGTATGTTAATTTTTGGAGGTAATTTTTTTAGCTAGAAATTTTGGTTTTGGCGGTTACTTTTAGGAGTCAGTTTCTTATTAAGGAACCGACACTGAATAAAAGTGATACCCATGTCTGGTCGCCCTTCACAGATTGATGTCGGTTTATTTTATAAATCGACGTTGTATTTTTTAGGTGTCAGTGTATTATTACAACCGACACCGTTAAAAGTGATGTTATAAGCCATTTCTATAGTAGTGATTGAACCTAATAAAGACCAAACCTTATGATCTAATCTTTCTAAGATTATGAGATACTATTTTTTGAAAATCTCTATATTAATTTTGATCCAAAAGTTGACCAATGACCAAGGATTTGGGTAAGGTCCTATTATGAACTAAGTATGGATCTCGATACTAATCTTTATAATCTTGAGAAACATGAAATCATGATCATAATGAGGATTAAGAAATCATACATGATCCTTGTGACCCCTCCATATATTGACTAGAATACTAATGCATGAATACCCACTATTGTGCCAGGGCTTCACTTCGACCCTACTTTTACTCTCAATATTGTACTCTAATATTTGGTGAAAGGTACACTTTATCCTCATATTGACCCTGACTATGGTATTGTTTGGTTGTGTATTATAAGTATGATTCATATGCTTGGACTACAATATTTGTTTGAGCTATTATTCCCTATGAATACGGTCTTGTTGTTTGTAAATTTAGTTTTATCAAATTCAAACAATAAAGTAAAATCTCCATTATACAACCTGGCTTACCTAGTTGCAAATGGCTTTGGGTAAGGGCACAATGTGTCAGTGCACCTGCCCATATATATCTCATTACCTAGGCCCATCATGTAGTATGTTGGTTATGGAATTAGCCCTTTGGAGGGTATTGTCGTATCTTGTTACATGGGCCCATCATGTAGTTTGTTGTCAAGTATAATGGAATTCACAAATAAAAGATGATTGAATTTTGAACAATTGATGTTTTGGGCTTGATGGTTTCATTCCTTTTAGTTCATATTACTTTTTCCAAGCATTATATTTTCCTTATACTACTAGTTTCATTTTGATTTTAAAAGCATAGCAATGTATTTTCTTTTATTGGGTCATAATTTTCAATTTAGGCAAGCAAAATAGATCATTATGAGGAATTGACTAAATTTCCTCCGCTCATGACAAAATCCGATGACAAGGATAAATCTACAAAATAATAATTAGATTAGTTAGTTCTTTATATCTTTTGTGTTACTATTTATTATTTCTTATCGTATATGCTACTATGTGAGATCCATTTGGGAAACCTAAGGATGGGTGCTTCAATACCTTTACCACTGTCAAGGTAGTGGGATTTGGATTTGGGTAGGAATGGTCCCCTAACAGTTTGCATGCTATGTTGTTTTGCACTATTAATGACTTTCCAACATATGGAAATTTTCTAGATACATCATAAAAGGATCCAAATCATGCCCTATGTGTGAGGAGAATATTGATTCAATATGATTAAAACATGGTGGAAAAAACTTTATATCTTGTTCATTGGATTTTTTTTACAAAAGTGCATCCTTACTAAAGGTTACACAAAGTATTGAATGGATCGAATTAGGAATGGAGTTCCGTAAATCTATATCAGGGGAGGTTGTTTCTAAAAGAGTAAAAGATCTAAAGACACATTCTTTTAAGAATTTTAATTGAATCACATTTCCAGCCAAGTTCATCAGGAATGTGTCTGGTGGAAATTTGGGATCGAATGCTAAATTGCTGCAACTACTACTTTTGTGAAGGAGAAACAAAATAAGCCAAATCTTTTGGAATCCTCAAGGCTTTAGCAAGGGGACTATACACATATGTACCATTACTTCTGCCTATAGATAACATTTGTCAACCTGGTGCACGAGATAGACACATCCAAGAATATCTTCTCAAGAATCAACGATACATCCTTATCAAGGTGTGGCTTGAAAAATCATCCTATGACACTCCCAAACTTTATTGTTTGGTTAGGGAGTTTGAAATCCATTTGATAATCATCGATTCCTAGGGTAAGTTGTGTTGTTCCCATCTCCTATGTTGCAATGACAGTGGCATGAAATGTCCTATCAAAAAGTAGTCTGAATCCATAGTCCTCCCGCGTTTCTCTAACATTTCTATTACTAAAAAGTCAATTGGATATATAAATTGAACCATCTTTATGTGGGCATTGTAAGACCCCTAACCTTACCATTGGCCTAACCTTGTTTTCTTTGCTTGATTAGATGGTTAGAACCTTAATCTAATCCCTTGTGACGTTTTAAGAACACGTGCAGAGCTAAAGTTTCCAATTTGGTCATGTTTGGATGTTGGTTGTGCTTTGTATGCTTATTTTGGGTCAAATTGCAATTTACCCAAGTATGATGTTATATTGCAATCTGTCACCTCTAGAGTGTGCCCTCTATATCTTGGGTTGATGAGAGAGAGTATCAAGCAGAGGGGATCCTTTCTTGGACCTTGGTTGATGATGTGACACCTTGTGGTGATATTAGGGTTTCTAGGGTTTTCCCTTTGGTGGATGAGTTTCAACCTTGTTCAGTGGGTGGAGGGTTGAAACCACAACACCTCACTTGGCGAGTGTTGCGACCGAAACCCTTTTTCTTGGTGTATTATGCTTTGACCTAGATGACCTAGAGGTGGTTTGGTCTCAAAGGATGGCCCTCTTGAGAAGTGTTTTAACCATGTGAGGTTTGGGTGACCTAGTGTTGTGATCACAACAAGTTCTTGGTGTGTTGCGACTGCAACAAGGGTGGTTTCTGACCTAAGTGGTCACAACATCACCTAGGTTGTATCACCCTTTGTTGCATGCATGCATATAATGTTTTCATGGTTATTTTCTTGATGGACAAGTGTCCTTTTGATACCCTCTTGTGTTGACACCTCATATCCACCTTACCTCCCTCCTCCTTCATGTATATAACCCCTTTCTTCTTCATACAAGAATCCTTTTCAGCTCTCCTTCCTTCCTCCTCTCTTGTGCTCGACCTTGGTTCTTTGTGGAGCTAAGGAGGGATGACCTAGGTGCCTTGGTGGCTGAATAACCTTGCATGTGGTGCTTTGGGCTTGATCATCCATTTAGTGGTGATCCTTCATGATCCTCTTCTTTAGTAAGTGGATCTCTTTCCTTGAGCATATTTTCTCTTGGTATTCTACCCTTTCTCCTTCTCCTTTCTTGGTTGTAGACTATGGTTCTGCCATGGCGGTCATCTTTTAGGGAACTCCTCTTTACAAAGACCACAGACTATGGTTTGTCTGTGGTGGTATCTAGTGGAGATGGAGCCTTCCCTCTCTCTTTCATCTTCTTCTTCCTTGATCAGATAGGGTTTGGTGTTTTTCTTCACTGTTAGCTATCTTTTGACCTTGGTATGTTTCCTCTTTCTTGAAGTGATCTTGAGGTCGAGAGTGATCTTTGGTGGAGCTTCATCTTCCTCCTTGGTGATTTAGATCTTGGAGCTTTTGCTTCACCTAAGGTGGGTTATATAACCTTCTCCCACTATTATTGCACTTTTTTCTTACATGCATGTTACTGATTTCATCTCTAAATTGTAACCCTAATATGCTAGAAGAAGTTATCATGATCTAGAGCTTGAATGATGGTGATAATCATGTGTGGTTTGCTTAAAATCCGAAATCCTAGTTGCATGTATAAGGTTGTTGATTATGTTGCTATATGACATACTTTCTTCTTGCTATTAACTGTGGGAATGCATCCTTATTTATTTTTCTATGGTTCATTCACCTTGACTAAGAGAAGAATTTATTCCCAATTTGCATGCAAGAAAATTTCGATTTTCACCCCTTTGATCATGAGTTTTGTGGTGGATCTATGTGACTTATATCTTAGGGTTTTGTTGAACATCTCTTGGTGGAGTTTTCCTCCTTAGATGGTGCTAAGTACCTTGGTGGTTAACTTGATGTTTTGAACAAGTTTTAGTATTTTCTAGATAGAGTTGGGTGGCTGACTTAAGGTCGCTACACCCATGACCTTTTAACCTTGGTCGCTACACCTATGAGTGGGTCTTGTGGTCTCAAAAACCCTAATCCTAGGTGGTCACTACACCCATGGTTCCTTTATAGTCACAATATGGTTTTGTGAGAGTGTGTTGGTCGCTACATATAGGTCGCAACAGGGTACATACCAAGATGGGCCGTTACACGTGGGTACACCTACACTAAACGGTCGCAACACCTTCATGGGAGAATGGTCGACACACCTACATGGTACAAGGTCACTACACATGTATGCACATGTAGGTCACAACACTTGATACCCTATCGACCGCAACACCTGAGTAATGAACATAATGTGATGACGTGGATACCCCTGAGTAACAATATTAATGATGCTTAACCCTAATGCCTCCAAACATGTGGGTGGTGTCTCATCTAGTGTTTTGTGATTGAAAAATGCTATGAAACCCTAATCGGCTATACATGTAACCCTAACCCTAATGTTGGGATATAAGATGTGTTTGCTTATCTCATTAGAAGTGGTTATCATATCATGATGTTTTCTCCTATTTATGAATCCCTAACCTTGAAGGTGAAATGAATGTCATAGCTATGAGAATTCTATGGTGAACTATATGTTATATAAGGTGGTGATTATGAGAACCATTGTGGCATAATTGATGTGGTATTGAATGTGTAGAGATCATATCATTTGGTCTAATGATCTGACAAGTGCGTTATGCCTATTTTGAGGTGAATTCCTCTGAGATGTGATTGAGGAATTAATATCCCACCATGATGAGATATTGGTGATGGCCTTGTGTATGGAAATGATAACATGTGATGAGGTTGATGGACTTGATTAAGGCAGTGAGATAATGATGTCATGTGATGATGTAACAAGTTCATACTTTATACATTTCATATCTTCTGAAGTTGTTATACATTTATGCTTGCTAGATTGGATTCGGGTTTATATGTCAACTTGTATGATGAATAATTAATTCGCCCAATTGGCATAACTAATAAAGTGAAACCTTAATCATGTAGTTACTTTGTGCCATAGATCCTTTCTAGTGTCAGTTTTAATTACTGGATTGGTAAAAAAAGTAATTTCTATAGGAAAATCAAAGAACATATTGTTGAATATGCGGGGGCGCAAGTTGAGGATATATCATTGTGTCCACAAAATATAGGTTTTAAAGGGTGACTATAGTCATGCCTTGGTGATTGAGATACTTGTGATGTCCGCAGTGCAACTGCATAATGCCTTTTATGAATGGCCATATGTGATCCTATTCTCTAGCACCACGACCTGTACCAAGGTGGGTTAGGCATTTTATATGGATGGTCATGCATGAGCTGATCCTTCAACTTGACTATATTTCATTGTTTGCAATTGATTGATATGTCTATATAGTGCTTCTCTTGTATTGACAAAGAGGTGTTGGAGAGGTCATGGATTGTAGCTCTTCCATTTGTATGGCACTGATTTCAACTTCACAGTGGTCAGTTGGACTTGGGTGGTACGACTCAAATCCTTAGGGAATCAATAAAAGATGTAACACAACCATGTAGCATATTTACATAGGGTTAAACACAAATAACATTGGATAACCCTTTGCCTTGTTTCTTGTACAGTTTGGTTGATAGAGGATATTCATGTTCTTCATATCCTTCTCAAATTAAAAGATGAATCTAATGTTTAGTAAATATGCCTAAACTGCTATATTTATTGTTAACTATCTTGCTTATATCCTATAGTTGAATCTGCTCTTCTTATTGTTAATGTTATATATCCTTCTTAGCTTAGCCGTGTTATAATAGTGTTGTTAGAGAGTTATATCTCTCTCTAGGACATTTGGTCTCACCCTGTGGGTTCTCCACATCTTTTAGGTGGTTTTGCATGATGATTTAGAGATTGTGTTGTTGAGGATGAGCAACAAGAGGAGCAGTAGTTGAGTAAAGGTTGGATGAGCGGCTTGTGTTTTGTAGTAGAGCCCTTTGTGTCATCCATGTACTCTCATGTCCTTGGGGGAGTTTTTAGATGTTCTATATTGACATGAGGATTTTGGCAGTATGTCATGCATGTATAGATATGTCTTGCATGTATATGAACAACTTACCTCTTATAACTGGTTGTGGCTTTTGAGATGATGAATGATATGTAGAAATCTTTTGACAGAAAATGTTCATATAACATGTGGTTTTTGTGGACTCAAATGTAATAAGTTTTTGTGCTTGTGCTTATGAGAGATCGGTTTTAATTTCATGTGTTTTCTGTAACCTAGTTGTTTAGTATAATTCTACATTTTGTTTTGAGTAATCTCACTTTGTGGCATGTTGGGGCGTCATAGGTATCCTCACGAATGACATATGATTTGACAAAATACATATACACCAATTGTATTTTCATATTACACTTCTTCATATCCTTCATCTTCATCTTCTTGAAGGCCTTCAGTGGTATTAGATTAATGCTAGATATTGAATCCCATAAATGGCCCCCAAAATGAAATGTGTCAATAGAACACAAGACCTTGGGTCTTTCCACTTCTATGGTAAATTACAATAAATCAACATTCTAACATCTTCACAAACCACAACCACATCTAAATCTTTTATCCATCTTATCTTTTTAGGATATCATTGAGGTATTTTCTGATTTGTGGGAATTTGATCAAAAGATTCAACCAAGGGGAGGTTGACATGTAGCTTATGGAATATTTCAAGAAACTTCTTGAATGATTGACCTACTTTGCTCTTCTTTAGGATGTTTTGAAAGGGAACCAACACTACTATCTAGTGTTGATTATGTGTTTCCTATGGTACACTTTTGGGTTTTGCCTTCCCCTAAGACATTATCAAGAATGAATTCTTCTTGTATTGCTTCATGTGACAGTTCGAACTGTACAACTTCCTTCTCTCCAACTGGATTAAGAATAATATAGGAGAATCTTGGTGTCTTCTTTTATCATGTACTATTATATTTTCCTTTTATATCCTTTTTTCACTATAAAATGTGACTGCCATATCCTATTGGTTGTTAAGTTGAATATTTATATTACATGAAAACCCTTGCTTTGTTGGCTTCTTTAGATTTTCTATATCTAATTTTGACTGTGAGATCTATGTCTCCAAACTTCTAATCTGAGATCCATAGTTCTACTACTCCTTGTGATATTGATCAAAGTAGGACTCATTCTTAGTCATGTACTTCATGTATATGTTTTATGATCTATCTAATTGGCTTATACATCTCTCTAGTTGCTTTTGCTAAGGAGGTTGTTATGAAAGTTGTTGCACCTGAGATGGGTCCTACTGAAAATTATTGGTATCTTTCCATGAGAACTCTAAATTGTTATGTCATTGACATTGATGATTCCTTCTACTTTTAGGATGTGCAATGCACATGTACTCTTCCTCTCTATCCTCAGAGTGGATAGAGTTCATTGACCCCAGCTATTTGTTGAGTTGGCTCATTTATGACTTGAGTGCTTATATGTCTCATTGTTCCATAACACTCTTTATAGTCCCTTTATTCTCACACTCACTATCCCAAGACTCATTTCTAGCCATATTCTTTAGAACCTCTTAGCACTACCTCAATGTATTATTTAGGAAAAAACTCACACTTGCACTATCTAGTTTAGTTCTATCCATTTTATATACACCATGGTAGAAATTTTTCCTTCACCAAAGAGGTCTATGTTCTGGTAAGGGACCTTCTCGAGCATCTCATGATAGTGCTCCATTTCCTTCAAATATGATTCATTAGGTTGTTGTTTAGACTGATGTATTTTCCCACTACCTCAAAGGCTTTTATTGGTGGAAAAATATCTCCCAAAGAATTTGTCTATCATGTTGACCTATGCCTCAATGGACTCCATCACTAAACTATGTGTAAAATCCTCATTTATTAGCACTTTAATACAATTTCCTAAGTACATGTTATAAGTGGTTATTATTATATAAGCATGTCATTATCCCTATTTTTTATTATTATAGTGAACTAAGAATTTTCCTATTAGGAGACAACTGTGAAAAGACTAACACACAAATTTCCAAGGCTTAAATATATTTGGATAATCAGTTACTTGATAATAAATATTTATATTATTTTCATTATAGTAACCTCTCTAACTACCTTTATGCAAAATGAACCCTTCTAGAATGTTCTACACATTAAAAAAGACAAGTGGTAAAATTTTGGGTTAATTGAAGTTGGTAACAAAAGTTTTTCACAAGATAATGGCAAGAAAATGCTTTTATTTCAATTTTCTCAATATTTTGATGACTCAAGTTTAATAAGGGTTGTGAGATGAGGATGCCACTCAAGTCTCCTTCACCTTCTTCAACCCCCACTCATGTGGGAACATGACTCCTACTTCTAGTATATTGTGATTATCTCGTGAATACCAAACCATTTTGGAAACATATTTCTTATATAGATTTAGGAGACAATGCCACGTCTAATAACCATTGACATGAACCCTAGAACTACCCATATAATAAATTCCCAAATCCCACACTGTGTTGTACATGTCTTCTAGTTGCAGACCACTCGAGGGAAATTCCTTTTCTCTTTTGGGATGTCGAGAGGTGTCACCTTGACCGTGTCGACCTCACCCATCCACCAATTTTTACCCTTCCACTATGATTCTTGCCAACCTTGTCCACCACCCACTGATGGCATCGAGCTTCTATTTTGACCAACCATGAAAACTCTAATGAAATCCATGCTCTCAAACAAACATGGGGGTATCGCAAACCCATATCCTATCTCATTCTCAGGTCCTATTTACTGAGATCCTCTCCCGATAAAGTCGACTTTGTGAGCATGTCAAGCCTTGTTGGTGGAGGCCTCTGCTTGTTCCTGGATCACAAAAAAAGGATGAGGAAGCTCGTGAAGGCTCATGGGTGCTTAGTACCTCTCTTCACAGTAAACATGCAAGTTTTAATCATAAGTTATATTTCCTTGGTGACCTACTAGATGGCCGTCGATGAGCATGAAGATTTCTTCCATGATTTTGACCACTTGGCTCATGCTTTTCCTCTATATCAATCTTTTGAGTGTTCATGGATGCTCTGAAGGGAACCAATTCCTCCCTACCACCTTCCTCAATTCCCATTCGTGATTCCCCTATTTCATCGATGTTTTTAGGCAGACTCGCCACCTCGGTTGTCCCCTGCAACCATGCAAGGGCTTATCCAGTTTGGGTTTGCTTGTTCAGTTCACTCCTTGCCTCGTTCCATAATGAGCATGATTTGGCCTTGAGATCGATGTCCATGTCTCAACCACCTAGAGACATTGTTCATATACTCAAGAAAAACTACATGAGCAAGGTTTAAGCCGAAGAATGGGCAACATAGCCCATATTATTTTGACTTATGTTACTCTGAAAAGGGTGATTTATTCACTCAGACCTATTTCTTTGAAAGAAAAGATTTGATTTCTGACTTTGGCTTTCTATATCTTTTTAATTATTTATCAATTTTGTGATTGGCCAGCAATGATTAAGATTTTAGAAAAAAACTATTAAACATATCTTTAATTAGAAAATTACTAAACTTAGACATTGCTACAGAAAAAGATTCTAATCCTAGTGGAACCCTTTCATTGCCCTAATGATAAAATAGTAATTGACTATTCATGTATGTGTATATTATGTTCGTATTTAAGCTAATATTTATGGGCTTATTATTGATTATCTATAATTCCCTGATTTGAAGATTAATAATATGAACCAATAACCAAACTAGTAATACCAATTACCTAAAGTGTAATAATACTGAGGATAAAATGCTTTGATGCTACCTTAAGTGGGACCCTAATCTAAAGGGGTATGTGTATTAAAATTGTTGATTGTAACTATGGACTAATATTTGGACTAGAAATATATATATATATATATATATATATATATATATATATATATGAATCCTTTCAATTGTGTTGAGGACTTAAAATATGAATCTAATACTTTACTGCTACATACAAGGGTTAGTATAAGTAAACCCTAAACCAAATTCAAAAGAGTAGGTTTAGTAAAGTAAGAATAAGTGGATGAGATTGATACCCTAGACCTAACTCATAATTCTCAGGGGGCAAGATAATACATCCTAATAATCACTAGAACATTACATCATGGGTATGATCCTAGATTTCACTCAAGAGTCATATACATGCACTAAGAAACCCTAATCGAGATCTATAATGACTCTAAAAGACTAGACTTCAAGAAAATACATGAATACTGATAGATCCTTTTTTAGGAGAAGGTTAGAAGTAAGACTTGAAGTGGCTTTTTTCTTGTAGGACTTTCCTTATCACAAGTAAGTGGGCCATGTCCTTGAATTCATATTTTACATGTTAGACTGATAGTCCAATTATCCAACTCAGAATAATCCATTAGACATGTAGTCTAATTATCATATAGAGAGTATTACTTTCTAGTATAATAGAATATTGTCTCAAATAGCTTGTGCGTAGATCTCATAAATTATCAGTTTCAAGGTATTATTCTTGCATAAATGGTTGGAAGTTAGCATGCAGCTACTAGAACTTTAAATATATGATTATAATCTATTCTAGTACATCAATTCCTTGTTATCATTTGTAAATTAGAATTCTTGTAGAATATTAGAATCAAATAGAGGATTTAGGATTCAAATTAATCACAATTTTTTAGTCATCGAGATTCAAAATTTAGCATAGGACAATGGTGCATGCTTTTACGCGCACATGTGATCTTTCGAATTTATAGGTCCCCAAACAAGGTTCACTCACAACACTAAAATATGCTCCCACAAGCGCACGGGGTCATGTTATGTATAGATGAGAGGCAAGAATGGCGACTGATCCACAGGGATAGAGGGGGCACTAGATCTAGGTTTGTGTTGGCTATGTTCCTAAAGTAGAGATTGGGGTTGAAGGGTTTAAAAGTGGGTTTGGTTTGATTACACTATAAAAGCAGACAAGTAAAGGCAATATGAAAACTAGATTACCAAAAACTAGATTATCCTAAGAAATTAGGTCTAAGAGACTAAATTAAGCAATCAACTAAACAAGAGCAAGATGATCTACACTACTATAGCAAGGCAATTAGCAACTAAGAACTAAGCCAAACATTAGAGAAAGAAAGATTCTAGTTTAACCCTAAGTAACAAGACAAAGCAATTAGCTATATTGAACAAAGGCAATAAAGTTAAACTAGCATTAACAAGCTAAAATGACAAGTTAGGTTTATAAGCAATGGATTGGATAGGTGGGCCATTTGGGAATGTGATTTGATATTAGTTGGGGGGAGTTCAACATGGCATGCAATTATCACAATTCAATCTAGATTACCAAACCAAACAATAAGGCAAGTGTTATTAGAATATACCTTATACTACTTGTTGGAGAACTAGGGTTAGGTGTGATTCTAGTAAGACTTGGCAAGTATAGGTTTCTAGGGTAAGTGGTATTGTGGAAATTGAGAGCCAAGAGTAGTAATGTGAGTAGAGATGAGGGTGTTTCACCTCATGTTGCTTGCCATCTAGCCTTTAGGAAGCTCTAGGAAATTGCACAAATCACACTTACACTAGCTACTTAGATCTCACACTCACTTGTAGAAGAAGGTAGATGTATGTAGGAATAAATAGGGCTAGATAGGGATCCACCTAATTGGACCTAGGAGCCATTCCTAAGATTTCTACATACATTCCAATTTCCCCTAGAAGCTAAGTGTCATCAAGCATCACAAAGCAAGCAACATGAGGTGAAACACCCACTTCTAGTCATACTCAAGGCATATGAGACATCAGGGTGAGTACATAACATTGAGTACATGATAGATCGAATTGCAAATGCATATGGAAACTTACTCATGCACTCCCATTCTTCACCAGAACTAGGACAATGAGCTCTAGAGATACTAACGCCATGAGACATGGGTAAGTTTCCTCTCTTTGAGTTCTTGATGTTGAACCTTTTAAGCACTTTGTTAATGTATGTATTATGTCTTAGGCCAAGAAGCCATCTACCTATATCTCAATTGCCTAAGTCCTTCATAGAAAATGTATTTCCTAGCTAGGTTCTTACCATATATAAAGTAGGGATCTTATTCCCCATCAATAGTATGTCATCCACATAAAAAATAAGGAATACAACTTTGCTCCCACTAACCTTCTTGTAAACACATAGTTGATCTTCATTTTGACTAAAGACAAACTCTTTGATTGTTTCGTCAAAGTGAAGATTCCAGCTCTAAGATGCTTGCATCAATCCATAGATTGACTTATGTAGCTTAAAACCTATGTAGCTTACAAAATTTATTTGCATCCTTCAGATTCATAAAACCTTGAGTTATGTCATCTATACATCCTCAAGAAAATTCCTATTAAGGAATGTGGTTTTAACATCCATCTTTGAAATATCATATTCGTAATAAGTTGCAATTTCAAGCATGATCCTAATGGACTTAACCATGGAAAATGGAGAAAAGGTTTCATCATAGTCAACACCTTGAACTTGTCTGAAACCCTTTGCAACTAATTAACCTTTGTAAGTTGTACATTACCATCCCTATGGGTTTTACCCCTTCAGGTGGATCCAACAAGGTCCATACCTTGTTGGTGTACATGGATTCCATCTCAAATCTCATGGCCTCCAAACCATTTCTGAGATTCTGGTCCCTTATAGATACTAGGTAATAAGTTGTCTCATCATCAATGACTGACTCATCGCCTTCTTGAGTCACAAGATAACCAAATCTTCTAGGTTCAAGGTGTGTCCTGCTAGATCTTTGAGGTTCCTATGCTACTTGAGGAATTTGATATTCCATAATGGTTTGTGACTCTCTATGTTCCTCTATTACCTTTATGGGTTCATGTATTGTTGTTGGTCTCAATCCTCTTCGAGTTCTACTTTCCTCCCACTAATTCCTTTAGAAATGAATTCCTTTTCTACGAGTACAACATCCTTGGAAACAAATACTTTGTTTTCATATGGATTATAAGAGTAGTATCCATTGGTTTCCCTAGGATATCCACCAAAACAACATTTATCTTATTTGGGTCCAAACTTTTTAGGAAACTGCTTTCTCGCACAAGCTTCACATCCCCAAATCTTCATAAAAGACTCATTGGTACGCTTACCATACCATATCTATATCTTTTGAACCGATTTAAATGGTACACGGTTTAGTGTAAATGTTGTAGTTTCTAGAGCATAACCCTAGAAGGAAGTTGGAAGATAGAAAAACTCATCATTGATCACATCATATCTAAGTGAAATTACTTCTGTCTAACATACCATTTGACTGTGTGTTCAATGTGGAGTCTGTTGTGATCTGATACCACAGTCTTGCAGAAGGTCCTCAAACTCTTAGATTAAGCATTCTCCACCTCGATTAGAATGAAGTGCATTAATACTTGTACCAAGTTTGTTTTGTACTTCATTCATGAAATCCTTGAACATTTCAAGAGTTTCTAACTTATGTTTCATCAAGTAAACATAAGCATACCTACAGAAATCATCAGTAAAGGTAATGAAGTAGTGATAACCACATCTAGTATTTGTTCTAAAAGGGCTGCATGCATCAGTATGTAGGATTCCTAATAGCTCAGTATACGTCTCACTATTACTAGTGAAGGGAGAATTTGTCATCTTGCCCAACAAGCAAGAATCGCATGTCTCTAATGATTTGAAATCAAAAGAGTCTAGATATCCATCTTTATGGAGTTTAGAAATGTGTTTCTCATTGATGTGACCTAGACAACAATGCCAAAGATAGGGTTTGTTTGAGTTATCGATTTTTAATATTTTGATATTTAAGTTATAAACATTTGTCTTTAGATATAACAAATAAAGACCATAGGACATTGGGGCACTACCATAAAAGATCTCATCTTTTGAAATAGAATATTGATCATTCTTTATATGCAATTCATATCCATCCAAATAATGTTTTTATTAATGGCAAGTATAAAATAGCAGTTCTTTAACTCTATTACAAGCCACATGGGTAGAGATAAATTATAGGTTCCAACTGCAATGGGAGCAACTCTTGCTCCATTTGCAACACATAGTTTGACCTCACCCTTTCTTAAAAGCTTACTTCTTTTCAAATAATGTATGTTTGAACATTTGTGATATCCACATCCAGTATCTAGTACCCAAGATGAAGAAGTAGACATATTTATTTCAATAAAATATATACCTAAAGTGTATATCTCTATCCCATCCTTCTTCTTCCTCGGTTTCTCTAAGTAGAGCGGGAAAGTCCTCTTCCAATGTCCAGACTAGTGTGAGTGGTGACAACTGCCTCCCTTGGTCAGCCCTCCCTATGCTTCAGTACATAAGACTTGGGCATCTAGTTAGCTTTAGAACTCTTTTTAGCTTTGCCTTTTCCCTTGGACTTTCCTTTGCCTCTTCTGATCATCATCATAGACTTGGGCCTGTCTTTCTTCATCTATTCTCAACATGCCAAGAAATTCTGACAATGGCTTGTCAAAATCATTCATGGTTTCTCGCATCCGCCCTCATCTAGGGTTCCCCCCGAGACCTAGCGAACAACAATGTATGTGACTCCCTCCATAGTTCCACCACAACTTTCCTCTATCTACTTTTTAGGTACCCTCTGATCCTGATGGCCGATGAGATCACTCAAAGTTGTTCCTCTCTCATGGTCCAAGATGATGAAGAAGTGGATGATATCTTGGATTTCAAGATGGAAGAGATACGGAAAATGCACGAACACCTAGATCTAGTAGCATTGATGGGGTGTCTGGTTACTACCATCCTTACAATTTCTTAGTGCTAAAGCAGACAATGTTGGCGGCATGGCTGTTGAAGAAAGAAGCGGGGTTCAGGAAGATATCTAATAACCTCTTCATCATCTAGTTTCTGCACTAGCACGACAAAGAGAGGGTAGAGAACAAAGGCCCATGGAACTTTGACAACAATCTGCTAGTGACCAAAGGAATTCGGCCAAAATACACCCCTTCTAAGATCGCTCTCACTCACAGTCCCTTTTGGGTTTGGTTATACAACCTGCCCCTAGGGTATTGCTCAGAGGAGGCTATACACGTTGTGGCGGTAAGAGTGGGGGAGGTGATTACTATAGACGATGAAGACCTTGGCTAAGACACATCTTGCAGAGCCCAGGTTATAGTCGACATCACCAAACCAGTTAAACAGTACCAAAAGATCAAGGATCTGAAGAGAAACATTGTGAAGCTCGAAATCAGGTATGAGAGGCTACCCACCTTCTATTTCCTATGTGGGGTAATAGGAACTCTGACAGGGACTATAATGAAGACAAGGAGGGAGCTCAACATCCAAGAATTTGGGGCCCATGGGTGAAAGCATCCTCTTTCAAACGATAGCGGATACCTATCAAAGATGATCTCTTTGGGAGGGAAAGTGAAAATAGAAGCTTAACCTTCACCATGAAGCCACTGATGCATCCACACACAAAGGAGGAAGAGATCAGCAATGTTGAAGAGCCATAGGCCGAGGTACAAGTCACAAACATGGAGGAAGTCTTTAAAATAATCCCAGAAGAACCACTGGAGGGTGAGGACAACCATGAACAATGAAGAAGGAAACCTGAAGAGCATAAGAATAAAGAAAGATAATTGGTCACGGTGACGATAAAGACCAAGGAAACATCATGAGAAACAGATCATGCACATGGGGGGAGAAACCCATACAAGAACTATACCAACATCCCTCGCCATACATTATAAACCAATCCCAGAAGTTGACATGGCCAGTCTTGTACCCGCAGTGCAACCTATTCAGGAACTTACCTCTATGCAAAACAATCCACACACTGCCCCCACCCCTATCCACAAGCAAGCCACAAAGACCATCCTACTACCCAACAATGCTACCAACACCATCCCCTCTCCAAACTATCCACTAATGAACATGAACCTAATGTCAGGGATGACCAACCCACCCAACCAAACCAATCAAACCCACCCAGCACAGCAGCTAGATTTCTCATTGGGCGCAGTAGGAATCAGCAATTCTGGAGCCATGAACAAGAAGAGAAGAGAGTTACCCAGTATAGAGAGCAATTAAAGGAACAACCAACAACCAACATTCTGGGATCGAAGAAAAGGTGCATAAATAGAGAAGAGATGTTTGTTGATTACACAATGGAGAGGAACAATCAGTTTGGTGACAAGTGAGTTAGGGGAGTTGATGTAGATGGTGCCTATGAGTGCAAGCAAGTAGCAGGTTTTGGCATGGACCAAACCTGCAAACAACAATGAAAATCTTTTAGTGGAACATCCAGGGGTTGGGAACCCCTGGGACGGTCCCCTCTCTCAGAGCAAGATGATGGAGAGAAATGCCCGACGTCGTATTTGTCATGGAAACCTTGACGAATAGAAATAAGCTACAGAAGATAAGAAGAAAATGTGGTTTTAAAAATGGAACTAGAGTCGATAATAGTGGACGGTCTGGGGGTTGGGATTATGGTGGCAAGGGGATGATGTGCTGATAAAATCATTCTCAGACCATCACATCTTTGTTGAGATTGGAGGATAAGGACATCCAGGTAGATTTGGGTTTTTGGGGATATACAGCAGGCCCAGAGTTTTTGAAAGATTCAGTACATGGGAATTGCTTAGAGAAGTTTTCTCTTTGTCATGTCTACTGATGGTGGTTGGAGGGGACATTAATCAAATTTTATCCAGGTCAGAAAAGGAAGGGGGACAACCTAGAAGAGAATGGCAGATGTGAAACTTCAGAGAAGCTATGGATGATTGTAATTGAAGGGACTTGGGATACACTAGGAATAGGTTCATGTGAAGAAGGAGTAGATAGGAAAACAATATGATCAAGGAGAGACTTGAAAGATTTATGGCAGATGATAGATGGTGTGAGCTTTTCTGGGTTACAAAAGTCAGGAATCATCCTATATACAAATTAGATCATGCACACATTTTTTCTGTGGGCAGAACAAGGAAGCAGGGAACCAGTCTAGGAGAGGTGATTTAGATTTGAGACATTATGGATGTCTTCACCAGAGTGTAGAGAGGTTATCCAGAAGGCTTGACGTGGCCATGGGATTGGTGGATTATAAGACCATACCGACTTATGTGCTAAAAATTTGAAGTTTTGGGCATCTAACAAATTTGGCAGCATCAAAAAAAGAATCAAGGAGGCGGAAAAAAGTTGGAAAGGGCACAGAGTCGCCCCCTTATGAGGATATGATTTTTGAGCGCACCAAGGTCTCGAAGGAAATTCAGGAGCTACAGAAATTGGAAGAAAGCTATTGGCATGTGAGAGCCGGAACTAATGAGATTCGAGATGGGGATAAAAATACAAGTTATTTCCACCATAAAGCTAGTCAGAGGAAGAAAAAAAAAAGAAACACCATCATGGGGCTCACGGATGAGAACAACAACTGGGTCACATAGGAAAAGAAAATTGCAGATATCATAAATTCTTTCTTTAATGATCTATTCACTTCATCTAATCTGAGTGGAGTAGAGGAGTTTATTAGATATATGCCTGGTGTTCTTAGGGAGGAGGATAAAGTGATCTTGGATAAAGTGCCAACTGAAGAGGAAATAAAGACCGCTCTCTTTCAAATGCACTCAAACAAAGCTCCTAGATCGGATGGAATGAAAGTTGTTTTTTATCAGAAGCACTACGATATTGTGGGTAAGGATGTTGTACAGTTTTTTGTGGATTCGTGGAAGGGTAAGTATAATCTTAGAGAAATCAATAAGACATATATAGTGTTGATCTCAAAAACACAAATGCCTAGGAACATTTTCTAAACTGAGGCCCATTAGTTTATGCAATGTCTCATACAAAATTATTACTAAAGTTTTGGCAAACCACATTAAACCTCTGCTAGATAAGCTCATCTTAGTAAATCAAAGTGCTTTCATCAGCATGATACTTATTTCTGACAATACACTGGTGGCCTATGAAGTTTTTCATATGATGAAGCACAGGAAAAAAGGCAAAGAAGGCATCATGGCATTGAAACTGGATATGACCAAGGCTTATGACATAATTGAATGGGAATTCCTCATGAGTGTTCTGGAGAAGCTGGGTATTCCACCAGTATGGAGATCCAAAGTGAGAGAGTGCATATCTAGCGTGTCACACTCATTCATCATTTTTGAGACAAGGAGGGGATCTACAAATCCAACCAGAGGGCTACGCCAAGGTGATCCTATTTATCCCTATCTCTTTCTTTTTTGTGTTGAAGATCTCTCTTTTGCTATTTGTCAAGCTAAAACTACATGGGGCCAAAGATAGCACAAGAGCACCCTGTATTTCGCACTTTTTTTGTTGATGACAACATCATCTTCTCACAGACGACCACCAAAGAATGTCCCGTACTGGCTGAATTACTCAGCCAATATAAAGGCGCATCAGGACATAAAATTAATTATGACAAGTCAGAGGTCTCATTCAACGGAAACGTAGGTGTGGAGCACAGAGGGATCATCAGTAACAGGCTACATGTGACAGAGGTTGATAGACATGATAAATATTTGGGTCTACCCACTCCCATGGGCAGATCTAAGAAACATATCTTCACTTCAATAAAAGAAAGGATTTGGAAAAAAGCTATAGGGTTGAAAAAAAAACTCCTCTCTAGACTGGGAAAGGAGGTTCTTCTAAAGGTAGTGATAAAGGCCATACTGACATAGTTTAGGAGCATATTTAAAATCACAGATAGAGTACTGGAGGATATTAGTAGCATGATGGAACGGTTCTAGTGGGGTTCTGGTGCGTCTCCGCTAGTGGTGCTTTTACACCCCACGAGGTCGAAGCGTACGGGAAGGGGGTTTGCTTTCAATATTTATAAACCTAAACTAGCTACCTACGTCTGCTAAAACACTACACCCACAAGCACACGAGGTCGTTTGTAGTATAGGAAGGTGGCAAGTAAAGGGTCGATCCACAGGGAAAAGAGGGGGCGCTAGAGCTAGGTTAGTTTCGCTAGGTTCCTACTACGGAGACTAGGGTTAAGGGTTTGAAGGTTGATTTGATTGTTAACTAAGGATGAACAAGAAAGCATTTAAAGGCAAGAATGGAATCTATGTTAACCCTAGACTAGATTAAGGTTAAGCAATCAAGAAAGGATTGATCTAGGTAGGAAAAGGCAATTTACACTAAGGCAAGCAATAGAGAAGCAAAAGATCAATTAAAGAACTAAACTAGCAGAAACAAGGCAAGAGCACGGCAAGAAGCTAACTAAGCAAGAAAAGAACTAACTACGCTAAGCAAGCACAAAACTAGGGTTTTAATCAGTAAAGAGATGTGTGGGCTGTTCAGGGGTATGAACTTATCACTTAAGTTGGGTGTGACATGTGAACATTATGATTCCATTTAGATTATCCAAACCAAACAACAAGTTAGAGTCTAATGAATTAACCTAAGCTACTAACTGGCCATGGATATGCTAGGTTGTGTATAGGGGAACTAGTCCCTAACACCCCCTACTACCCTTACGAGGCTCAATTGGGTTAGGGATTAGGTTCAATTCAATTAGAGTCTAATCAAGTCTAGGTTTCTAGATTAGGCATTCCTAGGGAAATTAGGGGCCGAGGGTAGTAATGGGGAGGTGAGATTAGGGTTTTGGACCCCAATTCCCCCACATTCTAGCCTTGAGAAGGCACCATGCTAATTGCACTAGAATTATCTAATCTAGCTACTTAGATCTCTCACTTAGGTTTAGGGAGATTGATTAAGATGTAGGAAGATGGGAGGCAACCTAGGGATCCAAGAATTGGACCTAGGGGCAAATCCCAAAATTCACACATATAAGCAATTTGCCTAAATTCCTAGGTGATTTCACACACAAACCAACAAGCAATCCATGGAGAAAGAGATGCAAATAGAACATAATCATTAACAAATGAAATTATAAAGTTTACATTCCATTTTCCCCCAACATGGTATCAAAGTAACATATTTTCCCCAAAACAGCCCACCCAAGGGGCCTAGCTACTCATAACAATGGAAAATACAAAAAGAGAGAAGAAAGAGGTAGAAGAAGCCATGGAGCTCGGTGTAGATGAAGAAGTCCTCCTCTCCAGCAGCTGTAGGGACGTCCTCCTTCTTCTCCTTGGATGAAATGGTGTGGAATGATGGAGGGAAGTGGATGGAAGGCTTAGATATGGGGGGTTATGTGGTGGAAATGGTGAAATGGAGTGGATTGGAGGTGGATATGGAGTGGAATGGAGTGGGTGGAGATTTGGGGAGCTAGGAAGGGGTAGAAGGTAGTCTGCCCTGTGCTCCAGCCGCCACCTAGGTATATATAGGTGTGGGGGAAGCACTAGGTTAAGTTAGGGGCAAAATGGGGAAAGTAGTGGAAAAAATGGCTGGATTCTGTGAGTGGCACGGCTGTGGTGGGATACCACGGCCGTGGTGGGCAGGGTAGGCCACGGCCGTGGTGTAGGGGGCACGGTCATGGGAATTAAATTGCTAAATGTCAGGTTGGTGGTCAAAACGGCCACGGCCGTGGTGGGGTACCACGACCGTGGTGGCTGTGGTGTGCCACGGCCGTGGTGGATGGCACAGCCGTGGTGGGCCTGGTTGATGTGGTCGTGGTACTGGTGTACAGCCGTTTTGCTCCACTGCGCCACAGTCGTTTTGTGGTGCACGGCCGTGGTGTCTGTCACTGGCATGGCCGTTTTGTTCCACCACGGTCGTGCTGCCTTCTGCTTGATTTGGAAGTTGAACCTGTCGATTTCTAAGTGACCTAGCACGACCATTTTGTTGTACCACGGCCGTGCTGAGTCCTGGGGCAGCACTTTGACTTGTATCTTCGGATTTTCTTGGACATCTTTTCTTAAAATGATCTTTGGCCACTAGGGGTAGGTCGAGGGAGCGTCAGACTTCACTTTGGGCTTCTCCAAGTACAGAGGAACCCTAGGATCACCCCTTCTCTCTTTCTTCCATCAATCGTGGTCCAAATGCCTGAAAAACATGCAAATAATGTCCATAAGTGCATTTTATACAAATACGCATATTAGGGGGAATGACATGCAATCTAACTGGTATAGATGTGATTGAAGAGCAAAATAACACAAGATGAAGCCCTAAAATAGGGCTGCATCACCACCCCAAACTTGAAACATACTTGTCCTCAAGTATGCTCTAACTCAATCTCTCTACAAACTTTCACAAAAAGAAATGACAAATGCAATATAAAAGATGAGTGTTGCTGAATGGGATCAATGATGACTAAGTACATGCATTTCACCTCTCTCCTCTCCTTCTTTCACAGTCCAATCATGAAAAGAGCACAAAGCGTATGAACTTCAAATATAGCGCATAGAATACACAAGTTATCCATATTTCTTCAATTAAGTTCCGGGTAAACTGTTTCATGGTGGCGTTAATCAAGAATGACTAGGAGTGTTGTTTCACATTCATGCATTCAATCTTATATCTCAAATCACACCAAATGACCCACGTGGCTGCGGAAAAGGGTAAAATGACCTAAGTTTGATGTTTTCTAGCTCAATGGGTATGAAAGTGGAAGAAATGGTTGCGGTAAGATTTTTGGAGTGTTTTTACACACTCATCTTTTCTTTATTTGAATGCTCTTAAACAGGAGCATCCTTTTATTTTATTTTGCTTTTCTTTTTCTTTTCTTTTCTTTTTCTTGCCCCTGGTGTAGATAGGGCATATGGTGGACAGAGTGAAGCGGGGAGATAAAGATATGGCCACCCCAAACTTTTGGAGGTGGCCAAGGTTGATTATGTGCACTAGGGCATCTTTTTATGAGGCGGAGGGGTATGAAGATGGTGGAAGAATAGTCGGGTCAAAGAGGGGTCATTGGTATGATTTTCCACATAAGACATCCTGCATGAGAGTTAATCCAACACTTCGTCCCAGATATCACACCACATGAATGAACAAAATGGAATTGATATATCAAACGAGTAATTCCACAAACACTAAGCGTTCAAAGCTTGCTCAATTTCACAATTCAACCAATTCAATCACAATCCTAAGAGAGGTGATGCACATGTAAAAAGTCAAACATTGATACCACTTAGCAACAAACAATGGTGATTCACTTGCATTTGTCAAAGGTCAACATTTTAGTTCAAAACAGTAGAGATTGGGTCAAAACACAATTTTTAGACAAGAAGTGCCAAATTTGGGCAAAATTGGCCAAAATGGTGTCAAGTTGCTTTCGATCACATCTAAGCCTAAATTATTGAACTTAAAGTAGCAAACAAGCAAATCCTAGCTAAAAACATGCAAAAATTACCAAAGATCTACATGGTATGCAATGCATGGCAAAAGAGAAATTTTTTTGAAAATTACGCAAAAATGACAATAAGGTAAACTACATGGAATGCAGGTATGCAAAGCAGTAAAGATGAATAAGGTAGATAGCAAAAGCAAGAAAACAAAAGTGGGTGTGGCAGGTGAAATGCAAAGTGAAACTAGGGCATACCTTCCCTACCACCCCAAACTTTTGAATCATGTTGTCCTCAGCATGATCCTAGAGTTTAGGATGATAGGGTAGACGATCATGGCTCTCTCAAGGCTTTGGCGGTGTTCCTCCCTATGGTGGAGGACATGCGTAGTAGCTGCCCCACTAATCTGCCTTGAGTGGCTGAAATTGGTCTGTTGCACGGCCGTGCTGCGTAGCACGGCCATGGTGGCTTCAGGTTGCACGGCCGTGCTGCAGTCCTTTGACAACTTTTCTCAATTTTGCTTTTGAATCCAGGGACTTGGTGTGTTTTTCATGCAAATGACCATGGTCGTATTGATGTGCCACGACCGTGGTGGTCCCTGTAGCTGCTACTCTCAAAATGAGGAACATCAAACACTCAAAAACTTGACCCAAAGTGATTTTTCTTTGAATCCTTCTCTCAATTGTACTCGAATTTCCTTCATTTCACCATGTTACCACCTGCACATCTTAAAACTAGAAAAAAATTATTAAACACAAGTGTGTGTGTGTGTTTTCTTGGAAAGTGTAAAAACAAAGCAATTGTATGAAAAAGTGAAGGTTGGGTCAAAATTTCCCAAACCTATGTGGGTTGCCTCCCACAAGTGCTAAGTTTCATGCCTTCAGCCTGGCTTGTTGTTATTTCACCATCAACCATGGTCCAAAAACAAAATGTTTTCACTCCCATCATAAGCAATCCTCTCAAATTCTTTCCTTGATTGATCTTCCTCCCAAGGGTCATGCGAGCTTCATAAGTCTTTTTCAGCAATTCTCTCTCCTTGGGGATCATCATCATAGATCTTAATCAGCCTTAAGACCCTTAGAAATATCATGCCATAGGTTTTCTCACTCTTGAGGAATGGGTCTTCATAGGCACCAAAGAGAGGGTTCTCAATCATATCCATTTGCTCATGGGAAGTAGGGGGAGCATGTGATAGTTGTGGTGGTGGCATCGGTGTTGATGGCTGTTGGACTTTAGGTGGAGGAGGGCATTGAGGTTGGAAGGTGAACTGGTAGGAGGGTTGTAGCAATGGAGGTGGTGGTAGTGTGTAAGGCTTAGGATAGCCTTGGAGGTAGGGTAGTGGAGGAGGGAATTGAGGTTGGAAAGTGAAGTAGTGGGAAGGTTGCGACAATGGAGGTGGTGGAGGTGTGTAAGGCTTAGGGTAGCCTTGGAGGTAGGGTGGTGGAGGAAATGGATGGGTTTGTGCATTTTTGCCTTCCATCTTGTCTTCTCCGAGTGGCTTGTCACATGCACAAGGCAAAACCAAACAAAAGAAAGCAAGTTAGCAAACCAATATACACAAAGAAATGCAAAGAAAAATGAATAAAGAATAGCAATGATGAGGGCAGTAGGAAAAGTCAAAGCAAAACTAACTATCTAGGCTGAGCGCCTCTATCCCCGACAACGGTGCCAGAAAGCTTGGTGCGATTCCGCTAGTGGTGCTAACACACTACTCGATTGAATAGATGTGCCCCACGAGGTCAGAATGCACGGTAAGGGGGTTTTCTTTCAATATTTATAAACCTAAACTAGCTACCTACGTCTACTAAAACACTACACCCGCAAGCGCACGGGGTCGTGTTGTAGTATAGGAAGGTGGAAAGTAAAGGGTCGATCCATAAGGAAAAGAGGGGGCGCTAGAGCTAGGTTAGTTTGGCTAGGTTCCTACTGCGGAGACTAGGGTTAAGGGTTTGAAGGTTCATTTGATTGTTAACTAAGGATGAACAAGAAAGTAGTTAAAGGCAAGAATGAAATCTATGTTAACCCTAGACTAGATTAAGGTTAAGCAAGCAAGAAAGTATTGATCTAGGTAGGAAAAGGCAATTTACACTAAGGCAAGCAATAGAGAAGCAAAAGATCAATTAAAGAACTAAACTAGCAGAAACAAGGCAAGAGCGCAGCAAGAAGCTAACTAAGCAAGAAAAGAACTAACTACGCTAAGCAAGCACAAAACTAGGGTTTTAAGCAGTAAAGAGATGTGTGGGATGTTCATGGGTATGAACTTATCACTTAAGTTGGGGGTGACATGTGAACATTATGATTCCATTTAGATTATCCAAACCAAACAACAAGTTAGAGTCTAATGAATTAACCTAAGCTACTAACTGGCCATGGATATGCTAGGTTGTGTATAGGGGAACTAGTCCCTAACACCCCCTACTACCCTTATGAGGCTCAATTGGGTTAGGGATTAGGTTCAATTCAATTAGAGTCTAATCAAGTCAAGGTTTCTAGATTAGGCATTCCTAGGGTAATTAGGGGCCGAGGGTAGTAATGAGGAGGTGAGATTAGGGTTTTGGACCCCAATTCCCCCACATTCTAGCCTTGAGAAGGCACCATGCTAATTGCACTAGAATTATCTAATCTAGCTACTTAGATCTCTCACTTAGGTTTAGGGAGATTGATTAAGATGTAGGAAGATGGGAGGCAACCTAGGGATCCAATAATTGGACCTAGGGGAAAATCCCAAAATTCACACATATAAGCAATTTGCCTAAATTCCTAGGTGATTTCACACACAAACCAACAAGCAATCCATGGAGAAAGAGATGCAAATAGAACATAATCATTAACAAATGAAATTACAAAGTTTACATGCCATTTTCCCCCAACATGGTATCAAAGTAACATATTTTCCCCCAAACAGTCCACCCAAGGGGCCTAGCTACTCATAACAATGGAAAATACAAAAAGAGAAAAGAAAGAGGTAGAAGAAGCCATGGAGCTCAGTGTAGATAAAGAAGTCCTCCTCCCCAACAGCTGTAGGGACGTCCTCCTTCTTCTCCTTGGATGAAATAGTGTGGAATGATGGAGGGAAGTGGATGGAAGGCTTAGATATGGGGGGTTATGTGGTGGAAATGGTGAAATGGAGTGGATTTGAGGTGGATATGGAGTGGAATGGAGTGGGTGGCGATTTGGGGAGCTAGGAAGGGGTAGAAGGTAGCCTGCCTTGTGCTCCAGCCGCCACCTAGGTATATATAGGTGTGGGGGAATCACTAGGTTAAGTTAGGGGCAAAATGGGGAAAATAGTGGAAAAAATGGCTGGATTCTGTGAGTGGCACAGTCGTGGTGGGGTACCATGGCCGTGGTGGGCAGGGTAGGCCACGGCCATGGTGTAGGGGGCATGGTCGTGGGAATTAAATTGCTAAATGTCAGGTTGGTGGTCAAAACGGCCACGGCCGTGGTGGGGTACCACGGCCGTGGTGGATGTGATGTGCCACGGCCGTGGTGGATGGCACGGCTGTGGTGGGCCTGGTTGATGTGGTCGTGGTACTGCTGCACGGCCATTTTGCTCCACTGCGCCACGACCGTTTTGTGGTGCACGGCCGTGGTGTCTGTCACTGGCACGGCCGTTTTGTTCCACCACGGCCGTGCTGCCTTCTGCTTGATTTGGAAGTTGAACCTGTCGATTTCTAAGTGACCTTGCACGGTCGTTTTGTTGTACCACGGCCGTGCTGAGTCCTGGGGCAGCACTTTGACTTGTATCTTTGGATTTTCTTGGACATCTTTGCTTCAAATGATCTTTGGCCACTAGGGGTAGGTCGAGGGAGCGTCGGACTTCACTTTGGGCCTCTCCAAGTACAGAGGAACCCTAGGATCACCCCTTCTCTCTTTCTTCCATCAATCGTGGTCCAAATGCCTGAAAAACATGCAAATAATGTCCATAAGTGCATTTTATACAAATAAGCATATTAGGGGGAATGACATGCAATCTAACTGGTATAGATGTGATTGAAGAGCAAAATAACACAAGATGAAGCCCTAAAATAGGGCTGCATCAGGTTCAAAGGACGGGGCTTGAAAAATACATTGGATAAGCTGGGACAACCTATGTACCCCCAAAGAAAAAGGGGGGTTGGGCTTCAAGGACATCAAACTTTTCAATAAAGCAATGTTGGCGAAGCAAGGTTAGAGACTAGCGACACAAACTAAGTCCCTTATAAGCAAGCTTTTCAAAGCAAAATATCATAGCAAGTATGGGTTTCTTGATGCAAAAATAGGTGGGAACCCGATCTATACTTGGAGAAGCATATGAGGGGCTTCTAAAAGGCTGGAAACCTACTTCAGATGGAGGATTGGGGATAGACATACGGCTCAGATTTATGAAGATAGATGGATTCTGGATCTTAACATCACGCTATTTAATCATTACGGTCCCTGGGAAGAAGGATCGGCCCGTGTTGTAGACCTATTGACTCTGACAGGGAAGGCATGGGATGTAGCTCTAATCCATAGTCTATTCCCCAAGCCAATTGGGAATAGGATTTTGTCCATCCCAATACCGCAAGGCATCAGAGTCGATAGCCTATACTGGGGGCCGGCCAGACCCAAGAGGATCTTTCTCTGTGAAGTCGGCATATAGGTGACTACATAGTGAGCACATTGAAGATGAGGATGCACAGGCTACAGAGTGGGCATCTATTTGGAAGATAAGGTGGGCCCCCAAGCTATCCCTCTTTACATGGAGATTCATGAAGGGCTCTCTTCCAAAGAGGGACAAGTTAATGATAAAGACTGTGGTGATGGATGATCTATGCCAATGGTGCGGGTGTGAGATAGAGAATGCAGCTCACACCATCTTTCTTGTAGCAATGCACAACGGGTGTGGGCATGCTGTGATAGTCCTGCTCTGGCCATCTCCCCCCAAGCATCACCAATATCCATCATCAGTGAGATTCTGAGTAGACAATCATATATAGAAGTGGACAATATGATATCGGCTATGTGGATAGCCTGGACAGTGAGGAACAAGGAGCTATTTTAGGATCAGCCCCCATTCATACCAGTAGTGGTGGCGGGTCTCAAGAACTTGGTGTCAGACTATTATCATAAAATCAACATAGATGCCAGTTGGAAAATGAACCAGGCATCCGGCCTGGGTGCAATCTGGTGGGACCAAGACGGCAAAAGAGTTCTACCTATGAAATATCGACGTCATGTATACCCGTTTGTGCTTTGGGCGGAGTGCGCAACAGTTCTGGTAGCGCTCAAGACATCTAAAGAGCAGGATTTTGAGCTTATCAGTCTAGAGACAGACTGCAAGGTAAGGTGGAAGCGGTGAAGACTGGACACTATGGAGCGGGATATGAAGACTACCTGATCAATGAGATTTGTGATATGTCTTCTTCTTTCTCAGCTTTTAATATCTCCTTTGTACCTAGATCATCTAATAGTGTAGCTCATTTCTTAGCCAATACATTCTCAACTGTAACAAGGGTGTGTGTTCTACCAGACCCCAGTGACAGTCCTATACATGTACTACTGTTGAATAACCTTAATGAATAAGAGATTTATTGGGTTTTTGAAAAAAATCATTCTTGTTCTAGTTCATTACAAACTGATTGTATGAATCTGGAAGTAACTGAAGAATCACATATGTGGTCAACTCTTGACCCCAGGGAAATCTCAGTCTAGCAAGGTTGTCCACATACCCAATAAGCTTGAGGACATGGGGACTTACTGGACCTCCTTCTACCATGTTACATTAGAACAACACCTTGAAGACATCATATCTCTCTTGTCTTGCCTAAACTTGGTACTGTTCTTAAGATGTGTTACCATCTCAAGAATATCCATGTTCTCATGTTGTCTCTACAACTCATAGTTCATTGAGCATAGAATCAGATACTTGACCTCTATGGCATGTTTAGAGTTCTTCTTGTAAGCATTCATGTCAGTCTTAGGGGGAGTGGGAGTAGGTTCATTTGGATCTTGTATCTCCAAGACATAGATCTTTCGCTCTTGTGTGAGAAAGATTCTCAACATCCTGAACCAATCATGAAAATTATTCCCACTCAACTTGTCCTTCTCAAGGATCGATCACAAGAAAAACTTGTTATTGGCTGCCATTTGATTCTATAAGAAAATTTTGTAATTTGTCAAAACATGTTTGATTTGATTTTATTTTATTAAAATAAAATTTGACAATGTTTAATTAGGCCTTTAATTAGTTAGCACTCCCACTATTTGGTTCAAATTTATATACCTCACAAATCAATTTGGAAGATTGCAACATACAACCTTCTAGTGAGCGAAGACACAAAACAATTGAGTTAGTACCCGGCCAATGCCAACGTCCATAACCAATTATTAAGGTAGGAAACACTTGCTAATTGCACCTAATGCAATTTTTCTATAGATGGTATGCACAACTCTTTGCCATAATAGTATGCATGCTTCTAGGTACTTAATCTCATAAAGGTCACCTAGTTAAGTCTAACCTAGCCAACACAATAGTAATGCACCCTACTTGGTAGGCCCGCACAACTACCATCACACTTCCATTAAATGGACTACACACCACGCTTGATGTTCCCATGCTTAGTCGATCAAGATTTCATGTGTGTTTCTTATGGAAAACATCTAAGACTTAATATTTGATTGAGAGATTTATATTTATATAAATATATATACATATCCAATCATCATATATTAATATGTATCATGTACATACTATATCCACAAACAAAACATGCAATTATAAAAAATGAGTGATAGTTATGGTCATATTAATGTAATTCCTTAGAGTCACAAGGAACTACTACCACCTAAGGTCCGCATTATATATGTAGCAACCTGTTGTTGATGAAGATTCGTGTTGGAACCAGTCAGGGTTGATCGATTCAACTCTTGAACTGGTCAGTTGTCATCCTCGTTATTCAATTGGTCTCTCGGATTGGTTGACTGGTCTCCAATTCAAATGACATCTGGACTCCTCCAGACAATTGGCTGGACCACTAGCTGATCAATCGACTCCTCCCATCGTCTAGCCTCCTTGGTCCTCCAGTTAATCAATTTATCTTCTGAGTCATTTGGTTTGTCTGGTATTGAATGCCTTCTTTGTCATAATAGGAAATAAAAACTATCATAATCATAGTTAACTTGTTACATTGTGATAAGAAATTTTGAGTTACATTCGAAGGGATCATATGAAGGAATGCATTAATACTTTTACATATGGAAAAGGATAGATAGTCTCAGTATATAAATAGAGTTATAAACAAGAAAAACAACCATCCAACCAAGCACAAAGATCTAGGGGTTATTGGTCATAACCATGCTAACGTCCACTATAAAAAAAAACTTTGAGAATGACGTGTATCAATTACATATATATCATATCATATATATAGGGATTGTTGTGGTATTTAATCTGATATGCACATTAATCATTTAAATATTTGTATCATATGTAATAAATAAATAATAGAACTAAAATTTGATCATATTTATTAAAACCCAAAACATAATAAATTGATGTGGCTTTGATACCATTGTTGGGAAATATGACATCAGATATGGCAGTGGAAATAAAAAATTTATTGTCATATTCCCCTTAGACAGTAGATCACATCAAAAACTATGAATTGGGAAGGATATTTAATTGGATATTCACATTAATCATTTGAATATTTGTATCACATGTAATAAATAAATGTTAGAATCAAAATTTGATCGTATTGATTAAATCCCAAAACATAATAAATTGATGTGGCTCTGATACCATTGTTGGGAAATATGACATCAGATGTAGCAGTGGAAAAAGAAAAAATATTGTCATATTCCCCTTAGACAGTAGATCACGTCAAAAACTATGAACTAGGAAGGAGCTTTTCAAGGAATATACCTGGTCTGGGAGCAAGTCCAACAACTATCCTTACTGTAGTGTGCTTCCTTCTCAAGTTCCACCTGGACGGCTGTCGGTGGTGGTCTCATAGTCTATCACCACATACAGTCATTGACAACATCCTCCTAGTTGGTGGAAAAGGCCCTCTCACCTCTACGTATTCCACGTGGACAACCGAGAACTCTATTTGTTCTTTTGGAACATATAAGAAGGAGTTCTATTTAACATGCTAGCGTTGACTTGCTCTCCCTTATTGTCTCTTCCTTTTATGTGTAAGACTTGCTTGAGTTCCCATGTTACAACAGTTGTGAGAAGACAACAATTGTCAAAGCTTATTGTTGCATCTTTTGAAAGCCTCAACTTCCCCTCTATTTATAGGAGGGTTAGGGTCAAGATTTCCATATCATCTGGGAGTCAAAGAGACAAAATCTCATGAATTTTCTAGAACTTGCAAATCATGAACCGTCAGTTCACCATTGAACCGGTCAGTTCACATGTGAGTCAATTAGTTTAAGACTTAAATTTATCGGTTCACTATGTTTCCTATTCACCATTGTATTTTCTTTTAAATTCCATTAATGCACCGCATGACGTCAATATCAATCCTTGATCCAATCTCATTCATCAACCAAATGGTTGGATCAAAACCTAAATTGATTAGTTCATACATCCAACTGATTGGTTCACAAACTAATCTAGCCGTTTCAGAGTTCTGATTGGCAATCTTGTTTAAATTGTATACCTAACTCTTCAATAATCAAGTTTAGACCATATTCATAAGTAAACTCTTTTTCCAGGCGTATCCTATGTGTGTGACCCTATAGGTCCCAAGTTACATTGGTAGTGAATGTCCATAACTAATTTATGACATCACAAGCAATGAGTGGTATCTAGAAACACACGTTGCTACCCAAGTAATTGGAAATTTAGAGAACAACTTCAACCTACAATTTGTGATTAGTGTTACTCTGATCGTATAGTTCCTTTGTCTCTGATATCCAGATTGAACTTGGGGCATGGAATCATCATCCTCTTCAATGTTCAATCCATGTTCCTTGAACTAGAACAGACTATCTGAGATACATGTGAACTCGATATCACATTTTTACTTACAAGAGCATGACCATGCATTTCTCAATCTCGCTTATCAAGTGTCCAGGACATCAAAATCTTTAGATGCCTTAATAACGTGACATATTTATGTTTTCAGTTTGGTCCAGTTTGGTTGATGTTTAATCTAGTTATTATATATGTGTGTTTGTTTTGGACCAAGTTGTAATTTACCCATGTTGAGGGTTTATCTAGAAATTTGTCACATGTTGGTTATGCCTCCTATGTTTTAGCATATGATATAGAAAATGATGCATAGGGGTACCTTGTTGGACCTTAGTTGATGAGGTGGCATGGTGAGTTGATGCTAGGGTTTGCATGGTTTGCATGGATGCATGAGTTGAGGTGGATGTTGATCCTTAACTGTAGCGCTCAATGTGTTTTCCTTGGTCTTGTTCTTGTAGTGACCTAGGTGGTTTATCTTGGATCATGTTTGTTATGGTTAGAAGAGATTTTTAGTTGTTCTTTTGGTTGTAGTGATCATTTGCTTTGATTGCCTTAGTGTGGTGGTCGCTACAATGGTGCTTTCTTTCGACCTATGGGTGGTGAGGACCTAAGTGGTCCCTACACTACCTAGTTTTAATGTCCTTTCTTACATGCTTATCTTGACTTCTTGCATGGCCAAGCTTTAGAGGGACAAGTGTCTCTATAGGTCCTAGTATCTCGACACCTCATCTCCCTCATCTCTCCTAACCTTGGGTATTTATAGCACTTCTTTTACATACAAGTGAACCCCTTAGCCCTCTCTCCTTTCTCTCTTTTTGCTTGGTGTCGGCCCTTGATCTTAGTAGTGCAAGTGGAGGTGCTAGATCTTGAAGAAGGAGACCGAACTCTTGCATGTGGTGATCTAGGGTTTGATCATCTCCCTTTTCGATTGTTTGGTGATCCTTGATCTTGGTAATTGGTTGATCTCATTTTTCTTGAAACTCTACCCTCTCTTTCTTCTTTCTTCCAAAACATGGTTCTACATGGTGGTTTTCTTGAGGAACTTCTCTCCAATAGAGGTTGAATCCAAGGTTCTCCCATGGTATTACCTAAGTGAGAAGAAAATATCCTCTTTATCCTTTCTTTTTTGACTTAGGGTTTGCACCCTCTTCTCTTTGAGCTTCCTTTGATCTTAGTTTGCTCTTCTTCTCTTGATGTGATCTTGCTTGGCCTTGGAGTTGATCCAAGATTGGTTTTCCTTCTCTCTCTTAGAGCTTCATGGCTTGGAATTTGATCTTCACCTCAAGGTGGGTTATATCACTCTCACCTCTTCTATTGTTACACATGATCTTACATGCATGCTATCTTATCTCTAAAATTTGAATCTAAGTTTCTTGATAACAATATCTTGACTTAGGGTTAAGATTAAGTATTTATCTTTGCATAAATTAACTCTCTCTTTGCCCTAATCCTTGTACCTAAAATCTTAGTGATGGAGGAGATTTTGATTCTTGCATGCACATGTTGTACGTTTGGTTTCTTCTCTAGATTGTGGTTCTATTTTCCTTGTTAATGATAGAGATTTTTGGATGCTTTGGTGATGGAACATTGTTTTTTCTCTTCCTTGATTCATGGTCTAGTTTTACTCTATGTTGATGATTATATTTTAGGGTTTAGATGTTCTTCATCCCCATGAGGTTTTATTCTTAGTGATTCTTCGGTTCTTGGTGTTAATCATCTATTGGTCGTGGTGTTTCTCCTATTTTGAGGATTTCTATGTGTTTTTTGAAGTGGGGGTATTGATTTGGTCACTACACTTAATGCACTCTCTTGCAGTCGTCATGCATGATCTCCTTATTCTGATCGCTAGGTTAGGTTGGTTTGGTCGCTACAAACCGTAACCCTAATTTGTTTTGAATGCCATGATGAGTTGGTTTACTCTTTTTGCTCATAATAATCTTGGTATGTTGGGTCATTATGCTTTGATTATTCATATGGTTTGTACATGTGAGGAGGTGTTTCGGTCGCAATGGTAACCTAACCCTAATGGTCACAACATGGTTCCCAACCTTGCATGTTCGCTACACACGGACTCATCTTGCTTGGTCGCTACAAGTTTTGGTCGCTACACAAGGGTGATGGTCGCTACACATAGTTCATCTTGGTTGGTGGCTACATGACCCAATCCTAGTGTCCTCTAAGGCAGTCGATGCCTAGTGGTTGCAAGTGGTGACGTTACCTCACATGGTCGCTACACTTTGTTGATTTGTTGGATCGGTTAGTTATGATAATGATGCTTAACTTGATGAGTTCCAAGATGGTGGGAAATAATATACTTTAGGGTAAGATGTTAAATGTTGTTATTCAAACCCTAATCAACTGAGTATAAGAAACCCTAACCCTAATTTTGAGTAAATGGAGCTTAATGTTTACTTGCTTGAGTGATTAGCATGAATTGAAGTATTTCTCTCTCCTATTTGTGGTAACCTAAATTGCAAGTTGAATGAGCATCATGGATAATGATTGATGAGGTGTCTTTTGTGTGACACATATGTGGTGATTATGAACCTTGATGAGGCATGGATATATTATGATAATGCTCTCTTGCACAAACTATGACAATGGTCTGATGACCTTGGTGATGGATTAGTGGCCTAATTGGAGGTGATGCCCTCTAGTGATATGTTCATGAATTATTATCCCTCAGTGATGTGATGATGGTGATATCCTTGTGAATGGTTGTGAGACAATATGATGTGGTGATGTCATAGGATTTATACCTAATACATTTTATATCTTCTAGAGTTGTAGTCTACCCCTAACTTTGTAGAACTTGTTCAGGGTTTGTACGTTGTAACTTGATCGATGCATTCAAAGATACCCAATTGGAAATAATTTTACTAAGTGAAACCCTAAACATATAGTTGCCTTGTTACATAGATCCATTCTAGTGTCAGAACTTGTTGGATGGGTGAAACGAGTCTTTTCACGGGAAACTCAAAGCATATACTATTGAGTATGTGGGGTGCTTGGAGAATATCCTTGTCATACGGATCCCAGGTGTTTTTTGAACGACTACGGTCGTATCTTGGTGAATATACTATGTGATGTGATTTTGGAGGACAATTGTGGTTGTATATCAATGGTAGGATTTTATTACTTGGTGTCTAGCATCGTGACCTATTCCTAGGTGGGCTAGGTGTTTTCAGCTTGATTATATGTCACTGGTGGCAGTTGACTATTATGTCTTTGTGGTGTCTCTCGTACTAATTGAGAGGTGGTGGTGAGATCGTGGATTTTGACTCTTACATAGATCTTGTATGGCACTAATTTTGAGTTAGCAGTGGTCAGTTAGATTTGGGTGGTACGACTCAAATACTCAGGGAATAATAAAATACATAATACATCTGTGTAGTATAATTTCTTAGGGTTAAATGCAATTCACATTGGATGACCATTTGTCTTGTTTCTTATATTTTTTAGTTAGTAATGGTTAGACATGTTTTTTATATTCCTTCTAAAAATATATGACCTCCTACTAATTAGTTGTAGTTGTTTAACCTACTTCATCTATATTATCTATTTTACTTATTTATCTGAATTTTCTCATCCTACAATGATATATATTACTTGCCTTCTATATATTTATCTGTGTGTACAATAAGTTTACTCGAGAGTTATATCTCTTCTGGGAAGTTGGTCTCACCCCATGGGTTTCCACATCTTTTAGGTGGTCGTACATGACGCGGTAGAGATTGTGCAGTTAAGGAAGAGTAGCAAGAAGAACAATAGTTGTTGAAGGTTGGATCTGCTAGTGTTTTATAGTAGATTCCTATGTATTGTCCATGTACTCTTTGGTCCTCGGGGGTGTTTTGTAGATGTTGTGTCGATACATGGTTTTTTTGGCAGTACGCCTAGTTTGTACATGTATGGCTTGTATATGTGGCTCTTATAAGTAAACATGATATCTTTTATAATAGGTGTGTGGTAGTTGGCCACTATACTGATGTACATACTTGTCCTGATATGTGATACGGAAACAGTTTCTGGACTTTGGTGTAATATGTTTCCTCTTGTGAATATATCAGTGATCAGTTTTAATTTACCATGTTTCATAGTAATATGGTTTTTTAGTTGATAATTCTCTATTTTGTTTTGGGTAATCTTGCTTTGGTGTGACCGGTGTGTCACATAAAGTACATAAAATGACTTGTGATGAGTGTAGTGATTTTAGGTTTAAGAACCACAATCATCACCATCACTATGAGATTTGGTTGTGATGACCATTCTATGGTCTCCATTTATCACTCTCAAGGTGGGTCTGTCTGATACACTATTCTCTAATGAGTATCTATGTGTTTGGTTTGATATCACATATCATGACTAATGAGATTTTGTCATCAACCAACACATACTCTAGTCTTATGTGTTATTATTTCTTATTAGCTTCCAAAATAACAATTAACTAGGGACATAACAAGAATGTATGTACTCTTAATAACCATATGTGTGGCAACACATCCCACTATCACACAGACAGTGAGGTGTTATGCAAAAACGTGCGGAAATCACCATAACCACAGATTACCAAAACCACGGTCTAATTAAAACTGATTGCAGAAAGTAGAAAAACCAAGAAACTATTACATTCAGATCCTCATCCTGTAAGGAAACAAGTTATATAAACATATACAAGATCTTGATACGTGTCCACAGCTTAGGAGATCAGCTGTCAAGCTATCACATGAGTTCATCACCTGTTTACATACATAACGGCCCACATCCGGCCAATATACAAAGCATCATCATCTACACATCGTGAAACAACGTCAAAATGCTCCCAAGGACCTGAGAGTACAGGGATGACTCTAGACTCTACTCCAAAACAACCAAAATATCAACATGTCCATCTCTTTCCTTCTACTACTCTTCTTGCTGCTCGGTCGCAACTTCGCGACCACCACCATGTCTAGCTCGACCACCTAAAAAGGTTACAAACCAGCGGGGTGAGACACATAGTCCCAGTGAGAAACATAACTCCCCGCCGAAACCACAAACCTCAGAAGGATAAAGCAACAGCAGAAGATTACTGATAAAAGGTACAACAAGAGCAGTCTATATAGCAAAGCTTATTCATACCATCAAGCTTACCAGATGTACGGAGGGCATATGACAAGATAAGGTTTATAAGATCTTACTACATAACATAAGGGACGTATAAGCAACTGCATGTATAACAAGATTAACTATACAAGCAAGGCCTCAACCAATGTTCCTTGTTTTGCCGTAAGCAGTAAATACTATTCGGCTGGATTACGTATTATTATGCCCTGAGGAAGTGAGTCGTACCACTCAGATCCAACCGACGTCTGCGAAACCCAGAGTCGGTGCCATACAAGGTCAATGGAAGAGCCGGACTACATGACCTCCCACCTCGTGGTCAGTGCACGAGTACAACACAAGCAAGACCGCAGTCTCGTGCTTAAGTGGCCTCAGCCACAGGGTCATCTCCCGCAGGCTACCCTCTGCCTAGCCCACCTCAGGATAGGTTTCGGCGCTAGTGAAACTGAGCCACAGGCATGTTCACTGTGCTTTGAGCCATGAACGCATTCATGCTCCCATATCACATATCCTGAGCCATGGGCCTATTCACCATGCTCTATACATATCCCGAGTCTGCAACCGCAGCTGCACTAGAATCCTTACTATTTTAGGCTAGGAGAAACCTCGCATATTCAACAATATGCGCTCCAGGTTAACCCGCAGGAGAACCCGTTTCACCATCACCAGCTTCTGACGATGATGGATCTATGTCCAGAGCAAACTACATGTTATGTTCCAATGTGATTAGTTAGTATATTTTAAGTTAGTTGTTGAGGCAATCAAGTCGTAACACATGCATAACATGAAACTACATTATTATTACTACCATCATGATATTCCGGTATCTCAATCCCTCATCACAAGAAACCACTGCCTCAACAAGCATTCTCATCACTTGGGATATCAATCCCAGATCATCATCAGAGGATAACACCTCAACTAGGCACTTTAGCCATCTCAGGTCCTCAGACCATAACACATCATGTATGTTACCTCATTATCAAGAGTAACCATTAGAGCAATGTTACTCAAACATATATACTTCATAGTCCTTTACCTGGCTATTCATCTGTAAGAAACACCTGCATGGTTAGTATGCACAATCATCGTGTATTAACAGAAAGACCATATTACCAACATAGGGTGACATCGAAGATTAATATGCTTTATCATTCATGCCTCAACCTATGACTGTAGACATAGGTCATATCCTCAAGCAAAGCATCTTATATGCTTACCATTATCTCAACATTATTCATATAATCAAGATGATCATAACCACATGTAATACCATGGTAGGCTACATAGGTGGGGTCCATTATATACATTGCCATCAAGCATATCAAGGGTCACTATCATAAAACAAATGTGATAGCAAGAACAACATCTAACATATCGGTTTTCCATATAAGGAACAAGACCCTCACCAGAAGCGCACACTACCCTTACCAAAGGTAGTATCAGGAAGGGCACTCTCCTCTATCGCCCAACACTCTAGCCTCATATCGGCCAAGCCAATCAGCAAGGATATCGGGAAGCACCTAGGGTGAATCGTGCAACACTATGTCATGCACCTCCAAGTGTAACGTGCAGCAAGGTCTATCATGCAACTGAGCCCAGGGGGCATGTCGTGCAAGGTGTAACGTGCAACACAAAGACGCCCGGCACAAGGCTAACCACTAAACTCCATAACGTCCAGGATATAACGGGCTCTAGGCTACCATCTCAGGTTAGATGTATCGGGCAGCACCACTCGACAAGGCATAATGCCCAACGGTGTAACTCAGCCTGTCGTTAACCAGCCTACCCATGATCTATCGGTCGACACAAGGCAAAGATTGAGGTGAGACGCCCGTCACAAGACCAGATCACAATGCCCCTTAACGTTCAAGGTGTAACAACACTAAGCAACCACCTGAGCTAGGCGTGCCGGGTGGGATACTCAACCAGGTGTGACGCCTGACACACAAGGGTAATGGCCAATGTTCTACTCATCTAGGTGTAACGACCAGGGCACAACCTCAAACGACAGCAAGGAAAACATGTTGTCCAGCTAGCTAACCTCATCTATCGACCAACACACAAGGCCAGGGCCAGGGGAGACGCCCACCCCAGAACTAGCTAGCAAAGCTTCACAATATCAAGGTATAACGAGGTTAAGTGTGTCGGGCAGGGTACTTATCATGGTGTGACGCCTGACACAACAAGGCAGGAACTAGGTGGGTGACGCCCGACACAACACCACAACATAATGACCAAGGCTCTAGGCCAAAGAGGGATATCAGGCAGCATCACTACCAACCCCATATCGGGCAAGATGCAACCCAACAAGGTCGCCACAAACCTCAAGCACAAAGGGCATCAAAACCCTAATGGATCAAGAAGATGGCTCACCTCTCAACAACCAAGAGAGAGGGGTCTTTCCTAGATTCTTATCACCAATCGGGAAACACAAGGAACAACCCTAACAAAGGTATACACCTACCACAAATCTCACATCTCGAATCCATGGTGAGAGAAGGGTGTTGCTCAAGCAACTGGAACACAAGCTCACCTCTCAACTTAAAATGAGAGAGGAGTATTGCCCATATTACTAGAGTTTAAGCTCACTTCTCAAGACCAAGGAGGGAGAGGGGTGTTGCTCAACAAGAAACCCTAGAACAAGATTCGGCCAACAAGAAGCAACTAAGCAAGAAACCAAACTAGCAACATATATAGTTGATATGATCATAAGAAGCATAAAAGAAGGTAGTGTAGTTTGGGTTAGGAGTTATGTAACCCGCCTTAAGCAAGCTCCAAGCTCCTAGCTCCAAGCTCCAAGCACCACCACAAGAAGGAGAGAAAGGCACTCTAGGGTTCAGCCACCACAATAGGAAGAAGGAGACTCCAAGCCAAGGATCGGCCACCAAGCTTGCAAAGGAAGGGGATGTCGTGCACCAAAGAACAGGGGAAACTAAGGAACTAAAGGGATCCTTAGCAAGAGAAAGGGAACACATATAAAGGAGAGGGTGGAGGAGAAACCAAGGTAAGACAAGGTAAGGTGTCGCCCACCTAGGGACACTTGTCCATGTGCAAAGCCACCACTCTAACATGTCCTAAACACATGTCCAAGGCCATTGCCACATGCAAGCATCAAGCTCCAAGTGTCCACTAGTGGTGACACAAAACAAGGTCAAAGAAGGTCAAAGGGTCCATGGGCGACACACACCCACACCATAGCCGACACACCACAGGCCAACACAAAGCACTCATGCCCGACACAAGGCTCACTTGCCCAACACAAAGGTCCAACAAGGCAAAGGCAAGGCATAACAAGGCCCAACAAGCTCAACCAAGCCCAAGGCAACACAAGCAATGAGCCCAACCCCTTTCTCTCAACTCAAGAGGAAGCAAGGAGAGGGAGGAACACCTCACAAGGTGACAAACTTGCCCACAAACCCTAAACTTGGGTATATCGCAAGTAGCACCTCCAGTTCTCAACAAAACACCAACAAACCCTAATCACCACTAAAGGTGATTAGCAAGCAACTAAGCACCAGGGTTAAGCAAAGCAAACAGGATAAACCCTAAACGGAGGTTAGGGTCCTTACAAACTAACCCTATACAAAGGGATTTCATCCTCGAAATTTGAAGGAAAAAGCGAGGGATACTTCCTCCTCATCTCTTCCTCAAGCTCCCATGTGGCTTCCTCAGCGCCACGATGTTACCAAAGAACCTTCACAAGAACTATGTCCTTCCTCTTCAGCTTCTTAACCCTTATGTCCAGGATCATCATAGGACCTTCCTCATAGGTCACATCTTCATCAAGCTCAACTTCTACTGGCTGTGTCACTGTTCCTATATCCGGATGACCTTTCTTTAGCATACTGACATGGAACACTGGGTGTAACTTGTGCAACTCTGGTGACAGCTCTAACTCGTAAGCTACCTTGCCCATATGTGCTATGACTGGGTATGGCCCCATATATCTGGGTGCTAGCTTACCCTTTTGGCCAAACCTCAGCACACCTTTCCATGGAGAGACTTTAAGATACACTTTGTCTCCTACCCAGAATTCCAAAGGTCGTCGTCGATTGTCTGTGTAAGACTTCTGTCTATCTTGTGCCGCTTTCAACTGTTGTTGTATCACTTTTATCTTTCCTGTTGTCTGTTGTACTAACTCAGGACCCAAAAGATGATATTCACCAGACTCATACCAACATAACGGAGATCTGCACTTCCTACCATATAAGGCCTCATAAGGAGCCATGTCAATGCTACGCTGATAACTGTTGTTGTAGGCAAACTTTATCAAACTGAGATGTATGTCCCAACTGTCTAGGAACTGCAAAACACAAGCCCGAAGGAGATCCCCCAAAGTCTGAATAGTTCTCTCAGACTGTCCATCTGTCTGCGGGTAGAAGGCGGTACTGAACATCAACTGCGTTCCCAACGTTTGTGCAACTGTTCCCAGAAATGACTCATGAACTGCGGACCTCTGTCAGAAACTATTGTTACAGGCACAGCGTGCAACCGCACTATCTCATCTACGTATACTCGAGCAAGCTTCTTGGATGTATATGTTGTCTTTACAGGTATGAAATGGGCAGACTTCGTCAATCTGTCCACTATCACCCAAATGGAATCATGATTCTTAGTTGTCCTGGGCAGACCAACTACGAAATCCATGGGTATATGATCCCATTTCCACTGCGGTATCGGCATGGGTTGTAGCGTACCTACCGGCGTCTGATGCTCAGCCTTAACTTGCTGACATACCGCACATCTAGCCACAAACTCCACTACATCTTTCTTCAAACTGGGCCACCAATACAAGTCCTTCAGACTATGATACATCTTGGTGACTCCTGGATACATAGCATACATCGACGTGTGCACTTCTTTGAGCACTAACTTCCTCAGATCATCTGCATTGGGAACCACCATCCTATCTCGGTAGAAAACTAGTCCATTCTTGGACTCATGGAACCCATCATGCTTTTTACTGCCAAACTCTGATCTGATCAACTGCACTGCATCATCTGCTTGTTGTGCATCTTTAATCTGTTGTCTCAACGTAGGCTTGACTTTCATATGTGCTAAAAGTCCAGCTAACAAGGAAACTTCCATCTGCACATTCATCTGTCGCAAGGAAACAAGCATATCCCGTCTATGGCATACCAAGGAACTCAATTGTGCCTTCTTTGTAGGAAGAGAAGAAGACTTTCGACTAAGCGCATCAGCTACCACATTCGCCTTACTAGGATGATACTCGATGGTGCAGTTGTAATCATTGATTAGCTCCATCCATCGACGTTGCCGCATGTTTAACTCATTCTGCGAAAAGCTATACTTCAGATTCTTATGATCCGTAAAGATCTGACACACTTCCCCATAAAGATAGTGTCTCCAAAACTTTAACGCATGAACCACCGCTGCCAACTCCAAGTCATGAGTCGGATAGTTCTCCTCGTGTTTCTTAAGCTGTCGCGAAGCAAAAGAAACCACATGATCTTCCTGCATCAGCACACAACCTAAACCTTTCTTGGAAGCATCACAAAAAACAACATAGCCCTTTCCAGGCTCTGGCAGCACTAGCACTAGAGCACTAGTCAGCTTTTCCTTCAAACTTTGGAAAGCTTGCTGACAACGATCATCCCAGATAAAAGGTACATCCTTTCTAGTCAACTTCGTCATCGGCAACACAATCGCACTGAAATTCTTGATAAACCTCTGGTAGTATCCTGCTAAACCCAGGAAACTACAAACTTCTGTCGGTGTCTTTGGTTGCTCCCAATCTGCTACTGATTTCACCTTCCTGGGGTCCATTTTAACTCCTTCTGCATATATCACATGACCCAAGAAAGTTACTTATTCCAACCAGAACTCACATTTACCGAACTTGGCATACAACTGATGTTGGCGAAGAAGAGTCAATGCTAGTCGAAGATGTTGCTCATGCTCTTGCCTGTCCTGACTATAGATCAAGATGTCATCTATAAAGACTACAAAAAACTGATCTAGAAATGGACGGAACACTCTGTTCATTAAATCCATGAAAGCAGCAGGTGCATTGGTTAGCGCAAACGGCATAACCACAAACTCGTAGTGACCATACCTCGTCCTAAAAGCTGACTTTGGTATGTCATCTGCCTTAATCCTCAACTAATGATATACGGACCGTAGATCGATCTTCGAAAACATGGTAGCACCACGCAACTGATCGAATAGATCATCTATCCTCGACAATGAGTACTTTTTCTTGATCGTGACCTTATTCAACTGCCGGTAATCTATACATAACAGCATCGATCCATCCTTCTTCTTAACAAACAACACTGGAGCACCCCAAGGCGACATACTTGGTCGGATGAAAACTTTCTCCAACAACTCTTGCAACTGCTTCTTGAGCTCTGCCATCTCTACTGGAGCCATCCTATACGGTGTCTGTGCAACTGGCTGTGTTCCTGGAACCAGGTTGATCTCAAAATCAATCTCTCAGGGTGGAGGAACACCGGAGAACTCATCAGGAAACACATCCACAAACTCTCGGACAACCGTCACCTCCTCAAGGCTAGGACCTTTCGTCTTGATGTCCACAATGTGAGCTAAGAAAGCCTTACATCCTTGTCGTAGCAACTTTTCTGCCATCATAGGTGATACTAGACATGTCGGAAGAATCTTCCTATCTCCTTGGAAGACCCACTTCTCTCCATCATCATCAAACACAGCTTGTTTGGAACCACAGTCCAAAACAACCTTATACTTCTCTAAGGTATCCATCCCAAGGATCACATCGAAACCATGCATATCAAGTGGTATAAGATCCACTTGTATACCGTGTCCCAAAAAAGATAAGACACAAGATGGACACTCTTCTCGAAGCATCGAGGAACCATCAAGAGGGGTTTCTAATAACAAGCTATCCTTCGTACAACTAACAGGTAAACGATAGTTCTCAAGCATACTATAGGCGATAAAAGAGTGTGTAGCACCCGGATCAACCAGAACAGATATAAAGCAAGAAGAAGACATATCAGAATTAAATAACTCCATCTAACCTGTCACCACTCACGGGTTGACTATCGCCTCCAGCTGACTCATAGCATAAAATCGAGCCGTTGCTTGCTTCCCACATCCTCTGCTCCCTTGAGTAGACAATCCTACTTGCGACGTTGGACCGCGTCCTCGCCCTCTACTACTACTGGGCTGATGTCTATCTGACCCTCGTTGATTCTGCCATGGCTGCTGTGTCACTTAAACATCTCTATTCGGGAAGTTGAACCTGAAATGCCCGATCTGACCACAAAGATGGCATGACTTATCTTCAAACCGTGGCCTAGATGGCCCTGTCACTGCCACAGAAGTTGTACTATGTGCCTTTGATGGTGAAAAATATAACCTCTTCCCTTACTCGGAGACCACTGTGATGGTACACTGGAACCTCTCATCACAGAAGGTGCTGAAAACCTTGACTTCTTGAAGCCACCAAACCTCTGTCCCTGGAACTGAGCAGGCCTCTTCTTAGACATAGATTCTCTTTTCTCCCTCACTGACCATTCGATCCTCTGGACAGATTCCACAAACGTAGCAAACCGCTCTCGATTCTCCAACGTAGAAGCAGGTGTTGTCAGCTCAGCACTCAAGCCCTTCTTAAAACGTCTGATTCGCTCGTCATCTGTTGCCGCCATATGAGGACAAAACCTCAACAAGTCCATGAACTTGGCCTCGTACTCGGTGATGTTCATCGTTCCTTGGTGCATGCGCTCAAACTGACTGATCTTCTCATCCAGATACGTCTTCTGAAAGTATCTACCGATGAACTCGCACAGGAAAACCTCCCAACCGATCACCTCACTAGGTCGCTTCTCTTCCTCGATGGTCTACCAGTGACCAGCACTACCTTTCAAAAGGTAGACAGCGTGCTTTACTTTGTCTTCTTCGGGGATGTCGAGGATCCGGAAAGTCTTCTCAAGACTTGTCAGCCACAGATATGCATCCGCTAGATCGCCTGTTCCAGCATAGTCTGAAGCTCCGACTCTGCGAAGCCACTCAAAGGTCTTCCCAATACCCGATGTTTCACCATGGGGAGCCTGTGCTCTTGGCGGAGGCACTGGCAATCTTTCTACCATGAGATTCATCATAGCCATCATCTGCCCCATAAGCTATTGATAGGCAGGGTTTTTGAGAATGGTTGGGTCAGGTTGGGGGACCTCAGGCACCCGATCTTCATGTTCCCAACCAAAATCTCCATCAACTGATGTAGCATCGTTGTTCTCGGCAGCATGTTCTTCATGGTTTCCAGACATCTTGGCTTTTCTTCTGCTGAGGGCAGAAGACGATGGTAAGAAAATCTGGAAAACTCACAAGAACAGACACAACCTAGTCCTAAATCACTGTAGACTCAGCGAACCTAGAGCTCTGATACCAAAACTTATGGCAACACATCCCACTATCACACATACAGTGAGGTGTTACGTGAAAATGTGCGGAAATCACCATAACCACAGATTACCAAAACCACGGGCTAATTAAAACCGATTACAGAAAGTAGAAAAAACAAGAAACTATTACATTCATATCCTCATCCTGCAAGGAAACAAGTTATATAAACATATACAAGATCTTGATACGTGTCTACAGCTTAGGAGATCAGCTGTCAAGCTATCACATGAGTTCATCATTTGTTTACATACATAACGGCCCACATCCGGCCAGCAGCAGGATATACAAAGCATCATCAGCTACACACCGCGAAACAACGTCAAAATGCTCCCAAGGACCTGAGAGTACACGGATGACTCTAGACTCTACTACAAAACAACCAAAACAGCAGCATGTCCATCTCTTTCCTTCTACTGCTCTTCTTGTTGCTCGGCCGCAACTCCGCGACCACCACCACGTCTAGCTCGATCACCTAAAAAGGTTACAAACTAGTGGGGTGAGACACACAGTCCCAGCGAGAAACATAACTCCCCATCGAAACCACAAACCTCAGATTAGTGATAAAAGGTACAACAAGAGAAGTCTATATAGCAAAGCTTATTCATACCATCAAGCTTACCAAATGCACGGAAGGCATATGACAAGATAAGGTTTATAAGATCTTACTACGTAACATAAGGGACGTATAAGCAACTGCATGTATAACAAGATTAACTACACACACAAGGCCTCAACCAATGTTCTGTGTTTTGCCTTAAGCAGTAAATACTATTCGGCTGGATTACATATTATTATGCCCTGAGGAAGTGAGTCATACCGCTCAGATCCAACTGACGGCTACGAAAGTCGGAGCCAGTACCATACAAGGTCAATGGAAGAGCCGGACTCCATGACCTCCCACCTCGTGGTCAGTGCACGAGTACAACACAAGCAGGACCACAGTCTCATGCTTAAGTGGCCTCAGCTATAGGGTCATCTCCCGTAGGCTACCCTTTGCCTAGCCCGCCTCGGTATAGGTCTCGGCGCTAGTGAAACTGAGCCACGGGCCTATTCACCGTGCTCTGAGCCATGAAAGCATTCATGCTCCCATATCACATATCCTGAGCCATGGGCCTGTTCACCATGCTCTATACATATCCTGAGTCTGCAACCGTAGCTGCACTAGAATCTTTACTATTTTAGGCTAGGAGAAACCTCGCATATTCAACAATATGTGCTCCGGGTTAACCCGTAGGAGAACCCGTTTCACCATCACCAGCTTCTGACGATGATGGATCTATGGCCAGGGCAAACTACATGTTATATTCCACTGTGATTAGTTAGTATATTTTAAGTGAGTTGTTGAGGCAACCAAGTTGTAACACATGCATAACATGAAACTACATTATTATTACTACCATCATGCTATTTTGGGATCTCAATCCCTCATCACAAGAAACCACTGCCTCAACAAGCATTCTCATCACTTGGGATACCAATCCCAAATCATCATCAGAGGATAACGCCTCAACTAGGCACTTTAGCCATCTCAGGTCCTCAGACCATAGCACATCATATATGTTACCTCATTATCAAGAGTAACCATCAGAGCAATGTTACTCAGACATATATACTTCATAGCCCTTTACCTGGATATTCATCTGTAAGAAACACCTGCATGGTTAGTATGCACAATCATCGTGTATTAACAGAAAGACCATATTACCAACATAGGGTGACATCGAAGATTAATATGCTTCATCATTCATGCCTCAACCTATGACCGTAGACATAGGTCATATCCTCAAGCAAAGCATCTTATATGCTTACCATTATCTCAGCATTATTCATATAATCAAGATGATCATAACCACATGTAATACCATGGTAGGCTACATAAGTGGGGTCTATTATATACATTGCCATCAAGCATATCAAGGGTCACTATCATAAACCAAACGTGATAGCAATAACAACATCTAACATATCGGTTTTCCATATAAGGAAAAAGACCATCACTAGAAGCGCACACTACCCTTACCAAAGGTAGTATCGGGCAGGGCACTCTCCTCTATCGCCCAACACTCTAGCCTCATATTGGCCAAGCCAGTCAGTAAGGATATCGGGCAACACCTAGGGTGAATCGTGCAACGCTGTGTCGTGCACCTCCAAGTGTAATCTGCAACAAGGTCTATTGTGCAACTGAGCCCAAGGGGCGTGTCGTGCCAGGTGTAACGTGCAACACCAAGATGCCCAGCACAAGGCTAACCGCTGAACTCCATAACGTCCAGGATATAACAGGCTCTAGGCTACCATCTCAGGTTAGATGTATCAGGCAGCACCACTCGACAAGGCATAATGCCCAAGGGTGTAACTCAGCCTGTCGTTAACCAGCCTACCCATGATCTATCGGCCAACACAAGGCAAAGACTAAGGTGAGACACCCGTCACAAGACCTAATCACAACGCCCCTTAACGTTCAAGGTGTAAAAGCACTAAGCAACCACCTGAGCTAGGCGTGCCGGGCAGGATACTCAACCAGGTGTGACGCCCGACACACAAGTGTAACGACCAACGTTCTACTCATCTAGGTGTAACGACCAGGGCACAACCTCAAACAACAGAAAGGAAAGCATGTCGTCCAGCTAGCTAACCTCATCTATCGACCAACACACAAGGCCAGGGCCAGGGGAGACGCCCACCCCAGAACTAGCTAGCAAATCTTCACAACATCAAGGTATAATCAGGTTAAGTGTGTCGGGTAGGGTACTTATCATGGTGTGACGCCCGACACAACAAGGCAGGAACTAGGTGGGTGACGCCCGACACAACACCACGACATAATGACCAAGGCTCTAGGCCAAAGAGGGATATCGGGCAGCATCACTACCAACCCCATATCGGGTAAGATGCAACCCAACAAGGTCTCCACCAACCTCAAGCACAAAGGGCACCAAAACCCTAATGGATCAAGAAGATGGCTCACCTCTAAACAACCAAGAGATGGGGTTCTTTCCTAGCTTCTTATCACCAATCGGGCAACACAAGGAACAACCCTAACAAAGGTCTACACCTACCACAAAGCTCACCTCTCGAATCCATGGTGAGAGAAGGGTGTTGCTCAAGCAACTAGAATACAAGCTCACCTCTCAACTTAAAATGAGAGAGGAGTATTGCCCATGTTACTAGAGTTTAAGCTGACTTCTCAAGACCAAGTAGGGAGAGGGGAGTTACTCAACAAGAAACCCTAGAACAAGGTTCCGGCCAACAAGAAGCAACTAAGCAAGAAACCAAACTAGCAACATACATAGTCGATATGATCATAAGAAGCATAAAAGAAGGTAGTGTAGTTAGGGTTAGGAGTTATGTAACCCGCCTTAAGTAAGCTCCAAGCTCCAAGAACCACCACAAGAAGGAGAGCAAGGCACTCTAGGGTTCAGCCACCACAAGAGGAAGAAGGAGACTCCAATGCAAGGATCGGCCACAAAGCTTGCAAAGGAAGGGGATGTCGTGCACCAAAGAAGAGGGGAAACTAAGGAACTAAAGGGATCCTTAGCAAGAGAAAGGGAACACATATATAGGAGAGGGTGGAGGAGAAACCAATGTAAGACAAGGTAAGGTGTCGCCCACCTAGGGACACTTGTCCATGTGCAAAGCCACCACTCTAACATGTCCTAAACACATGTCCAAGGCCATTTCCACATGCAAGCATCAAGCTCCAAGTGTCCACTAGTGGTGACACAAACGAGGTCAAAGAAGGTCAAAGGGTCCATGGGCAACACACACCCACACCATGGCCGACACACTCCCTAGGCCGACACACCACAGGCTGACACAAAGCACTCCTGCCCGACACAAGGCTCACTTGCCCGACACAAAGGTCCAACAAGGCAAAGGCAAGGCATAACAAGGCCCAACAAGCTCAACCAAGCCGAAGGCAACACAAGCAACGAGCCCAACCCCTTTCTCTCAACTCAAGAGGAAGCAAGGAGAGGGAGGAACACCTCACAAGGTGACAAACTTGCCCACAAACCCTAAACTTGGGTATATCACAAGTAGCACCTCCAGCTCTCAACAAAACACCAACAAACCCTAATCACCACTAAAGGTGATTAGCAAGAAACTAAGCACCAGGGTTAAGCAAAGCAAACAGGATAAACCCTAAATGGAGATCAGGGTCCTTACAGTATGATCTTATTGTCCATGTCCTCAACCTAAAGACATATGTCATCGAGTAACATCATTCTATAGACATATATTATGTAAAATCATTATCTCATAACTGAATAAAACATAACAAATGGAAGATTGTCTTTATTATTAATCAAATTATTTACAAGATATGCCATTACAGTCATCATATGATTGGCTCTCTAGGCATACATATCAACAACAACATCATCGTGTTTGTGAGCTGCTACAACTAATTGTGGGGTTTAGTGGGAAAGAAATGTGGGACCTTGCTCAATAAGATGAGCTAAGGAGGCTAGAACCTAGATGCAACCACTTACAGTGCATAGTGTGCACATGAGTTAGTGTGACCACCTAGGATTTCTGGAGCAAATAAAGTTGGTGCTTGAATCATTGATGACATTCTTGGAGTGGATGCAGGCAAGAGGCACCACCCTTGATTAGTCAATCTCCTTATCCAACTGGCCCTATAGATGAGTTTTAGTAGCTAGCGATTGTAGCACAACAAAGAAATGACCCATGAATGTTGGGCTCCCTACACTAAAGCTACAGAGGACATGGTAGTGACAAAGTAGGGGAAAATGTGTTGAAGAATTTAGAATGAAGTGGAGCTACAAGCTATTTTTTTTCTTTGACATACCTGAATTTCTTTCAAGGTTTGAGAAGATCTAATACTCATCAAACATCTGCAAACACAAGAGGACTGAATGGCTTATGGAGAAGAAATGATTTTGTTCTTTTTATGTGACTTATCCATGTGCTAACATGAGAGACTGGATGATAGAGCATAGAGCTTGTCCATAGATAATCTACAACTTAGAATTAAAAATTGAGGGTGTTTGTGTCCAGTTAGCAATGTTTTTAATCAACCCATTAGCATGTATGGAAAAAACCTCTAGAAGATTTTGGAAATCCCTATGTTTTTAGTTATACCACATGGAGAATGTCATTTGGTTCCCGGTATCATGTCCAGTAGATAAAAAATGAGCTTTCACGGACTCTAAAAACTTCCAATATTATGTATGCACTTACTATGTATCACCTCCCTCATGTGATCATCACTCTTATGAAGTAGGAAAAATATTCATCCTATGTGTCCCCCTTACCAGATGAAGTTTCTCTAGCAAATTCTAGAATACATGTGGCCATCAATCAGGCCAGTGTAACAGTGAACATCTAAATCCTCTACACACCAAAAAACATTCCTAATTGATGTTAGTGACACCACTTGGTTCACTTCGTTCCAATATATACAAAAGACTCTAATGATGGATGGGAGGTTGGTCTTTCTCATCTATATGGTAAACACAAAATTTACTGATGAAATCATGAATAAGTGGTCTAGAGGAGTACAGAAAACTCTTTGAGCATCTTGTAATGAATGGACAACACCACAATAGCTCAAGACTACCTATGAACTCAACACCAAAGAAGTTTTTAGTTAAGAGGAGCCAACGACCGCACTTTTTAAGAAGCAATTGGAGATTTTGGAAGCCAAGGTTGACTACTTGATGCTCTATGGCACAAGAGTTACGCTACATAATGTCTCTTGTACGGCTGTTTCTCCATCACCATTTTCATAAAATAATGTAAAATAAATTCTTGCACCTATAACATATGCCAAGTCTCAAATAAAAATTTCTCAGAGTCAAAATGTCTCCAACTCAATATCAATAATTCTTCAAATTTGGTATTCTCATGAGTAAAAGATGATATTGCCAAGTATAGAAACCGGTATTCTTGAATTTTTTATTTAATTTGGTGAAGTGGAAGGAAATCAAATAGTTCATGCTCTTAATATTTGTTGCCATTATTTGTGTCTTTTGATATTTCTGGTGTGTTTTTTGGTATTGTCACAGAACTAAATCCAAAAATGGTTAATATTATTGTAAAAAATCACACAATGCCAAAAATACTCCATTCTTATCTTTTTTTCCTTCTCTTATCTTTTTTTCGGTACTGTTAAGTATAACAATTGGTATCATTAAGTATAAAAATTGGTGTTGTTTGTGTATCTCATGGTAGTTTTTTTGTATATATTGCTGCTTTTTGTGTGTCATTGGTATTGTTACATAAATACTAATAAAACTATTCATAACATTACCAAAAACTATAAGTACAATACCACCATGAACTGTTATCCTTTCTTTTTCTATTCTCTCCTGTATTCTTTCTACTTCTCTCCTCCGTTTTATTGAGCATATCCATTATTGTAGAAATGATAAACAAAAATATCATATGCAAAAAATATTGTTGCACGCATTTTGAAGGGAGAAAATTACTTTTTGAATGGTTTTACAGCTTAGGACAGAGGACCTGCATGAATTTCTTAATGTCTAGATGGACAAATGGGGCTATACATGAATTTTATAAGAAATTTTTCATAGTAGAAAGGCATGCAAAACCAAGCCTCTTTTTCTCCTTCCCAAAGGCATGCACATTTCCTTAAGAGTGCAATATATAGAATTTTCCATTTTTCTTTGCCCATTTTGCTACCTAAATGGGTTGAAGTACACGAGAATAGAATGAAACTTTTTATCCATAAATTAATTCCTATTGAACTACATCAAATTTAGGGTGAAGAATCACCCTTGGGAATTTACGAAATTCTAGTTCTTCCTCACAATGATTCACAAATAATTCTTCTAATATTTTGAAGAAAAACAACACAAATCATTTAATGGAAACAAGAGAGCCATCTTGAAGCACTACACCCCATCCACACTCTTCACTCCTTATATGATTCAAAAGATTAATATAAATGTAGGTCAACCTATTTTCATTATGTAGAGAGAAAGAAATATCTCGTTCTTGCATAAACTATCTAAATACAATAGGCAAATAAAATGGGAATTCATGCAATGGTTTTTGTAGGAGTGAAAATGATATCCATAAGCTAGAGGGCCTAGAAACATCCCCTTTCTCTCCTCCATGTCTATGTCCATTTACCATACATGATAAGTTCAAATTATTAAGATGTGCTTGATATATCAACTGATTCTAACATTGAGAAAACTTTTAAAACTAGTTGTTTCTTCTCATAAGCCAAGACACTCCTTTTGAGGCATAATGCATTTTGACGAGTCAAAGTTTGATGTATTCCAACACTACACACCATAAATTAAATTTTATTTTGTAGATGATTTTAAAACCAGTATTGAATTAATATAATTATATTTTTCTGTCGCATAAGCACTTGTATGAACAAGAAGTTATATACAATATTGGATGTATTTTGCCACAATTAATTGATAAAAAGGGATTTTAGTACAAAATCCAACTATATAAATATGATGCTCTCGAAGTGATATATGATTGTCGTCATATTATCCATCAAGAAGTGGGTTCCCAATACCATTCATTAATAAGATTTTGAAGGATTGTGTGCTAAGTTTGTCTAGGCAAGTGTTAATGGGAAATACAGTAGGTGGTTAAGTATGTTCAATGACATCCTAGATGGACGGAGAAACTATCTATAAACGAAACACCTATGGATGAAAACAAAGGTAGATAGGTTATGAAAGCTAGGATTTTCTATGTGGTTGTGGGTGGAGGATTGTAGTATATAATCGGTTGCATGTGCTTTCTAAAGAAGTGGGTTTCTAGGTCCCCAACACCACTGTGAAGAAAACAAAACTTCATGTATAGCAAACACATTGAGGAAATATAGCACACTACTTATCATTGTTATAGATGGGGTAATCACATGACATTAACAAATAATGGTAGAAAGTTGTTTAACATATATGGGTGTCCTCAACATGTCAATGATGTATGTTCATTCTCTACGAGATGCTCAAAGTGTTTTCGCACTCTACTACGCCCCTTATGCTTGAATTTGTGAAAAAATGATGGGCTCACCACATGGATGAGAATGATGCAAGGATGACCAGGTCACGGCCCCATCTGTTCAGGTAGGATAATGAGTCTTAGTGATGGTGTTACAAATGCTTAGACATGTTAAACGGGTGGGCGGGTTAGGTTTGGAATGGATTGGATTGTTGCGGATGTGGGTCTGGGGGGTACAGACCAAAAAGATGCAGTTCTAGACGGGTGGAAGAAAAGCACACTCAAATTCTATCCAACAGGTTACAGGTTGACCTGCAAGTGTCTATATAAAATGTGTACAATCAACAATAAGTTACTAATTACTTTCTTAATACTAAAGACAATAATAAAATAGCTCGTAACTATATTCTGGATGCCAAATATAGTGCAATTACTATGTTTGATCTCAAACCAATCGGTTAGTATTCAACTTATGATTATACAAAAAAAAATAACAACTGGTTGTGGTATTTCAATGCATAAGAAGAATCAATGTATTTTTCATATCACAAACAACAACACATAGTTTTGTCATTTAAAATTATACATTCATAAAATTACAAGTATTTGTTGTCTATTGCAAACACATATAAAAAGAGAATATAATTGTTGTAGTTAAAGTTAAAGATTTAACTTGTAGAAATAGACAAAATCTCTTTTGTTGTGTATAATATGTATATAAATATATACCATCAGATTTGCTGGTCCCGGTTTTAGGAGTACGTTGTTCCTTATGGCATATAATGTCATGTGTTCACAATTTTAAATCTTGATTTTTTCTTTGTAACTACCCTAAAGATGAACGTAGATAAGATAAGGAGTAGCCTACTCCCTCCTAAGCTGGATGCAGCAGATCCGCACTCATAAATATATTGACTTCAGTTAACTAAGTCACCTGTGAACCATATGTGGAATCTGATATATAAACGGTGGGTATGGATCTGAATGACTTTTAGTAAGTGACAATTTTTATCACCTAAACTCAATTTAAATGATTTTGACTCAATTCGACAGGTCTACAAATGCCCATCCGTCATCGATGTTTTGCTTCTTATTCCGAGGTTGCCATGTGACTCCGATCGTCATGATGTTAAATTGAACGGCCTAGGTAGACGACCAAAATGAAGAGAACAACCAGCCCATCAACCATATCATTGGAACTTACTGCTCGAAATTGGATGTGCTTGACCGGCTGCTGTGCTGCGGACTACGATGTGTTGGGAGCAGCAAGAGCCACATGGACCAAAGATGTGTTGGGAGGTTGCATACCTACATGTATTGTTCAACTTTTGCTCACTGAAATCGACCTGCTAACTCATAATGATACCTTGAGAAGTACTGACTCGAGGAAGAGCTGCTATCAACTTGGCCAGCTGCGACATAATAGGTACATGGTGATGATAGGCTTGGGCAGTTGGGCACCAATTTGATCTGACAGCGCCAGCCGTGAGCTTGCTGTCATCGATCACGATTCGTTAAACGGTCCACCCAGACGTGTACATATACGGACATGCATGAGTTACTTGATGCTGCCTTGCCACGGAGCCAAGTTTTTCTCGCATATTTCTGTATGTGAAGCCTGTGATGTCTTCCATCTTTGTCATAAAACAAGATTACAAAGACGTACATTGAGAAAACCGACTGACAGAAAAAACAATTAACAGAAAATGCGACGTGGACACAGATTTGGGAACACAAAATGCAATTTAATTTGTCGTTTGACATGACAAATAAAATATGTAATTTTATGTGTTTGTACAATTTTATGTGTGAAAAGAGACGACTTCTGTCCCATTTTAAAATCCCAAACATAAATGGGTACGTACGATGTGGAAAAGTGTGGAATTGTCGTTGCTTGAGAAGCGTAGTTTGACGCAAAAGATCTAAACACCATTTATAAACAGCACTATTTTGTTCGTAATATATACAACCTGCATAAAAAAGGCAATATTTATTGTGTGTTCGTGTACCACTTGCAGCTATTGGCTGCTTTTTTTCCGGATCTTATTGATTTAGTCTAATTATTACCATATGTCTTTGTTCATTGCAGCTAGCGTAGTTTCCTAATCACTATCTAAATTGGCTTAGATTTTATTATATTGGTTATTTCTTTTATTATTATCCTTAATTCTTTTATAATATCTTGAATAATTTCTTTATATTAATTTGTATAAATATTTTTGTTAGAGGGTGTCTTAGGAGCGCATGTACTTGATTTAGCAGCATGTCTATAATATTATCGAAATCTATGTATTAGCTTCGAGTTCCGTTTGCATGCTTCAATTACACTATTTATTTGCTTCAGCAGCCTACCTACATATATTAACAATCTGTCTCTATGCTTATTTTTTTTGGTAGTCACACACTAAAGGTTAGATGAAGTTACTTAGTAGTTAAATGAGTTGTTCTATTGTAGCGGGCTGTATGTATATAATAGTAAATATTATACATTAGTGTAAATAAGTACATGCTTAAGAAGGAGACATAATAAATTTGTAATGACACACTACTTAGGAAATGGGAGTTAGTTAAAAGTTAATTGAGTTATTTTTTAACAAGTCGTTCGGCTGCCATCTTATTTTCATCATATTATATTTTGTGATATTTATTGAAAAAATGTCTTTTTGTACAGTAGTGTGTCTGAAAATGTTTGAAAGTGGATGCAAAAACTGAGATGAAGTTAGTTTTAAGCTCTTCAACAACTAGAATGTTTCTAACAAATATATTTTTATAATGTTGCAGTTCTATTGGGTCAAAACCAGACAAAAATGCTAATATATGAGTAGAAGATATCTTATATATGAGAAAATACAAATCATTTTAGGTGTCATAGTCGCATATTAAATGAATTCAATTTGCAACATGTGTGCTTAGGACATGTCTTTTACTAGTATATATATGGAAAATGTAAAAATCATTAATACAAATATATTTTTTGTTGTCATGCTTGTGAATAGAAATGGATTGCAATTACTAAAACTGAGGCTAATGGATTGAAAGAAATTATAATGATAGGAAAATTATAGTGGATGGGAGATAGTAACAAATATAAAGAGTGGATATCATATGAAAAGAGTCACAAGTTGCACTTGACAGCCGGCTCAACTACCATAGGTCATGCATTTAAAACTCATTGGGACACCCAGAGAAACAACTAATGCTCTATATTGCAATTATAGAAACAATTAAAGGTTTTACATTATGGTTCATGATGAAGTTGGAACTCTCATGCTCACGCCACTAATAAGAGATATCATTTTTGAACTAAAAGAGTGTGAAGTCATATATAGAGTCAAAGTGGGAATGTTTTTTGTAAGCATTCATTTATTGATAATATCATGAGAAGAACAATTATTCACATATGTGATAATAGTAAAACAAAATCAATAAAATTGTAGGTATGAAATGTTACCTCGTAGATATTATAGAGAAACCCTAGGCAGTTGATGAAGAAAATTGTCAGCTTGATCTGACTATGACACAGACCTCCCTATATGGAAACCTCCATTTGTATATTGATTTGACAAAGAAATACCTATATATATATATATATATATATATATAGTGTACACTCGAGTGTACCGGAGGCACCGTACACCCCAGTCATTTTTAAAGATGCAATAAATTTTTAAAATTCTAAACCATTGATCTTCTTAATTATCATAAGAACATACTATATAATAAATTTTAGCTCATTTGGGCACTTATAGGTTGTGCATCTAAAGGAGGAAAAAATTATGTATTTCAAATTAGTTTTGTGTGTTGATTTTGTTGTCCTTAGATGAGTGACTTACACTCATCCAAATGATTTCAAATTTTGTATGTGACCTATTATTATTGTAACCATGAAGATCAATGGATTAAATTTTGGAAAAACATGGTCTAGATAGGCAAACACCATTGGGGTGTACGGCGTGATCTGTACACTCGAGTGTATTCTAGCCTGACTATGTATATATATATATATATATATATATATATATATATATATATATATATATATATATATATATACATATATATATATATATATATGTGTGTGTGTATGAATATATATATATATATATATAGAGAGAGAGAGAGAGTTAGGCTAGTGTACACTCGAGAGTACTGGAGACACCGTACACCTCATTTGTTTTCAAAGATGTAGTATTTTTTTGAAAAATCTAAACCATTGAACTTCTTAATTATCTTAAGAACATATTATATAATAAATTTCATCTCATTTGGGCACTTATAGGCCATGCATCTAAAGGAGACAAAATTCATGCATTTTAAATTAGTTTTGTATGTTGATTTTGTTGTCCTTTGATGATTGACTTACACTTATTCAAATGAGCTCAAACTTTGTATGTGGCCTATTATTATTGTAACCACGAATATCAATGGATTAGATTTTAAAAAATATGGTCTAGATAGGAAAACACCATTAGGGTGTACATAGTGATCTGTACACTCGAGTGTATTCTAGCCTGACTCTCTCTCTCTCTCTCTCTCTCTCTATATATATATATATATATATATATATATATATCTGTGTGTGTATGTATATATATATATATATATATATATATATATATATATATATATATATATATATATATATATATATATATATATATATATATATATATATATATATATATATATATATATATGTGTGTGTGTGTGTGTGTGTGTGTGTGTGTGTGTGTTTTTTTTTTTTTGTAGGACATGGAGTAAAAGTGTGCACGATATATTGACGAGGATAAACATGACTTCATACTCAAAGCATATGCAATATATTTTTCTTTCCAAGGTGATAATCTATGATACAGATCTATTCCTTGACCAACTCTAACCATCCTCTTTTTTTATATATTCAGCTCCTTCTGTGTAAATGTGTACTTTAGGATCTTTGATCCAAGAAGATATAACACTTATCTCTGTGAAGGTAGTGCCTCCACACCTTTAAAGTAAGAACCACAATTTTTAAATTCTATTTATGTGATGCATAGTTCCCTCATGCTTCTTGAAATATCAGGAAGCATCAGAAATCACATTCTGATTATGAATCAAAACACAAGTAATGCATTTCTTGTAAGCATCATAGAGGATGATGTTGTAAGACCCATGACCTGCATTTTGGGTTAACCCTACTTGCTTTGGATTGATGATGTTCTTAGAACCTTGCTCTAATCCTTATAGATGTTATTAGAGCTTGTAGATAGCTTAAGTTTCCAGTCTGAGCTTGTTTGGATGATGTTTGTGTTGCGCTTGTTTTGGGCCAAATTGCAATTTACCCAAATATGAGGGTTGTCTTGCAATTTTCCACCTCTATATTGTTCTTTCTCTCTCTTAGCTTCATGAGAGAGAGTTTGGTGCTTTAGGGAGCCTTGGTTATGTCTTGGTTGAGTGGTGACATCCTTAGTGGTGATTAGAGTTTCTAGGGTTTTCTTAGTTTCGACCATGTGTACCTTGTTGAAGGTGGTGACCCTTGTCTCAACCCATGTGGGTATGTCTCAACCAAAACACCTTGTCTAGGTATTTTTGTCTTGACTATTATGGTTTTGGTTTGTATTGGGTTGAGACAGTTGTCTTCTAGTGAAGTGTCTTGACCTAGTGTATGTGGATCTCCTTTTGTCTCGACCAGATGGTGTTTTGGTGCTTCGTCTCGACCATGAGGTGGTCCTTGGTTTGTCTCGATCGTGACCATATGTTGGTGTGACCTAAGTGGTCGAGACCCAATATAGGTTATATCGCCATCTCATGCATGTGTTTTTTAAGTGGTTGCACATTAGTTTCTTGGGTGGATAAGTGTCCCTTTGGAGCCCTATCTTGTTGACACCTCATCTCCACCCTACCTCTCCCCTCCTTTGCTATATAAACCCTCTTTCCTCCATGTAAGTGACCCTTTTCAGGCTTCCTTCTTCCTCACTCTCTTTTTCTTATCCTTGGAGCTTGGTGGAGCAAGGAGTGTTTATCCTTGGAACCTTGGTGATCAAGATCCCTTCCATGTGGTGACTCTTACTCATCTTCAACCTTGGTAAGTGTATGCCTTTCCTTGATGAAGTTTCTTTTGATCTTTGACCCCATCTTTGTAACACCCATGACCTGGGTTTGGGGATAACCCTAGAAGCTTTGCTTAAGTAAGTTTGTTAGAACCTTGTCTTAATCTTTTTTAAAGTAATTAAGACTTGAGAAGAGTTTATTTATCAATTTTGAACTTATTTGCAAATTGTTGTGCCTTATGTGATAACTTTGGTAAGAATTGCAATTCGCCCAAATGAAGGGTTTATGTGCAAATTATCATCTCTAGGATGTCTCTTCACTCTCTTAGTATCAACTAGAGGAAAAATAAAGAATGGGGCGCCTTATTTGAGTCTTGGTTGAATGATAACACTCTTTGAGGTGAAAGAACCAAAGAAGTGTTCAGTACCTTGAACCCTAGATGAAGTTGTATCGAGTTTTGAAGTATATATAGGAGTGCATGTCTGCTTGGAAGCCATAGAGGAGATCTCATATCAATTTTTTAACCTTTAAATATGTTCATGATGGGCTAAGAACCTCAAGTAGGTGAAGCTTATCGGTTTGCAAGTTCCTTGCAAAAGTGGTATCAGTTTGCACATAAAGCAAGCTTGGGTGATGATATATTATCAAGAAAGATATCCAAATAGCCAAGATCTTATACTTGAATTATCCTTAAGAGTTTTGTATGGCAAGATAATTATGGTTTCATGAAGTTACCATGCATGGACACGTGTCACTTGAGTGCACATAGTGATGACACCTTATAGACACTCTCTTTCATGAACCTCAACTATATATACCTCTCTTTTCACTTCCTAGTAAACCTTTTGATTCCTTTTCCATCTAATGCTTGGAGGACGATTCTAGGAGCTGAAGAAACAAAGAGAAGGCCGAGTATCTTGCCGAAGGTGAATCCATGATCGTCTTCAACCTTGGAAAGACTATGCTTCTTGGATCATGATTCTTTCCTTTTCTTCTTTCTTCACCAAATTCTTAACGATGGTATCTTCTTTAATAGATAAGTGTTGCGATTGAGTCTTTGACCTTTGATAAGTCATCTTCAACCTTGGAACGTGGATTTTTTAATCCTTGAGCTTTTGAGTTGATCTTGAGGTGGGTTATATAACTTGAACTCAACTTTATTATTATGCACCTTTTCTCATGTAATACTTGGTGGTTCCTTCTTTACTTTGACTTTTCTTATTTGGATGATGGTTCTATGAGCTCTAATGGATATGTGGGGTTGATGTCCATTAACTAGAGTGGTTATGGACGAAATTCTAGAGCTTGAAGATGATGAAACCATTATGCACAAACTGATATCGGTTTGTGGGAAACCCTACCCCGATACACATAAGTATGTAAACTGATACACATGAGTAAACATATATACATGAGCCCTTAACCCTCCCCTTCGGTTTGTACATGAATAGGACTAGTGTCCATGCAATTGTCAAGATTGTCACTCAAGGATAAGATGAGGGAAGGTCGATACCTTGGAACACATTACTTTACTCATAAAAGGGGGTGGTTGTCATGACTTGAGATGTTCTAAATGATATATTGCTAATCTGATATGATCAAGAGGGACCTAGGCCATTATGCTAGACTATATAAACCGATATGCCTCTAATGATATTGGCTTGTAATAATCTAGAGATGTCTAGTGAAGGAAGTGTATTAATCATGTTTAGTTGGTTGAGTGTGGTGGTCGATAAGGCTAACCTTAAACCAATACAACTCAAACCCTAGTTGGGTGAGAGGCTAATACACTAATTGATAATGTGGTTGATACCTTAGATGATGTTGAGTGGTTGATACCCTAAGTTGAAGGAGTGGTCGTTAACCTAAGTGATGTTGAGTGTTTGATACCCTAAGTTGAAGGGGTGTCCAATACCCTAAGTGATGTTGAGTGGTCGATACCCTAAGTTGAAGGTGAGGTCGATACCCTAGTTGAAGGTGAGGCTGATCTACAAGGGGTTGAAGTGACCAATACCTTAGTTGTTGATGGTATGGCTGATACCTTAGTCCATGATCTAGTTGACACACTAGTGGATAAAGTGGCTGATACCCTAAGTGATGTTGGGTGGTCGATACCCAAGTTGATGTTGGGTGGCTGATGCATAAGATGATAGTATGGCAGACATATACAAGTATGTGCTATGGCTGATATACCTCAAGCACCATACAAACGATACCACTCTTAAGCATCTCTAAAATGATAGCATTTGATATGCTTTGGCCAACACAAGTATATGTGAGTAGGTCGACACAAGTATATGTGTCTAGGCCGACACAAGTAATGTGCCTAGGTCGATAGAAAGACTGGAGTGAATGCAGATAGTACACCTTGTAGAGTGTAGGCCAATACACCTTGTAGAGTGTAGGTCGATACACCTTGTAGAGTGTAGGTTGATAGACCTTGTACAATGTAGTGTGATACACCTTGTAGAGTGTAGGCCAATACACCTTGAAGAGTGCAGGACAATACACCTTATAGAGTGTAGGCCGATAGACCTTGAAGAGTGTAGGCCGATACAACTTGAATATAATCAATGAATTCATCATGAAAGTAATGAGATGTATACACTTTAATAAATATAGGTTGATAACTCTAAAGAAGGATAAACCAATCTAATAAGTATGTTCAAATCAATATCCTAGTAAGGATGAGAGAGAAACTGGTACTACTCATATAACAAGGGTAATATCTCATGTTGATAATCAGTTGATGATACTTGATGTAGTATGCTTGAAAACTTATGGCAGTAATATAGCTTTTATAGTGTGAAATAGGGTTGGTTGATAATTATGAACTTGAAAATCCTAAATCAGTTATAAGAGGCAACCTTAACCCTAATCATGAGACGGTTGCAATTTGAATGTTTTCTCTTTATGGCATGGTCATGATATTTGCTTGATATTGCATTGATATGAAATCCTAACCATGCAGGTGTTTTAAGATAATGAGCATATCCACGTATGATCTATGATGATTTAGTATAATACAAATTATATAAGGCCTTGTAAGCCATGTGATATACTTGTACAACAAGTATACTTTATATATAGGTCGGATGACCTAGAGTTGGCTATTGCCTAATGAGAGGTGATACTGTTCAATAATGAACTGAGGGTTTGATACCCAAGCATATGATCATGATAATGATAATGGAGAAGGGATGAGATTTCCCAATAAAGTATTCAGGGGACTAAGATCCCAAGATAAGTGTAACAAGATATGTACCAATTGATATAAGATCTCTTGAAAATATGTTACATCTTTCTGTATAGCATGTATCTATAATTCATGTTTGTAACTTGATTGATTGTAAAAGATGTTGTAATGCACTTAATCTATCAAGTGAACTAAAAGTGTAGTTTCCCTGACCATACAATCATTCAGTGCCAGGATCTACTGAATGATGAAATGAGTTTTACTCAAAGCACATATTTTTGAATATGCAAGGGTGCAAGACGAGTATTACCTTGCTTCCTTAAAACCCCAGGATTTGGCCTTGAGCCATTTTCCTAAAAAGAGTGTGGTTGTAGGCCATAGCTCTACTACAACATCGGGATTGGCAGTAAAGCCATACCCCCAAAAGAGTATGGCTGCAGGCCATGACTCAATATATACAAGCATGATTGACTGTAGATCATACCCTGGATAGAGAACATTCTATGTGTTGTATCTTTATAGAGAAGAGCCTCTATATTCCAGGCTAGTTAAGATGCAGAACGACTCATAATGTCACTGCCACTCTCATACTGATCGAGAAAGGAGAGGTTTTGGATTCCATCTCTTCCATAGACTTATATGGTACTGATGATAGCTTCACAATGGTCAATTGGAGATGGAAGGTATATTCCCATCTCCGTAGGGCATAATAAGATTGAATGTTTAAAGATGTAATCAGCCGTGTAGTGTATTTGTTTAAGGACCAAATACAAAAACATTGGTTGATGTCTTAATTTGGTTTTATATTGTTTAGTTTAGAATAGTTATATGTGTTCTTCATATTCCTTTTAAAAGTAAATAAATGATCTACTGCTCAGTTGTAGATATATGAACTAATAAGAAGATAAGATTGCTCTGCAATGCATGTCATCAATAGTTATACTTGTTTAATTTAATACAAGTTTCTTCTACTCTCATTCATAAAAGTTTAACTGTGATAATAATTCTATTGGAGGAGAGTTATATATGTCACTAGGACAAGTTTTCTCACCCTGTGGGTTCCACAACTTTTTAGGTGGACATGCATGAGGAGGAAGAGACCATATAGTAGAGAGTGGGAAGCAACAGCAAGGACAACAATAACAGCTCAGGTTGAGTGTGAGCTGCTATGTGTCTTGTAGATATAGAGTCCTACGTGTCATCCATGTACTCTCTAGTCCTTTGGGAGATAGTGCGTAAATAGTTTTATAATCGATTTGATATTTTGGCTAGAATGCCTCGATGCATGATGTTTCTTTTGTGTATGTTTTGGCAAAGCAATTGTTATCTCAAATCCTAGCAAGGTGATGGAACATTGTATATACAAGTAAACCATGATGTATATATATATATATATGGTTTGGTTCTTTCTGAAAAGAGTTTCTTGGTAGTGGATCTCTTGGCAAAAAGGTTTTAAATTTTGTTTTAGTGATTTTTAGTAATCTGCTATTAATAATTAATTTTTAAGAGTTTTGCGCGATTAAGTTGTTGGTTTGATAGTGGTTGTCACAATTTTTGGTATCAGAGCCTCAGGTTTGTTGAGTCTACAAGGACATAGGATTAAGTTCATTGAGTCTGTTCTAGTATCCTCTCATTTATCTTATAGTGACTTCTACTTATATAGAAGAATAAGTAAAGCTCAAAGATGTCTGGAGAACAAAAAGAACTTGTTGATGAGAGCAACATTGTTGAACCAAGATTGGGTGCAAGGGAACAAGAAAGAGAAGAACATGTGCCTGAGAATCCCCAGGTGGATCAGACTATGTTGGAGAACCCTACATTCCATTCTCTATTTGAGTAATTTATGACAACAGTAACACATATGGCAAATAGGATACCAGTACCACCTCCTAGGGCCCCAGTTCCTAATGAAGCTTTGAGTTCTAGTAAGATTTTTGAATGGATACGTCGTGTGGAGCCATAGAATATGCTGGAACAGCTAACCCAGTAGATGCAGATATGTGGCTCATTGAGTTAGAAAAAGCCTTTAAGATCCTTAGCATCCCAAAAAGTGACAAAGTTAGGCATGATGTGTATCTGTTAAAGGGAAGCTATGGCCAGTGGTGGGCCATCGTAGAAGATAAAACGCCTAATGTTGAGATCAGATGGGAGGAATTCTGACATGAGTTCACCAATAGGTACTTTTCTCGTATGTACCTAGATGAAAAAATCTCATAGTTTGAACGAATTAGTAAGGGCCTATGAAGATTAATGAGTACAAAGCTAAGTTCATGAAGCTTTTGTGGTTTTGTCTGCACATGTCTACTACAGACCAGGAGAGTAACCGGTATTTTGAAAAGGGTTTGAATGTTGAATTGACTACACCTACAATTGTTATGGAGAATATAGAGATCTTTGCTACATTTTTGGAATCGGTTAGGAGGATAGAAAGGTCAGTAATCGATAAAATTGAGGCCAATTATAGGGAAGGACTTGCCCAGTTTCAAGGACAGAGGTCCAGAAGCTACAAGAAATCAAGGTTTTCTGTGCCATCAGCACCACAAAGGTTCATTACCCAAACGCAGTGGACGTCAAGTAAGGGTAGAGGCCATAATTTTCTACCTTCTAGAGCCCAAAGTATGGCATCAATGTTAGTGATAGGGTCGTCTAGGCTACAACATGAGATTAGAATCTACTATAAGTGTGACCATACAGGACATCTTGACACACGTTTTACGTGCATAGAAATGCAAGTGTATGCGTCAATGTAATATAGGCCTTTGTGAGGCCCGAGTCGAACTCAGGGACATGTGAATTATCGGGGACTACTACTAACTACTCGCAATTAGCTAGACCGATTAAATAGTTGGAAGTTGTTGTAAAATTAAAAGAAAAATGAAATAAAACAAAGCAAAGCAATCGATTAAATGATTAGTTTAATCAATTTAAATGGGAATCTTTAGGATTGCAGTTTCACCGCGGGTTTTCATTGTATTAAATTCTATGTAGTCATTTAGATTTATCTCTCTATCTGGGTAGTGGCCTGAAATCAGAATTGCCCACTGTCGTGGTACAATTCACTACCTATGTCTAGGTCGGTTCCACCGTCGTAGTAGCCTATACCCTAAACTAGGTGCATTAAAAATAATCTCTCGGTATCCACCATTAATCTTACACCACCTTGTTCAAGGGATTTGTCAATTAACGTGAATTTCATCTCTTTTCAACCATTAATTCTTCTTTCAAAGTAATTAAGGGCATTAGATTATTATTATGGTGATCAAGCATAGCAATATAATTGAGAAAACGAAATTATACCATGGATTTAAGAGATAAATGATGAATTACTATTATAAAATTATCATATAATGAATTCCCGGGCTACTCCCGGTCCTAAAGACAAAGGGGATTAGCCCCGCATGTTCATCTCAAAGCAAAACATGGTAGAGAAAAGGGGAAACATGAGAAAAACGTGATTGAGTGGTGAAACCCCTAAACGGAGAAGATCCAATTGCTTCTTGGCATAGAATACGCGTTCTCCAGCCTTTCGGTGGTGGAAATCGTCTTCTTCGGCGTCCGGAACGGCTGGGGCATGCTTCTGGGCTCTGTTCTTCTCTCTACACCTTCTCGGGACGTGTGCAGCGGCTAATGACGTGATAGATTGCTCTTGGCCACCGTCATTAGGTGTAATCTCCGAATTAGGTCGCCAAATTACCACAGCCGTTGGATTTAGATCAATCTGAAGCAAACATGTATCTGACGGTGTCGATACCATCGACGCGGGTCGATGGTATCGACCCTGCACTATATCGGCTGGTCTTCTCATCTTTTCTTTGTCGAAACTGATGCCACCTCGATACCATCAATGCGGGTCGATGGTATCGACATTCATAGGCGTTGGTTTTGTACTTTTACGTCGTTATAGCTCCACTCGTCGATGGTATCGACTTTTATGTTGATAGTATCGACTCTCTTTTCTGAAGCAACCTGATGTTATCTCGATACCATCGACTCTCCTGTCGATAGTATCGAGATTTTGCTACTCCTTGCGGCTGGCAGCCTGTGGTCAGGTCGATGGTATCGACCACTGTCGATGGTATCGACAGCAGCAGATACTTGTTTTTCCTGAAATTGCAACACAGAACCACATAAGACGAAACAAAACATATTCTTGTAATAACTTATTCTCAAAATACTGAAATAAGGGAGATTTGACATAGAGAAAGATCATAAACCAAAGTAGATGAATTATGCAATATTAACCACCAAAATGACCATTAGCTGCATAAAACACAAGTAAAATATGTCTTTAAATGCGACTCCAAATCATCGCATCAAACTCCCCTAAGCTTGAACATTGCTCGCCCTCGAGCAATAAAACCTTAGAATAGAATTTCCAGAGTCAACTAAAGAACAAATCATCACAACAAACATTACCATATGATCCCCACCGGACATTCACATTCCAGCCCTCACTAACCACGGAATGATAATTACCCTAAAGGCGACAGTAATCAGCCATAAAAGATTTCTACCTCAAACTGATGAACACTATCACATAAGACAGTTAACATAATAAAATTCATCGGTCCAGACTCGATGCATCTTGTGATCTCCTATATTACGTTGCTCGCCCTAACTACCATCTAGATGGAAGAAGCTCTCCCGACATTCACAAGTGAGGAGAAAATCATGGTGGCCTACCAATTCGAGCAACGAGTGGATGAAATGGGTGGCTCATGGAAGAAATGGAAGCAGTATACGGTTTCAACATGCATAAAACAAAAATGCCCTAAATGATGCATTTGCAAGTAGACATGCCCTAATGCCTACTTTTGGGTAGAATGATGCATGCACTAACATCCCGTCTCAAAATGAGATGGATATCTAACTGAGCTACATCATGTACTTACTCATCTTAAAATCCAGGTGTGATTATGTTCCTTTCTCCTTCTTATTCTACTTGCTTCTCAATAATTTCTTTTTCTTTTTAATTTTTTTCATTTTTTTTCTCTTTTTTTTCTTAAGCCCTTATATCCATAATTGACAATGAATTAGTTGTTGGGCTCACTTTTTCTGCATAGCTCAAATATTTGAAGCATTTATGAAGGTATGGAACAACTAATCACCCTTAGAGAAGAAATAAGTTACATGATGTACTCTATGCATAAAAATTATGAATGCAGCTAAATGACACGCACCTAAGGATAATGTCCATGTATAACTATTCTAATTTTCTTATTTTCATGTAAAACATGTGAAAGTGGTTGCAATGCAAAACCTATCTATATGAGTTGCAATCAAAAAGATTAAAACTGTAAAGTACTTCCAATTCTTATGGTGGATTGTGAAAAACAATGAGGTGGAAAGATCACAAGACTAATTGACTGAACCTTTGAAAATTATTATGTGTCCCTCCTTACTGAATTGTGTAATAGTTAAGAGGTTCTCTCTCTTACTTCAAATTAGAGTCTCATTATCATTTGGTCAGTTCAGGCTTACACAACCAATTCCATCCACTTTTCATGAATCATTAGGAATGTACAGTTGTGATTTTCTATTTTAGAGTTGACAAAACCAATCATTTTCTTAAGTTATGTGCTCAAAAGTGAACAAAAAAAGCTTGCGAACACTCAATTTTTTTTTAATTTTTCCTTAATTCCCATGTACAGGCAAGTGAGATGACACATGACTTAAGACATCCACAATTACACTAGATAGAATGTGCATCCTACAAACAAACTAAGATTGCAAGAAATAAATGACAAGAACAAAAAAAATAAAACTAAAATATGAGAAAATAAAAGATAGAGCTGTTCCAACTCCCCCCTAAGCTTGAATTCAACTATGGCCTCATAGTAAAAAACAATCTTAAAGGTTGGAACAGAGATACCGATTTACTCTTCTGGCAGAGGCGGGTACTGTGGTGCCGTGGGGTCCCAGGATGGGTACTGCCCCTGAAAGCTAGGATCATACTGGGGCATGGGTGGAGGTTGTGGATACCCCCCAAAGTAGTTCTGGCTCTAGTAGTGATCATAGAAGGGCTGCTACTGCATCTCCATCCTATGCAACATGTCATGAATCTATTGTTGGTTGTTGAGGAGGAGGCACTCATTCTTGAAGATCGCCCTCTGATTGTCAAGTAACCGGTTTGTCGTCTCCTGAACACCGGTGTACACTGCTGTATGGTGCTACTGCATTTGTTGTATATCCTGCAGCATGGCATACATTCCTTGCATGGAATAAACATCCTCGCTTGGCTGCGAGGGCGGTGGTGGTGGCGGAGGCTGCGAAGACGAAGACGCACCCGGATGCATGCAGGGATTCTTCCTAGGTGCTACTCGTGCCCAAAGAGGAGTGTAGGCCTCCTCTTCCTCTTCAGCCTCGTCGTCATTATTGTTGTCATCGTCATTGTCGCCGTCTTCATCGGAGTTAGAAATGGCTATGATGGGCCATCGGAAATGTTGCGCACCCTCGATATTGAAGACAGGATCGGGAAGCGAACATTCTTGGTATGCGTGGTTTACATGGCAATGAGCATAAGGTAAACCATCCCGAAGTAAGATGAGGTTTGATCGGTGAAGATGTTGCAAATTGACCTTGCTTCTGTTGGAAAGCGGAGTCAAGGTTGCGAAGTTCATCCCAAGGTAGTGTGCCAGCGGAGTGATGAGTCCTCCAAAGTGAATTGGAGCCTTCCGCGTACTCTGCTTTACCGCCAACACTCGCTGCAGAAAGAAAGCTCCCCAATTGCATTCTTGGCGCTTGAATAGTTTGTACAAGATGAATAGGTCTGTCTCCTGGAATTTTCTAAGAGACAGATCACCCCTAGCAAATAGGGTGGAACACATCATCTGATCAAGAATCCACATGAATGGATGCTCGAAGTCTGCTACCGCTGCGTTGTGGTAGCTCACTGACTTTCCCGGCGGTACCGTCACAAGCTCGACGAAGATCGCGTCATAGTCGGTCCGGTTGTCTGGCCGCCGGTAGTCAATCTGCGAATGATTCCAGTTGTAGATCTCATTGAACTGGAAGAGTGTGAGATTGTAGTCATTGTTGTACAGCCGGAAAGACACACGACCCTTGATCCACTCACGGTTCGTGGCAATGATGTCGTTTGGCACGACACATACGTCCAGCGATGCCATGAATTCAGCCACCAGCTCTTTGTATGTCGGTCAGTCACCGAAGAACGGCTGGCCATCAACATGGTATTCCATCTTGTCGGGTGTCCTGCTCGTGTGTCTTGCCTTCCCCTTCAAGACGTAGGTGAGATTAGCATTGAACCCCAAGTTGTGGATCATCTCCCGCTCAACATAGTGGGTCGGCTCAATTTTCCTCTTCATGATATCCTCGTATATCTTCTTGACCTCTACAGACGGATGGACAATCCGTGGGTGTGAGATCGATGCAGTCGATGGAGGAACAAACTCCGGGATGTCCATCAGGTTGGCGCGTGAAAAAGACGCACCGGCAACATGCACCATGATTGCGGAAGAAGGAGAAGTAAAGAGAGAGCTCAGGGAAGATCAGAGAAGGAAATCTCCGCTCGATGAAGAACGTGCTCCTGGATGCTCGTCGCCGAGCTCAGATTGCTCTGGAAGACGCTCGGTGCAAGTAGAGGAAGAACTCGTTGAAGGTGTGACGTCATATGATGACAAACCCCCCCTTATATAACTGACGTCGGCACTGCTGCGTGCACGTCGATACCATCGACGCGGGTCGATGGTATCGACATGCGTAGCATAATCCATACTGTCGCTGGTATTGACGGTCGTCGCTGGCTGGATTTATGGGGCCCGGATCGCTGACGTGTTGATACTATCGACAGGTGTTGATAGTATCGAACCGTCCCCCGGATCGACTTTCTGGTTGCAGCGATCGCTGTTGATCTCCTCTCGCGGATCGGTGACGTGGCACGTTGATAATATCGACGCAAGTCGATAGTATCGACTTCCGTTTAGGGCAACACCCTCGCGAGGCCCGACCGCCACCTTCTGCCTGTAACTGGGTCGATACCATCGACAGTCCCGTCGATGGTATCGACTTTACTGAGATGATTTCTTATGAATATCTCCAGAGATCTCGCGAGTATCGACACCCATGTCGATACTATCGACCTCTACTTGCGATCAACTTGTTGGTATGTCGATACCATCGACGAGGCCGTCGATGGTATCGACGCAGTGTGATTTCTGCAGTCACCAACCTGTACCCCGGTCGATACCATCAACACAAAGGTTGATGGTATCGACTCTGCCTCAGTCTGCACATTGAGCAAACAATCACGGTATCTTTTTTACACTAAAAACAAAGTCAAAACAAATCAAACTACGAATGTGAAAGAAACTAAACGAAAGTACCAATGACTGGGTTGCCTCCCAACAAGCGCCCTTATTTAACGTCTTAGGCTAGACGACATGAAGCTCATCATCAACTTGGAACTTTGGAGAGTGTGCCCAAGGGATCGTGTGGTAGTTTGAACTCAACTCGATCTTGGCCAATCCCCACCGTCAGAGTACCTCTCCCAATTGCAGTGACTACATCGGCCGTTGCTTGAAACGGCCTACCCAATAGCATCTCGCAACTTTTAAGTTGTGGCATGTCCATGATGAAGAAGTCCACCAGAAATATGAACATGTCCACCTTAACGAGTACATCCTCGCACACTCCGTATGGCTTTACAATGGACCCATCCGCCAACTCAATAGTTGCCACTTATTTCTTCATTTCCTTCAACCCAAGCTTTTGAAATGTGGACAGTGGCATAAGATTAATGCTGGCACCCGAATCACACTGTACTCATGGAAAATGTTGATTGCCTATAGAACATGGAATATAGAAGCTTCCTGGGTCTTTCCTCTTCGGTGGTAAATTCCCATGAATAATCGAGCTCACCATTTCATTCACCCGGTAAACATATGTGTCTTTAATCCGCCTCTTCTTGTTGATGATTTCTTTGATAAACCTCCCGTAGGCGGGAATCTTCTCTATCATCTCCACTAACGGAATATTTACATGGAGTTTTCTGAACATCTCCAAGAATTTCCAATAGTGTCGATTCTCTTTCTTCGGCCTCGGGCTGTCCAGACTAGACACAACTGCCTCATTTAGACGCTTATGAGGTGGCACATATGAGCTTTTCGGGGCAAGCTCCCCTAAGATTGTATCAATAACTCCCTCTGACGTAGACTTTGGTAGATCATCTTCAATAGGTGTAACTTGCATTGGCACCTCTCTCGCAGTGGATGTATCTTCACCTTGACAAATGGCCTTCACCTGCTCTTCTTGCCTAGGTGTGGGCGCGACCATCATGGGCTCTTGGCGGGATTTTCTTAATAGAGTGTATCCACCTGGTAGTCCATAATGACTGTGAGGATACGGTATTTCTGGTATAGCCTCCATATCAAATATCATTTTGATTTTGTCCTGAGCCTCTACCAATGGGGGTTCTGCCTCATTAATCATAGACATATATTTTACTTGATGATGTGCTTGAACAACATCTGCATTCCCAACCTGTCTCTGTTGATTGGCATGCTTTATGGCCACCACTTCATTTGAAATTTGAGTCACAGTCGTCTCTAGAGCCCTCATTTGTGCTCCATGACTTTGTAGTGTTTGCCCAAACTTGGTCAAAATATCACCCTGGGACTGCAGTTGCTTACTGAACATGCTCATCATCTCCTGATTTTGTTGCACCATTTGACTAAGTAACTCGGTGCTTTTATCTTCGGCTCTTGGTTGTGGCTTTGTATCAGGATCTTGTAGGAAGTTGTTTGGATCCTTCCATGAGAACTTTTTATCCCTCCTCCAAGCATAATCATTATTTCTATGGCCTTGTTGTTGCATAAATTTGACATGGGCTTCCTCATCAGATGATGCATCTTCTTTGGCAAGAAATTTCTTGGCTAGAAGATCTAGCTTGTCATTCAGCTCCTTGATGGCCCTAGACTCACCTGCAACTTTGACTTGTTCTGGTGCATCCCTATCGCCCCAAGACTGCTTCTTTGCCATGTTTTTCAGTATCTCCCAGCACCTTGTGTCTGTGTTATTTAAGAAAAACCTTGAACCTGCTGAATCAAGGTTACTTCTATCATGCTCGAAAAGAGAAAAATAGAAGATTTTAACATGTTTTTCCTTATCCAGACCATGGTGTGGGCACCTCCTTAACATAATCTGAAAGCGTTCCCACGTCTCCGAGTAGGTCTCTCCTGCCTTCTGAGTGAAATTGTGAATTTTTCTGATCAGATCGTTGGTCTTCTCAGGTGGGAACAACATTTCAAAGAAAACCTCCACCATATGGTTCCATGATTCCACATATTCATCGTCGAGATTGTGCAACCACTCACGTGAAGGTCCTGCCAGAGAACTCGAGAACAACTTTAGGTAGAGCACATCCTGCGGGAACCTGTCAATTTTGACCATGTCACAATTTTCCACGAATTGACTTATATGCGTGACTGGATCTTCATTCGTGAGCCCATGGAATGTGTTTGACTTGACCAAATTAATCAATGCAGGATCAATCTTGTATGTCAGAATATTGATCGCCTGCTTCTTAATCGGCCCCTTTGAAGCGGATGAAGAAGAAGCCTTGATCTTCTCCCATATTGTCTGTGGCTCTGCCATCTCTTCTTGTTCGGGTTCAGAATCTATTTCTTCGAAGTGGTCTTGATTGTGGCCTTCCTCGTTGTCAGGTCCCGTCAGTGGAACCTCTGGTGCCTGTTGCGTGTAGTCAGTACTATGCGTCTGCACCATGCAAAGTACCTGCAAAATGTAAATTAAGTTCAGTATCGTGCAAGACAACTACAAGATGTGAAAGATAAGCTATGAATTTTTTTAGAGATAATTTCAAACTAATAATAAAAAAATGGCCTAGAGTGGCCACTTGCAGCACTCGTAGTGCCGACAATTGTCGTGTCCTCGGCAACGATGCCAAAAACTTGACATGCTTTTTACGTGAGTAGAAACACAAGTGTACGCATCAATGTAATATAGGCCTTTGTGAGGCCCGAGTCGAACTCAGGGACACGTGAATTATCGGAGACTACTACTAACTACTTGCAATCAGGTACACCGATTAAATAGTTGGAAGTTGTTGTAAAATTAAAAGAAAAATGAAATAAAACAAATCAAAGCAATCGATTAAATGATTAGTTTAATCAATTTAAATGGGAATATTTAGGATTGCAGTTTCACCGCGGGTTTTCATTGTATTAAATTCTATGTAGTCATTCAAATTTATCTCTCTATCCGGGTAGTGGCCTGAAATCAGAATTGCCCACTGTCGTGGTACAATTCACTACCTATGTCTAGGTCGGTTCCACTGTCGTAGTAGCCTATACCCTAAACTAGGTGCATTAAAAATGATCTCTCGGTATCCACCATTAATCTTACACCACCTTGTTCAAGGGATTTGTCAATTAACGTGAATTTCGTCTCTTTTCAACCATTAATTCTTCTTTCAAAGTAATTAAGGGCATTAGATTATTATTATGGTGATCAAGCATAACAATATAATTGAGAAAATGAAATTATACCACAGATTTAAGAGATAAATGATGAATTACTATTATAAAATTGTCATACAATGAATTCCCAGGCTACTCCCAGTCCTAAAGACAAAGGGGATTAGCCCCGCATGTTCATCTCAAAGCAAAACATGGTAGAGAAAAGGGGAAACATGAGAAAAACATGATTGAGTGGTGAAACCCCTGAACGGAGAAGATCCAATCGCTCCTTGGCGTAGAATATGCATTCTCCAGCCTTTCGGTGGTGGAAATCGTCTTCTTCGGTATTCGAAACGGCTGGGGCGTGCTTCTGGGCTCCGTTCTTCTCTCCACACCTTCTCGGGATGTGTGCACTGGCTAATGACGTGATAGATTTCTCTTGGCCTCCGTCATTAGGTATAATCTCCGAATTAGGTCGCCAAATTACCACAACCGTCAGATTTAGATCAATCTGAAGCAAACATGTATCTAACGGTGTCAATACCATCGACGCGGGTCGATGGTATCGACCCTGCACTGTATCGGCTGGTCTTCTCATCTTTTCTTTGTCGCAACTGATGCCACCTCGATACCATCGACGTGGTTCGATGGTATCGACATTCATAGGCGTCGGTTTTGTCCTTTTACGTCGCTTTAGCTCCACTCGTCGATGGTATCGACTTTTATGTCGATAGTATCGACTCTCTTTTCTCAAGCAACCTGATGTTATCTCGATACCATCGACTCTCTTATCGATAGTATCGAGATTTTGCTACTCCTTGCGGCTGGCTGCCTGTGGTCAGGTCGATGGTATCGACCACTGTCGATGGTATCGACAGCAGCAGATACTTGTTTTTCCTGAAATTGCAACACAAAACCACATAAGCCGAAACAAAACATATTCTTGTAATAACTTATGCTCAAAATACTGAAATAAGGGAGATTTAACATATACAAAGATCATAAACCAAAGTAGATGAATTATGCAATATTAACCACCAAAATGACCAATAGCTGCATAAAACACAAGTAAAATATGTCTCTAAATGCGACTCAAAATCATCGCATCACATCTGAAGATAGAGTGTCCAGTAAGAGATAGTGATGTAACTCAACAATCGAGGCAGAGCCAACAAGGCTATCAGAGGAAACAGTTCAATAGAGGTGCAAGAGGACAAGGGCATGGATAGGCATCTCAAGTAGGTTCATTTGCACAAGGTAATACAAGATGTGGTCAACAGTAGGTAACGGTGAGATTCCATGCTATGAGTTAGCCAGAAGCAGTAGTCAACCCACGAGTCATGATAGGTAAGATGGAATTATTTCATTTTGATATGTCTTCATCTTGCTTCATATCTATTTTGATTGACCTAGGTGCTACACATTCCTTTATCACTCAAGAAGTGATTCATAACTGTCTTTTTCCTATTAGTCATAGAACAGATAACTTACTACTAGAAACTCTATTAGTTGGTTTTGCAATATAACAAGAGGTATGTTCCCCCTATGTTCTTTCTTTATCGGAACACAACATACAAGTGGATCTTATACCACTTGATATTTGGAAAAGTATAAGGAGTCACTTCTATTTTTATCCAAGTCACTTCCTTTTTTATTTGTAAGTATCTTTGGATGGTGGTTCTAAGCAAGCTATGTTTGCATATGGTGGTAAGACATGGACCTTTCAGGGAGACAGGAAGATTCTTCCAACATGTCTAGTATCAACAATGGTAACTGAGAGATTGTTGTGACATGGGTGTGAGGCATTCTTAGCACATGTGGTCGATATGAAGGTAGAAAGTCATAGTATTCCAGAAGTGCCAATTGCAAGGTATTTTAAGGATGTGTTTCCTGAGGAATTTCCTGATATTCCTCCACCTTGATAGATTGACTTCGAGATCAATCTTGTTTCCGGTATGCAATCGATAGCTCAAACACCTTGTAGGATGGCACCAGCTGAGATGGCAGAATTAAAGAAACAGTTGCACGAGTTACTTGACCAAGGTTTTATCCGACCAAGTACATCGCCGTGGGGTGCTCTGGTACTTTTTGTAAAGAAAAATGATGGATCTATGAGGCTATTTATAGACTATAGACAGTTGAACAAGGTGACAATAAAGAACAAATATCCTCTACCAAGGATAGATGATCTGTTTGACCAGTTACGAGGTGCAACAGTTATTTCTAAGATAGACCTAAGGTTAGGATATCACAAGTTATAGATTAAGGAAGATGACATACCCAAGTCAAACTTTAGCACAAGGTATGGTCATTATGAGTTTATAGTTATTTCATTTAGACTAACTAATGCACCAACAACATTCATGGATCTAATGAATAGAGTGTTCCGGCCATTCCTTGATCAGTTCATAGTGGTCTTTATAGATGACATTCTAATATACAGTCGAGATAGCCAACAACATAAACAACATCTTCGACAAGCATTGATTGAGACAACACAAGCTATATGCTAAGTTTAGTAAGTATGAATTTTGGAGGTCATAAGTATCTTTTATAGGACATATTATATCTGCTAAAGGTATTTGTGTCGATCCTAAAAAGGTAGAGTTTGTTCTAGAATGGGAATAGCCCAAGAATCCAACAGAGATTTGTAGTTTCCTAGGTTTGGCAGGTTACTACAGAAGATTTATCAAAGACTTCAGTTCTGTAGCAATACCCCTAACTAGGCTAACCAAGAAGGATGTTCCTTTTGTTTAGAATGACAAGTGTCAATGCTATTTCCAGTTGTTGAAGGAGAAGTTGACTAATGCACCAGTGTTAGTGTTACCTGAGCAAGGGAAAGGATATATTGTCTTTTGTGATGCTTTAAAGAATGTTTTGGGATGTGTGTTGATGTAGGATAAACGAGTGATTTCTTTTGACTCTTTACAGCTTAAGAAACATGAGGAGAATTATCCTACACATGATTTGGAATTATCTACAATGATTCATGCCTTAAAAATCTAGAGACATTACCTATATGGGGAGAAGAGTCAAATTTTCACAGACCATAAGAATTTGAAGTATATCTTATCACAACAAGAACTAAACATGAGATAGAGTCGTTGGATGGAACTAATCAAAGATTATGATTGTACAATTGATTACCATCCAGGAAAGGATAATGTGGTGGCAGATACACTAAGCAAAAAGTCATCATCTTCATTCACAGATAACGCACAATTGAACACTTTGGTATGTCATAAGAGAGACATGCTAGTTTCCTTAAAATATATGAATGTGCAGCTGGAAGTATCTTTGATAGATGGATTTTTGGCATAGATGCAAGTTAAACCTACACTAAGACAACAGATTAAAGAAGCACAACATGTTGATATTGTGGTTCAGCAGATCAGATCAGAATATGGTAGTGAAAAGCGGGATGGCTTTCATGAGTTAGAAGATGGAACAATTTGTTACCATAGTAGGATCATAGTACCTGATGTTAATGATTTAAGGAAGACATTTATGGAATAAGCTCACTCATCTTTGTATGATGTGCATCCAGGAAGTACCAAGATGTATCACAATTTGAAGGATATGTATTGGTGGCCTGGATGGAAGAAGGATGTAGATGAGTTCGTTATGAGGTGTCCAGTGTGTCAGCAAGTTAAGGTTGAGAACCAGAAGTTGACAGGAATTTTACAACCATTACCTATACCATAGTGGAAGTGGGATCACGTGACAATGGATTTCATAGTTTATTTGTCTAGAACAACCAAGGGTTACGATTCCATTTGGGTGATTGTTGATAGGTTGACAAAATCAGCACATTTTCTTCCTGTTAAGACAACATACACTATTGAGAAACACGCACATGTTTATGTAGATGAGATAGGGTAGTTGCACAGACTCCCAGCAACAACTATGTCAGACAGAGGTCCTCAGTTTACAAGTCACTTTTGGGAGCGATTACATACAACTTTGGGTACACAGTTGAAGTTTAGTACTACTTTCCACCCTCAAACATATGGAAAGTTTGAAAGAACTATGTAGACTTTGGAAGATTTGCTTAGGTATTGTGTTCTTTAGTTTGTAGGTAGATGGGATATACATATGAGCTTGATAGAGTTTGCTTATAATAACGGTTATCAGCACAACATTAATATGGAACCATATGAAGCATTATATGGCAGACGTTGTAGATCACTGTTATTCTAGTATGAAATAGGAGAATACCAACTTCTTGGTCCTAAAATTGTGCAATAGACAATAGAAAAGATTAAAGTAATACAACAACAATTGAAAGTTTCAAAGGATAGACAGAAATGATATGTTGATAATCATCGTAGACCTTTAGAATTCCAAATTTGAGACAGAGTGCATCTCAAGGTATGTCCTTGGAAAGGTGTTCTCATATTTGGGAGGAAGGGTAAGTTAGCTCCTAGATTTAAGGGACCTTATCTAATGATAGCATGTGTTGGAAAGGTAGCCTATAAGTTGGAACTTCCACCTGATTTGCATAGACTACATCCAGTGGTTCATGTATCTGTGTTGAGAAAATGTCACCCTGATACAGAGCTTGTATTACAACCTATAGAGGTAGAATTAGATGAGGATATATCCTATGTGGAAGGTCCAGTGTTGATTCTTGACAGAAGGATCAAGAAGTTGAAAAAGAAAGACATAGTTCTTGTAAAAGTTCTTTGACATCATCATGGTGTTGAAGAAGCCATATGAGAGCTGGAAGAAGAGATGAGGAGAAAGTACCCTTCTCTTTTCTCTTGAGATTTTGGGGACGAGATCCTTGTTAGGGGTTAAAAACTTATAACACCCCTGACCTAGGTTTGGTGATAACCCTAGAAGCTTTGCTTAAGTAAGTTTCTTAGAACCTTTTCTTAATCTTTTGAAAAGTAATTAAGACCTGAGAAGAGTTTATTTCTTAATTTTGAACTTATTTGCAAATTGTTGTGCGTTATATGATAACCTTGGTGAGAATTGAAATTCACCCAAATGAATGGTTTATGTGCAAATTTTCATCTCTAGAATGTCTCCTCTCTCTTAGTATCAACTAGAGGAAAGAGAAAGAATGGGGTGCCTTGTTTGAGTCTTGGTTGAATGATAACACTCTTTGAGGTCAAAGAATCAAAGAAATGTAGAGTACTTTGAACCCTAGATGAAGTTGTATCGAGTTTTAAAGTGTATACGGGAGTTCCTATCGTCTTGGAAGCCATAGAGGAGGTCCCATATCAGTTTGTTAACCTTTGAAGATGTTCGTGATGGGATAAGCACCTCAAGTAGGCGAAGCCTAGTGATTTGCAAGTTCCTTGCAAAAGTGGTATCAGTTTGCAATAAAGCAAGGTTGGGTGGTGATATTTTGTCAAGCAAGATATCCAAATGGTCGAGATCTTATCCATGAATTATTTTCAAGAGTTTTTCATGGAAAGATAATTATGGTTGCATGAAGTTACCATGCATGGACACATGTCACTTGAGTGAACATAGTGATGACTCCTTATACACACTCTCTTTCATGAACCTCAACTATATATACCTCTCTTTTCACTTCCTAGTAAACCTTTCAATTCCTTTACCATCTCATGCTTGGAGGATGGTCCTAGGAGCTCAAGGAACAAAGAGAAGGCCAAACATCTTGCCTACGGTTAATCCATGATCATCTTCAACCTTGGAAAGACTACGGTTCTTGGATCATGATTCTTTCTTTCTCTTCTTTTTTCACCAAATTCTTAACTATGGTATCTTCTTTATTAGAGAAGTGTTGTGATCGAGTCTTAGACTTTTCATAAGTCATGTTCAACCTTGGAACATGGAGCTTTGAAGTTTGGAGCTTTAGAGTTGATCTTGAGGCAGGTTATATAACTTGAACTCAACTTTATTATTATGCACCTTTTATCATGTAATACTTTGTGGTTCCTTCTTTACTTTGCCTTTTCTAGTTTGGATGATGGTTCTATGAGCTATAATGGATATTTGGGGTTGTTTTCCATTAACTAGAGTGGTTATGGATAAAATTCTAGAGCTGGTAGATGATGAAACCGTTATGCACAAACCGATATCAGTTTGTGGGAAACCCTAGCATGATACACATAAGTATGTTAACTGATACACATGAGTAAACTGATATACATGAGCGAGACTTTCCATGTGGTGATGTGAGGCGATCGGGAGGCGATCGGGATTGACCTCTACGGTGCGCGTGCCATCGGCGGCGCCGCCGCCCACACCCCGGCTGTGGGCTCTGATCTCCAAAACCCGAGATAAACACATAACTTCAAATTAAACTTACCGGAAGCAATCGATTAACAGCGGAATACCAAAAATCAGCGGAAATTAAAACTTTTTGCGATAAAGCATTGAAACCATAAAACTTCATTCATGAAAGGAGATAAACTGTTTACGTCTCTGTCAAATTACTTCTTGAGTAATTATACACATCATGATTCAAAATCTCAAGAATCGTAACAAAACTCAGACCAACAACTCCAAGACCTGAGAATACAGAGGACACATAGGACTGACTCTATTTACACCACATAGCAGGCTGAATCTCCACCTGAGATTTACTGCTGCTCTTGGTGATGCTGCTGCTGGGACTGGTCACCTGTAGACCGATTCCTCCGTCTTTGACGACCACCTAAAAAGTTGAAGTCTACGGGGTGAGACAATTTTAAATAATTGTCCCAGTGGGAGTTATAACTCTCCACTAGAAGCTTTATAAGGCAAAAGAAAGAATAACTTAACCAGTAAAAGCTTTCAAAGTATTCAACAACAGTTTTGGTAGTAAGCAAGAGTTCACCATTTATGAAACATGAAGAACATATGCACTATACAGTGTAACATCAATCAATTAACTCGTAGTTATCTCTAACAGGTATACTACGATGTAGATTATGTTTTTCAAACATTATTATCATGCCCTACGGAGATGAGGTATACCACTCATACTCCAACCGATCACTGTTGCGTGCCTCGGTATCATACTAGGTCATTGAAAGAGCCGGATTCTCATGACCTTCACCTTCCTCAGTTAGTAAGAGGATTACTTGCAGGACATCTTGTGTCTCTGCTATTATAGCTTACCAGGGTAATCTGGTCCTTCGCTATTTTAGAGTTACAGTGGCATTCTGTACTCTCTTCGTCATCAGGAGATTTCGTGTTTACCTTCCACTGATACGGTATCTGTGATTTCTTCATCATCAGGAGATTTCGTGTTTACCTTCCACTGATGCGGTATGGATTTGTAGTGAAGGATTGACAGATTACACATCTACATCAATGCCTACACTAGGATGTAAGGTTCTACACATCCATATACCCCACATACTCAAAATTATGTGATCCAGGAGTTCCCTTAGGAAAACCTGTTTCACCATCATTTGATCTCTGACAATGATGGATCTATGATCAGGGCTCTACATGGTATGATTACACCTGATTAGTTAGGTACATTCAGTATTCTTTTAACATCATACATTGTTTTCAAACAATAACATTAGCATAGCAGCTATGAAGGGAGAATACTAAATGTAACAAGCCTAACTCACATCAATTATCATTTCTCAATATTCTCATCACAAGTCACCTCTAAAGCATGACCTTGATGGTATTTATGGCTCTCACAACCCATTAATCTCATAAGATGCCACTGACAAGGCATCAAGATATTTTACTATTCATAAAGCTAACAACATACTTTCAATGAATGTAACATCATCATCCATACCTGGATATGATTATCCTCATCTAAGGACCTGCATGGTTAATTCAAGTGATAAAAGCAATTCAATTCAAGAATTATACCTTCACTCTTGCCATAAGAGCTAAGTTCCCTGATTCTCATCAATTAGGGTTTACTATTCTCATTACATGTCATCACCCTAGAATTAGGGTTTACTATTCACATTACATGTCATCACCCTAGAATTAGGGTTTACTATTCACATTACATGTCATCACCCTAGAATTAGGGTTTACTATTCACATTACATGTCATCACCCTAGAATTAGGGTTTACTATTCACATTACATGTCATCACCCTAGAATTAGGGTTTACTATTCACATTACAGTGAATTGAACTCAAAACATCATCATGTATGAGGAACATCATCATTGATGCTCTCAAATTTAGGTTAATATTCATCATTTATCATAATTAGGGTTTCTATGATCTCACATAGGTGGATCATACCCTAATCATGCACATTCATGTGTATTGAAGGTATTTTACTTGAGTTTCCACCATAAAAGGGTACTTTCTCTCTTATGATACTTTCTCTCTCCTCTTACTAGTAGATAGTGATAACACCACTCTAGATTACGTTGGGTCAAGTCATCTTTGATTAACATAAACCAAATCACCACTATCAAGTGATTAGGATTTGATTATAACAAGGTATCACTCAATTGAACCTTTCAAGGGCATTTTGGTAATTTACCCATTGATCATCATTATGGGTCAATTCATTAGTCACTTAGTCCCTTAATATCTTAAGTTTCCATTAGGGTTTAGATTAGATCATCATTGAACCATTTACACCTTCAAGTGATTAAGTATAAACAACCTTGAAGGTCTCCAATTGGTTTCAACCTTCAACCTCCAACCCGTTTGAATTTTAAACGACCTTGAACTCGTTTAATCTCAAACGACCTTGAACCCATTTGAGCCTTAAACGAATATGGACCCATTTAGCCTTAAACGAGTGTGGACCCATTTAAGCTTAAACGAGTGTGAACCCGTTTGAACCTAAACGAGTGTGAACCCGTTTGAGCCTAAACGAGTGTGGACCCGTTTGAGCCTAAACGAGTGTGGACCTGTTTGAGCCTAAACGAGTGTCAACCCATTTGAGCCTAAACGAGTGTCAACCCATTTGAGCCTAAATGAGTGTGGACCCGTTTGAGCCTAAATGAGTGTCAACCCATTTGAGCCTAAACGAGTGTCAACCCACATGGACATAAAAGGTGAAACAAAGGTTATGTTTGAAAAGGATTTCCCATGTTGAAGCCTTCAATTGGACATGCCCTTATTAACCACTTACAAATTAAGTCAATTAGGATGAGCCTCAATAAATTGGACACCAATTTGACCTTCAATTGAAAGACAAATAGAGTTAAGTCTAACTCAAATAAGGTCTGCAATCGGCTAATCATCAATTTTCAACAATGTGAATCAAATCAAGGTTGAACCTATCAATTGAACTCCAATTGGGTCCAAACTTGGCCCAAACGGTCTTGAGATCGTTTGGATGACCTCCAAACGATCTTGAGACCGTTTGCTTAAAGTTTGACCAAAAACCAAGTTGGTTGGATTAGGGTTGAACTTGAATTAGGTCTAAAATCAGCATTTTTATCAATTCATCAACTTATTACAATTGGACCTTCAACCCATCAAATTACCTCAACTTTAGACCTTAAAACGGTCTTGGTTTGTGCCCAAACGGTCTTGAGACCGTTTGGAGGAACCCCCAAACGATCTTGAGACCGTTTGGGTCCTTCAACCCAAAACTCAACAAAATCTATATATGAAAACAACAATTTCAGCCCGATTAGGGTTAGGATGTTGAAGTGCCTTCAACTCTCAATTGGTTAAGAATTTAACTTTGATTCTTTGGAGGAATGAAATTCAACATATTATGAACAGGAATCTCAAATGGTCATCGCTTTGTCAACTCATTCAAATGGGTTGAACCCGTTTGCCCAAAAAGTTCAAGTTAATCAGTTTGGAAAAAACAGCACTTAATTCAATTCGATTGCCTAATTGATTGGCCTTCAACCTACGATTCCTTTGGAGTTAACCCCTCAAATGTGGTGGGTCATTATCCTACATGATTATGAACAGGAATCCCAAACGGTCAATGCCTGGTCAACTCCCTCAAACGGGTTGAACCCGTTTGCTCCAACCGACCTTGTGAACCCGTTTGCCCTTCAAACGGTTTGGTCAGAGGGGGGGGGGGGAACAGGACCGTTTGATAAAGTAACTTTGGTAATCACACCCATCTTCTTCAACCTCTGTTAAGGTTGGTTATACCACCATTTTTCTTGCAAAAGTGCAAGGAAGAAGGGAGGTAGAAGGAGAACTAAATGCTAAAATTGCAAGAACAAATATGCATATAAAGCAAAGAGTTTAAAGTTATAAAACCCGCCTTAAGGTCGTTCCTTGAGCTCCAAGCTTCCAAGATTCAATCCTCTAATGGTGTCTTGAGCTCCACAGGTCGGCCGAGGGTGTTTCTCCAAGGAAAGGTTGGGAAAAGATGGCTAGAACGAGAAAGCTAAGTGAATTAGTCATGAAACCAACCTTATACAAGAATGTTCTCCATGAATTCAAGCTAGAAGGTGGTGTTCTCTTACCTAGAACAGGTTGGTCGCCCTCCTCTTCTCCAGAGCTCTGTCCTAATTCGGTCTAAGCAAGGAAATAAGAAAGGAAGTGAAGGAAACATTCCTTTACAAACAAAGGAAGGGTGTATATATATCTTGGGGTCATTTCCAACATAAGGACAACTAGTTTCTCCTTTTCTTAATTAGGTCCCTCCTTTCTTATAGGCACGTCCCTTCTCCTTATTATAATCCACGTTTCTCCCTTTCATACTTAAGAAAAAATCATCTTAAACCCAAGGTCCAAAGGTGAAGAAGGTCAACTTTCAACTAGGGTTCATACATGAAAGATCTCCATACCCATATATGGTGAATTTCATGCACAAAGATCACTTTTCTTATCTGATTATTAATTGATGTATCTCTTTCATCATTTCTACTCTAAATGATGCCAACAGTCATATAAGATGCTCTAGAAGGTGTACTTTACAAATTTCACCCACAATTTGGGTAAATTACACTTTACTCCAAATTAGGGTTTTTAAGCATTAGGATCACTCCACAAGCTGGATTTGAAGGCCCAAGCTTGGAAAATCCATCATGCCTCATCATATTCACTCATATGATGTCTCAACATCAAAAGAACATCTTAACCTGTGAAATTGCAAGTTAAACCCTTAAACTGGGTAACTTGCACATGGGTCCCTGCATTACAAAACAATGCTACAACTTTGTTTATAAAGGAGCAAAATTGAAAGTATATTTTCCTTTAGGAACTTAGTTACATGCCAGAGAATACTCACAGGTGTTTAATTACATAATTTAGGCAAAACTTCCAGGGTTAGGTTATAACCCAGGTCAGGGATGTTACAAATTATCCACCCCTTACAAGGATTTCGTCCCCGAAATCGATAAAACGCATTAAGAGAAAAGAGTAGGGTATTTCCTTCTCATCTCATCCTCTAGTTCCCAAGTGGCTTCTTCAACACCACGATGGTTCCAGAGGACTTTCACAAGACTTATATCTTTCTTCTTTAACTTTTTAATTATGTTATCAAGAATGGACACTAGTCCCTCCTCATATGTTATATCTTCATTCAATTCTACTTCCATAGGTTGTAGAACTGACTCGGTGTCGGGGTGACATTTCCTCATCATGGAAATGTGAAAAATAGGATGTAACTTCTGCAACTCCTGAGGTAACTCTAGTCTATAGGCTACCTTTCCAATTCGCTCAACGATTGGATAAGGTCCCATAAATCTAGGAGCTAACTTCCCTTTTCTTCCAAAATGAAGGACTCCTTTCCACGGTGAGACCTTGAGATACACTCTGTCTCCAACCTGGAACACTAGGGGTCTACGACGTTTATCAGCATACGACTTCTGCCTATCCTGTGCAGTCTTAAGCTGTTGCTGTATAACTTTAATCTTCTCTGTAGTTTGCTGCACAAGATTAGGACCTAACAACTGGTGCTCACCAGTCTCATACCAACACAAATGTGATCTACAACGTCTACCATACAAGGCTTCATATGGTGCCATATCAATACTATGTTGATAGCTATTGTTATAGGCAAACTCTATCAAGCTCATGTGTAGATCCCAACTCCCGGTAAACTGGAGAACACATGCTCTCAACAGGTCTTCCAAGGTCTGTATAGTCCTTTCAGACTGTCCATCAGTCTGTGGGTGAAAGGTTGTACTAAATCTTAACTTGGTGCCTAATTCTCTGTGTAACTGCTCCCAAAAATGACTTGTGAACTGGGGACCTCTGTCAGAAACTATAGAGACAGGAACTCCGTGCAACCGCACTATCTCTTGCACATACAACTGGGATAACCTCTCAGCAGAATAGGTTGTTTTGACAGGCAAGAAATGCACTGTCTTTGTTAACCTATCAACAATTACCCAAATGGAATCATGTCCTTTGCTTGTCCTGAGTAGGCCAACAACAAAGTCCATGGTCGCATGGTCCCACTTCCACTGTGGTATGCGTAAAGGTTGCATTGTTCCTGCAGGCTTCTGGTGCTCAGCCTTAACCTTCTGACACATTGGACACCTCATCACAAACTCTGCAACATCCTTCTTCATCCCGAGCTACCAATACATATCTTTCAAATTTCGATACATCTTGGTGCTCCCTGGATGCATAGCATACATTGAAGAATGAGCTTCTTCCAGGACTAGCTTCCTCAGGTTATCCACATCTGGCACTATCATCCTCCCATGATAGCATGCCACATGGTCATCTGAGTCATGGAAACCATCTCGTTTTTCATCACCATACTCAGACTTGATCTGTTGAACTGCAGCATCCTCAAACTGTGCCTCATTTATCTGCTTTCTTAGAGTAGGTTTAATATGCATCTCAGCTAACAAACTGGCTAACAATGACACCTTCAACTGTACATTGTTTTGCCTTAAAGAGATAAGCATATCTCTCCTAGAGCATACTAAAGAACTTAGTTGTGCTCTATCCATGGTTGATGTTGCTGATTTCCTGCTCAAGGCATCTGCAACCACATTGGCCTTGCCCGGATGGTAATCAATCGTACAGTCGTAGTCCTTGATTAACTCCATCCAGCGACCTTGCCTCATGTTGAGCTCATGCTGAGAGAATATATACTGAAGATTCTTGTGGTCTGTGAATATCTGGAATGTTTCTCCGTAGAGATAATGCCTCCATATTTTCAAGGCATGAACCACAGCAGCTACCTCCAGACCGTGTGTCGGATAATTCTCCTCGTGCTTCTTAAGCTGTCGGGAAGCAAAAGAAATCACTTGTTTATCGTGCATCAACACACATCCAAGTCCATTCTTGGAGGCATCACAGAAGACTACGTATCCTTTTCCTTGCTCAGGTAGCACAAGCACAGGTGCACTTGTCAACCTCTCCTTCAACAGTTGGAAAGATTGTCGACACTTATCACTCCAAGAAAAAGGAACATCTTTCCGGGTTAACTTGGTCAAAGGTAAGGCTATAGAACTAAAGTTCTTGATAAACCTTCGATAGTAACCAGCTAATCCCAAGAAACTTCTAATCTTCGTCGGTGTTTTTGGTTGTTCCCATTGTAGAACAGATTCTACCTTTTTAGGGTCAACACGAATACCCGAGGCAGATACCACATGTCCAAGAAAAGACACTTCAGGTAACCAGAACTCGCACTTGCTAAACTTAGCGTATATCTTATGTTCTCTTAGCAAGGTCAAAGTTTGGTGAAGATGCTGCTCATGCTGCTGAGCATCCTTACTATAAATCGGAATGTCATCTATGAAGACGACAACATACTGATCAAGGAAATGTCAGAAGATTCTATTCATGAGTTCCATAAATGCAGCTGGTGCATTAGTTAGTCCAAATGACATAACTGTGAACTCATAGTGACCATATCTTGTCCTAAAGGTAGACTTGGATATGTCACTGTCCTTAATGCGGAGTTGATGATATCCAGATCTCAAATCTATCTTTGAGAAGATTGTTGCACCACGCAACTGGTCAAAAAGATCATCAATCCTCGGCAAAGGGTACTTGTTCTTTATTGTTACTTTATTGAGTTGTCTGTAGTCAATGCACAACCGCATTGACCCATCTTTCTTTTTAACAAACAAAACTGGAGCACCCCAAGGTGAGGTATTCGGTCGGATGAAACCTTTCTCAAGTAACTCTTGAAGTTGTTTCTTGAGTTATGCCATCTCGGTAGGCGCCATCCTATACGGAGGCAGGGCTATGGGTTTTGTATCTGGGACCAAATTGATCTCAAAATCAATCTCCCGAGGTGGTGGTATACCAGGAAGTTCTTCAGAAAACACATCCTCAAATTCCCTGACTATAGGAACTTCAGCAGGATTGGGACTCTCCTTGGTAACATCTACCACATGGGCCAAGAATGCATAACATCCTTGCCTCATCAGCTTATCAGCAACCATAGCTGATACAAGACAGGTGGGCAGAATCTTTCTTTCTCCTTGAAAGATCCATGTGTTGCTTTCATCAGCAAACACAACCAACTTGGACTCACAATCCAAGACAACTCTATACCTCTCTAAGGTGTCCATTCCTAGGATTATATCAAATCCTTGCATATCAAGTGGTATAAGATCTACTTGAATGCGATGATCAGAAAGGACGAGGATGTAGGGAGAACATACCTCCTGCAAAACGGCAGACCCTCTCAACGGAGTCTCCAACAACAAACTATCTGCCCTATGACTGACAGTCATATTGCAGTTGTGAATCACTCTTCGAGTGATGAAAGAGTGTGTAGCACCCGGGTCAATCAGAACACATACTACACAAGGTTTAGACATATCAGAATATAAAAGTTCCATCTGACCTGCCACTACTTGTGGATTGACCACTGCCTCTGGTGGGTTCATAGCATAGAACCTTGTTGTAGCCTGGTGTTGAGGTGGTGCTGATGATCCAGCTTGAGACGCTTGCCCGCGTCCTCGAGCTGCTCCTTGAGATTGCCTTCTCTGTGATCCTTGTTGACCTTGTCTCGAAGACTGTATCACACTGACAGGCTTAGAGCGGCAGTCCTTCATCAAATGTCCCACCTTACCACAGTTGTAGCAACTTCTCTCCAGTTGTGGTGGTCTTGGTGGTCCAGTGACTGACATCGATGCAGAACTGTGAGTCCCTTGAGGCGGTTGACTCCGTCCTCTACCTCTACTTGGTGACCATTGTGTTTGAGAACTCGATCTGGGTGGTGGAGGGTTAGGTGCAGAGAATCTAGGTTTCTTGGAATCCCTAGATGAAGAACCCTGGAACTGTGGATATCTTTTCTGGGTTTGCCTCTTCTCAACCACAGATCTCTCTATCCTTCGGACTGACTCAACAAAGGTAGAGAATCTCTCTCAGTTTTCTAAGGCAGGCACAGGGGTTGACATATCAACATTCAAACCCTTCTCGAATCTCCTGATTCTTTCCTCTTCTGTGGCAGCCATGTGCGGGCAGAATCGCAACAACTCCATGAACTTAGCTTCATACTCGCTAATGTTCATCATGCCCTACCTCAATCTCTCAAACTGAGAGATCTTCTCATCTAGGAAGGTCTTCAGGAAATATCTATGAACAAATTCCCGGCGAAACTCTTCCCACGAGATCTCTATTCCAGGTCTCTTCTGCTCTTCCATGTTCCACCAGTGACCAGCACTTCCCTTGAGAAGATAGACAGCATGTCTAACCTTCTCAGCTTCCAGGATATTAAGAATCCTGAAAGCCTTCTCCAACTCTGTCAACCACAGATCAGCATCTGCGGGGTCGGCAGTCCCAAAGTACTCGGTAGCTCCGACACGACATAGTCGCTCGAACATCTTCCCGATACCTTGTCCTTCAGGCTGGATAGGTGCCCTAGGTGCAGGCATGGGCATCCTGTCGGTTATGTGTGTCATGGCAGTCATAAACTGCCCAAACATCGTCTGAACTGCTAGGTTACCCATATCGGCTGGGTCAAACTGGGGTGGCTCCTGGGGTGGCTCAGGTGCAGGCTGTTCTATTTCTGGAACCCTTACACCGACTTGAGGTGCACTAGCACTACTCTCTGCCACGTACTCATCATGTGGTTCTACCATCCTTATGTATCTTCTTCTCCTGAGGAGCAGAAGATTCTATTAGATAAGGAAGGAACACCAAGGATAGACTCGACATCCTAAGTCCTATGCCTCTGTAGACTCAGCGAACCTGGAGCTCTGATACCACTTAATTGTGGGCTCTGATCTCAAAAACCCGAGATAAACACATAACTTCGAATTAAACTTAGCGGAAGCAATCGATTAATAGCGGAATACCAAAAATCAGTGGAAATTAAAACTTTTTGCGATAAAGCATTGAAACCATAAAACTTCATTCATGAAAGGAGATAAACTGTTTACATCTCTGTCAAATTACTTCTTGAGTAATTATACACATCATGATTCAAAATCTCAAGAATCATAACAAAACTCAGACCAACAACTCCAAGACCTGAGAGTACAGAGGACACATAGGACTGACTCTATTTACACCACATAGCAGGCTGAATCTCCACCTAAGATTTACTACTGCTCTTGGTGCTGCTGCTGCTGGGACTGGTCACCTGTAGACCGATTCCTCCGTCTTTGACGACCACCTAAAAAGTTGAAGTCTACGGGGTGAGACAATTTTAAATAATTGTCCCAGCGGGAGTTATAACTCTCCACTAGAAGCTTTATAAGGCAAAATAAAGAATAACTTAAGCAGTAAAAGCTTTCAAAGTATTCAACATCAGTTTTGGTAGTAAGCAAGAGTTCAACATTTATGAAACATGAAGAACATATGCACTATATAGTGTAACATCAATCAATTAACTCATAGTTATCTCTAACAGGTATACTACGCTGTAGATTATGTTTTTCAAACATTATTATCATGCCCTGTGGAGATGAGGTATACCACTCATACTCCAACCGATCACTGTTACGTGCCTCGGTATCATACTAGGTCATTGAAAGAGCCGGATTCTCATGACCTTCACCTTCCTCAGTCAGTAAGAGGATTACTTGTAGGACATCTTGTGTCTCTGCTATTATAGCTTACCAGGGTAATCTGGTCCTTCGCTATTTTAGAGTTATAGTGGCGTTCTGTACTCTCTTCGTCATCAGGAGATTTCGTGTTTACCTTCCACTGATATGGTATCTGTGCTTTCTTCGTCATCAGGAGATTTCGTGTTTACCTTCCACTGATGCGGTATGGATTTGTAGTGAAGGATTGACGGATTACACATCTACATCAATGCCTACACTAGGATGTAAGGTTCTATACATCCATATACCCCACATACTCAAAAGTATGTGATCCAGGAGTTCCCTTAGGAAAACCTGTTTCACCATCATTTGATCTCTGACAATGATGGATCTATGATCAGGGCTCTACATGGTATGATTACACTTGATTAGTTAGGTACATTCAGTATTCTTTTAACATCATACATTGTTTTCAAACAATAACATTAGCATAGCAGCTATGAAGGGAGAATACTAAATGTAACAAGCCTAACTCACATCAATTATCATTTCTCAATATTCTCATCACAAGTCACCTCTAAAGCATGACCTTGATGGTATTTATGGCTCTCACAGCCCATTAATCTCATAAGATGCCACTGACAAGGCATCAAGATATTTTACTATTCATAAAGCTAACAACATGCTTTCAATGAATGTAGCATCATCATCCATACCTGGATATGATTATCCTCATCTAAGGACCTGCATGGTTAATTCAAGTGATAAAAGCAATTCAATTCAAGAATTATACCTTCACTCTTGCCATAAGAGCTAAGTTCCCTGATTCTCAACAATTAGGGTTTACTATTCTCATTACATGTCATCACCCTAGAATTAGGGTTTACTATTCATATTACATGTCATCACCCTAGAATTAGGGTTTACTATTCACATTACATGTCATCACCCTAGAATTAGGGTTTACTATTCACATTACATGTCATCACCCTAGAATTAGGGTTTACTATTCACATTACATGTCATCACCCTAGAATTAGGGTTTACTATTCACATTACAGTGAATTGAACTCATAACATCATCATGTATGAGGAACATCATCATTGATGCTCTCAGATTTAGGTTAAGATTCATCATTTATCATAATTAGGGTTTCTATGATCTCACATAGGTGGATCATACCCTAAGCATGCACATTCATGTGTATTGAAGGTACTTTACTTGAGTTTCCACCATAAAAGGGTACTTTCTCTCTCTTATGATACTTTCTCTCTCCTCTTACTAGTAGATGGTGATAACACCACTCTAGATTAGGTTGGGTCAAGTCTGCTTTGATTAACATAAACCAAATCACCACTATCAAGTGATTAGGATTTGATTAGAACAAGGTATCACTCAATTGAACCTTTCAAGGGCATTTTGGTAATTTACCCATTGATCATCATTATGGGTCAATTCATTAGTCACTTAGTCCCTTAATATCTTAAGTTTCCATTAGGGTTTAGATTAGATCATCATTGAACCATTTACACCTTCAAGTGATTAAGTATAAACAACCTTGAAGGTCTCCAATTGGTTTCAACCTTCAACCTCCAACCCATTTGAATTTTAAACGACCTTGAACTCATTTAATCTCAAATGACCTTGAACCCATTTGAGCCTTAAACGAGTATGGACCCATTTAGGCTTAAATGAGTGTGGACCCATTTAAGCTTAAACGAGTGTGAACCCGTTTGAACCTAAACGAGTGTGAACCCGTTTGAGCCTAAACGAGTGTGGACCCGTTTGAGCCTAAACGAGTGTGGACCCGTTTGAGCCTAAACGAGTGTCAACCCATTTGAGCCTAAATGAGTGTCAACCCATTTGAGCCTAAACGAGTGTGGACCCGTTTGAGCCTAAACGAGTGTCAACCCATTTGAGCCTAAATGAGTGTCAACCCACATGGACATAAAAGGTGAAACAAAGGTTATGTTTGAAAAGGATTTCCCATGTTGAAGCCTTCAATTGGCCATGCCCTTATTAACCACTTACAAATTAATTCAATTAGGATGAGCCTCAATCAATTGGAAACCAATTTTACCTTCAATTGAAATCCAAATAGAGTTAAGTCTAACTCAAATAAGGTCTCCAATCGGCTAATCATCAATTTTCAACAATGTGAATCAAATCAAGGTTGAACCGATCAATTGAACTCCAGTTGGGCCCAAACTTGGCCCAAACGGTCTTGAGATCGTTTGGATGACCTCCAAACGATCTTGAGACCGTTTTCCCAAAGTTTGACCAAAAACCAAGTTGGTTGGATTAGGGTTGAACTTGAATTAGGTCTAAAATCAGCATTTTTATCAATTCATCAACTTATTACAATTGGACCTTCAAACCATCAAATTACCTCAACTTTAGACCTTAAAACGGTCTTGGGTTGTGCCCAAACGGTCTTGAGACCGTTTGGAGGAACCCCCAAATGATCTTGAGACCGTTTGGGTCCTTCAACCCAAAACTCAACAAAATCTATATATGAAAACAGCAATTTCAGCCCGATTAGGGTTAGGATGTTGAAGTGCCTTCAACTCTCAATTGGTTAAGAATTTAACTTTGATTCTTTGCTGGAATGAAATTCAACATATTATGAACAGGAATCTCAAACGTTCGTCGCTTTGTCAACTCATTCAAATGGGTTGAACCCGTTTTCCCAAAAAGTTCAAGTTAATCAGTTTGGAAAAAACATCACTTAATTCAATTCGATTGCCTAATTGATTGGCCTTCAACCTACGATTCCTTTGGAGTTAACCCATCAAATGTGGTGGGTCATTAGCCTACATGATTATGAACAGGAATCCCAAACGGTCAATGCCTGGTCAACTCCCTCAAACGGGTTGAACCCATTTGCTCCAACCGACCTTGTGAACCCGTTTGCCCTTCAAACGGTTTGGTCAGAGGGGGGGGGGAACAGGACCGTTTGATAAAGTAACTTTGGTAATCACGCCCATCTTCTTCAACCTCTATTATAGTTGGTTATACCACCGTTTTTCTTGCAAAAGTGCAAGGAAGAAGGGAGGTAGAAGGAGAACTAAATGATAAAATTGCAAGAACAAATATGCATATAAAGCAAAGAGTTTAAAGTTATAAAACCCGCCTTAAGGTCGTTCCTTGAGCTCCAAGCTTCCAAGCTTCAAGCCTCTAATGGTGTCTTGAGCTCCACAGGTCGGCCAAGGGTGTTTCTCCAAGGAAAGGTTGGGAAAAGATGGCTAGAACGAGAAAGCTAAGTGAATTAGTCATGAAACCTACCTTATACAAGAATTTTCTCCATGAATTCAAGCAAGAAGGTGGTGTTCTCTTACCTAGAACAGGTTGGTCGCCCTCCTCTTCTCCAGAGCTCTGTCCTAATTCGGTCTAAGCAAGGAAATAAGAAAGGAAGTGAAGGAAACGTTCCTTTACAAACAAAGGAAGGGTGTATATATATCTTGGGGTCATTTCCAACATAAGGACAACTAGTTTCTCCTTTTCTTAATTAGGTCCCTCCTTTCTTATAGGCACGTCCCTTCTCCTTATTATAAGCCACGTTTCTCCCTTTCATACTTAAGCAAAACTCATCTTAAACCCAAGGTCCAAAGGTGAAGAAGGTCAAATTTCAACTAGGGTTCATACATGAAAGATCTCCATACCCATATATGGTGAATTTCATGCACAAAGATCACTTTTCTTATCTGATTATTAATTGATGTATCTCTTTCATCATTTCTACTCTAAATGATGCCAAGAGTCATATAAGATGCTCTAGAAGGTGTACTTTACAAATTTCACCCACAATTTGGGTAAATTACACTTTACTCCAAATTAGGGTTTTTAAGCATTAGGATCACTCCACAAGCTGCATTTGAATGCCCAAGCTTGGAAAATCCATCATGCCTCATCATATTCACTCATATGATGTCTCAAAATCAAAAGAACATCTTAACCTATGAAATTGCAAGTTAAACCCTTAAACTGGGTAACTTGCACATGGGTCCCTGCATTACAAAATAATGCTACAACTTTGTTTATAAAGGAGCAAAATTGAAAGTATATGTTCCTTTAGGAACTTAGTTACATGCCAGAGAATACTCACAGGTGTTTAATTACATAATTTAGGCAAAACTTCTAGGGTTAGGTTATAACCCAGGTCAGGGATGTTACACCGGCCAGGCATCCCGCCTACCGGGGGCCACCCTTGTGTTCGCTGGTCAGCCCTGGAGAGGAAGATGTTGCCTTCGCCGCTGCTACAGAGGGTGACGAGACAAAGTCTAAGGGGTGCATCTGCGCAAAAGGCTGTTGCGGAGAGAAGGAGCTACGTGTTGGCGTCAGCCGTCCCAACGGAGGAAGTGTTGCCGGACGTTAGGATGGTGCTGGGCAATCTTGAAGACGAAGGAAACATCAACCCGTCGCCACCTAGGGTTGCGATTGATGATGGTCCGATCCATGGAAGACCGAACGACACCCCTAGGGTTTCTGCTGAGGATCCTAGGGTTTCGATTGAGAAAGCACGTGAAGAAGGGGGAGTCACTGTTTCTGATCCTATACGGGGGGAGAATCCCGTGCCGATCATAGAAAGTAGCCCGACGCAGCAGCACTCTGTGCCATCGGTGTCGTCGAACGTGCAAGCAGAAGAGGGGAACACGTCGTCGTCTACGGCGGGGGGAGATCACACAGTATCGTTGAATACCTCACAGACGGAGTTACCGCGAAGGGAATCGCTGAGAGAGTCAGATGGTCAGGGCACGATGAGGACGGATGGGATACCTTCAGGATCCCTTCCCCCTCCGCCGGATAAGGAGACAATGCAACAGCTGAGGAAGACACCACTGTTCGAGATCCCACACGACACTTGTTTCTGATGCATGGGCAAAGGACACTGGCAGGCACAGTGCAAAGGCTTCAAGGTCTGCTATCTTTGCAGGCGGCTGGGACATGTAGCGGCAAAATGCAGACAGAGACCATTGCTGAGAACACAGTCGCAGAGACCTCCTGATATCCAATCAAGGGTTCTGTTCCCCCCGCTGCCCTCGGGGATCCCGGCTCGGGGCACGCCACATCTTGTGCCCAGAAGGATTGCGGTGGACATTGGACCGGATATTGATATGAGGAAGTCGAAGCTGGATGCTCTTATGAGATCTGTCGAGGTCTCCTGGCCTAGTGAGGTCTCATGGCCAGAGATGTTTGTGTTCCTAAAAGGCTTATGGCCCAGCGCTGCCGACATATACAGGTTTGCAATGAGGAAAGATATTGCGTTCTTTTCTTGTGAGAATGAGGCCCGGGATATGGTCGAGAAGGGAGTACCGGCTGGATGTAGACTCAAGCTCACGCTTAGGCACATGCAAGATGGAGAACAACACCAACGTAAAGAATGTTTCTGGTTCTGGCTTTCGGGCATGCCCTTAGTATGTAGAGATGATGACTCAATGACCGCCCTTATTAGCCCGTTTGGGAAGCTCATACATATATCTGATTGGCAAAGAGAAGCCGATGATGTTTCAGGCCTGCTCATCTTGGTCGAAGCTTTCAGTAATGATGTGCCTCAGTTTATTTCAGTTACCTATGGTCATAGAAGAACGGATGTACAACTCTTTATGATAGCGAGAGAGTTGAGTGGTTCAAACTCCTTTAACATGACTGAGGTTGGAAAAGAATCTGGTATTCCTCGTGATGCTCTTACTATCCGAGAGAAGGCTCCTGAACCTCTTACACTGGTGGCTTGCCCGCCTGAAGAGATGCCAAGAGACCCGTCGTCGACTAGGCAGCAGCAGATGAGACATGTGCACTCACTGAGAAGAATGATCGTGGATGAAGATGGCTGTAGAAGACATCTACCGCAGATGAGACTAGATGACTTCTTTGATAGAAATGTTGAACATCTTTCTGTTCGAGGCAGACATAGCAGGATCAGTGGTAGATCAGCTTATAGACGAGTAGAGCATCGCCCTTCCAGGCACAGATCAGTGGAGAGAAGGGATTCCTATAGAAGAAGACCACCCATGGGTGATGAGGATTTTTTTGAGGATTTCTTTGACGATGATGAGTGGAGATATAGCAGCTGAGCGCGCTTTGGTCGGAGTGCTCTCTTGATGCAGCGGTACAACTGTGATCTTAATGGATTGCAAATCTATCTTCTGGAACATTAGAGGAGCAGAAAATAACCCTACTAGAAGAGTCTTGAGTAGACTTTGCAGTCGGTACAAACCTGGTATTGTCTGCCTTTTTGAACCTTTCCTTCATGTGAATATTGCTGTGGAGCTGTTAGATGTCGTCCGATTGGATTGGGCGTTAGACAATGTTGGTGAGGGAGGTAAAATATGGTTCTATGCGGGGGCGATTTTGAATTCGATGGTCCTCAGGAAGCATAAGCAGCATGTTACTATCAAACTCGAATAGGGAAATGGAACGGATTTCTTTATCACTGCTGTATACGCAAGCTGCGACTGTAATGATCGTAAAGAATTGTGGAATGAGATCCTTTCTTTGTCAGGAGTTATTGGTGATGATAGATGGTTGATAGCTGGTGATTTCAATGTGATCAGAAATCCACAAGAGAAGCGAGGTGGTGACCCTCCAAGATTCCAGGACTTGTTTGATTTTAATGCCCTTATCGTTGATGCTCGCCTCAATGAGGTTCCCTTTGATGGTAGCAGGTTCACCTGGGTGAACAAGCAAATCCTTACTCTGACTATTTGGGAGCGTCTAGATCGAGCCTTCGTGAATGATGCATGGCTAGCTGACAGACCTTCTTTCCGATCTCTGCACCTTACTAGATCTAGAGTATCGGATCACTGCCCGATTCTTACGATTCCTGGGAATGGTGATGATAATAGAAAGAGTAGAAAGTACTTCACTTTCCAGTCGAGCTGGTTAAAGCATGATGATTGTTTGAGGATAATTGAACAAGCGTGGGACACTCATGTGGTTGGGCACCCGTCTTATGTTTTCTATTGCATGATGAAGAGAGTAAGAGCTGCCTTGAAAAAGTGGAGTAGAGATGTTCTCGGTGATGCTTGTCAGAAAATTAAAGATCTGGAGGATATTATTTCCACTACTCAGATTGCCTTCGATGAAAATCCCATGGCTGCGAATGAGGCCAATCTGAGGATTGCGGAATCGGAGCTTCAACACTTGAGGGATTTGGAGGAGGCCAATTGGAAAGAAAAGGCCAAGATTAGCTGGTTGCAAGACGGGGAAAGAAATACTCCTTTTTACCACGCGGTGGTGAAGTCTAGACGTCGTCATAGAAGAATCAGTTCTCTATCTTTGTCTGATGGTTCGGTGGTGTCTGATCCAGAGGAAATGGAGAGGGAGGCAGCTGACCATTTTGAGAAGTTTTTCAGTGAAGAGGTGCATACTGATGACACGATGCTTGATGGGATGCTAGAAGACATCCCGGCTGTTTGTTCGGCTGAAGACAGCTTTGGTATATCGGCGGTTCCTAGCTTGGATGAGATTGTTATGACGATCAAAGAAATGGACTCATCAACAGCCCCGGGACCTGATGGTTTTACTCTCCCGTTCTATAAAGAAGCCTGGATGGTTTTTGGAGCGGACTTTCTTGCCATGGCTGAAGCTTTTTTCATAGGTCAGACCTGCCATAGGGCCCTTTTCTGCTGTCGTATTCTTATGATTCCTAAATGTGACAATCACAAAAAGCTCCCTGCTGATTTCCGACCGATTTCAATTGAGAATTTGTCCCTCCGGATCCTTGCAAGAACCCTAAATAACAGGCTGGCGCCCTTGCTACCCTCTCTTATCTCCAAATCTCAAGGTGCGTTTCTGAAAGGTACCGATATCACACATCATATCCGGCTTGACAAGGAGCTCATGCATGATATCAATCAAGGCCAGGTGGCTCTAAATGTGATGTTAAAGATTGACATGTCTAGGGCGTACGACAGGGTTGATTTGAAGGTGCTCAGAAGAATCCTTCTTGCTTTTGGTCTGCTTCCGGAGGTTGTAGAGCTTTGTCTCAGTTTTTTTGTACATTCATGGGCTACAGTCACCATTGGTGAACACACGGCTGGTTTCTTTCCGTTCGCTAGAGGTCTCAAGCAAGGAAATGCTATCTCCCCGTTCTTGTTTATAATTTTTGAAGAAGTCCTCTGTCAGAGTTTTTGTAGACTGGTGGATGCACACTCTATTTCCAGACTCAAGACGAGAGGACCTGCGGTGGCACCTCTTATGCTCCTCTATGCTGATGATCTTCTGGTTCTCTTTGAAGCCGACAACAACTCTATTCAGGAGGTGTTAAACACGCTTGACACATATGAGAAAGCAACGGGACAAAGGATGAACCGTAACAAGTCAGTCTGCGTTACAGGGGGATCGGACATTTCATGGGCACATGAGATAGCTATGAAGTTTGGGATTGAACATGCGGCCAACTCTTTCCTTTACCTGGGGATACCGATATATAAAGGGAGACACAAGCTAGCTGATTATGAGTTTCTTATCAAGAAGATTAATTCCAAGATTGCGTCATGAAAGGCAAGACTGTTATCCTTTGCTGGTCGGCGCCTATTGATAGCACATGTCCTCTCATTGGTTACGATTCATGCAGTGGCAGCAGTTGGATTACCAGCTGGAATTATATCTCGGATCAAGAATAAGATATCTTCATTTCTATGGGCTGGCAGAGATGAGTTACGCTGGAAAGCTTGTCTTGGTTGGCATCGTGTGGCAACGCCGGTTGATATGGGTGGTCTTGGTCTTCCACAGCTACAGAATATTAATGAAGCTTTTGTTGCTAAAGCCTGTTGGGAAATCTTGTCCAAAAACTCTCTCTGGGCGGAGTTTTGTAGGGCGAAGTATTTGAATCATGCCCCTGGTCGTTTGTCCTGGTATCCTGGACACTTGAAACTGAGCTGCTCACCTTCCCCCTTCTAGAAAAAAGTATGGACCACCTTCCCAAAGATTTATAGGCATTGCAGATGGGCGATTGGGAGAGGCGATATTTCTTTTTGGGATGATTGGTGGTGCGACAAGAGGATCGCAGACCATGCTATTTATGCAAGTGATAAAAGACACCCCTTCCTTGTTAAGGATTTTTGGATCGACGACCATGGATGGGATTGGAGTTCCCTGAGACAGGTGATTTACAGCAATGGGTTGGATCTCATCAAATAGGCGGATGTGTGGATATCACATATGGATGACCAGTTGATCTAGGACATGGAGGAGAATGGCAGATTCTCTATGAAATCGGCCAAAGCGCTGCTGCAGACCGTGCAACAGGAAGGACCTGCTGATCTGGGCAAGGTGTGGAGGATGGATTCCCCAAAGGCCAGCGCTCTCATATGGAAGATTGCCAGGGCAGCCATTCCGACTGATGATAATGTGCACACCAAATGTTGTGTACCACTTGCTTCGAGGTGCAACTGTTGTGATGAGCCGAAGGAGGAAGACATAGATCACTTGTTTTTTCAAGGACAGCTTGCGAGGTTCTTTTGGAACAAGTATGGCGTGATGACGGATAAGGAACCGCCGTCTGATGTTCAATCCCTGATTAGTTTATGTGTGGACGGTCTCTCTAATGAGATTACTGATTGGGTTGCCGGAGTTATGGCTGGTCATATTCCAGTATCTATATGGAAAATGAGATGTTCATCTCGGTATGCTGATGATAAGAGAAGTGTGGAGCATGAATGGAACAATCTTATAGACCATGTGAACCAGATGATTAAGAGAAAGATTTTCCCTCTCACATCTAATCCAGCCCTTCTCTCTAGGATGACAGTGGCAAGCATCAACGAGCCTAGGTTTAAGATGAGGAAGGTTCGGCTTATCAGGTGGACAAATCCAGACATGTTCAATCTCAAGCTAAATGTGATGATTGGAACTGACTTGGACGTGGATGGTAACAAAAGAAGGTGGGCAGCAGGGTATAGTTCGGAATCACAATGCAGATATTTGTTTGATATTCTGTGCTTGGCTCAAAAAGGACAACTACAAGCTGGCATACATTCAGGCGTGCATAATCGGGATAAAGTTGGTTGGAGATCATATGCTTCATATTTCTACTATAGAAGTGGATGATAGAAACATCTATAACTTGCTTTGGAATAATGCTTCTGTGCCATGGAGGTCTAGAACGTATGTGCAAGAGCTTAGAGAGGAGCTGGATATGGCTAGTATATCGGGTGGATATGTGCACAAGCTGACCAATTCCATACCTCGTGAGATTAGCAAGCTTGGACGTGGATCTTCCAATCTGGTTGTTACTACGGATTCGAATAGGATTCCTAATAGAATTCGTGGTATGGCTAGATTGGAAAAAAGGAATATTCCCTACATTGCAGTCGAGAGTGAGGTGATTGAGGCTTGACTTTGGTTGGTCCTGTTTAGTTGAGTTGTTTCTAGTGATTTTTTTTGGGAAGATACCCGAGTTATAAGAGCGGGAGTTGTATTCTTTTTGCTGATTTTAGCCCACCAGAGGGGTGTGGGATGAATAATAGCGACCCCTGGCTTATATAAAAAAAAGATATACATGAGCCCTTAACCCTCCCCTTTAGTTTGTACATGATAGGACTAATGTCCATGCAGTTTTTGAGCTTGTCACTCAAGGATAAGATGAGGGAAGGTCAATACCTTGGAAATAATTCAGTTAACACATCCCTTTACTCATAACAGGGGGTGGTCGTCATGACTTGAGTTGTTCTAAATGATATGTTTTTAATCTTATATGACCAAGAGGGAGCTAGGTCGATATTCTAGATTCTATAAATCGATATGTCTCTAATGATATTAGATTGTAATAATCTAGAGATGTCTAGTGAAGGAAGTGTATGAATCATGTTTAGTTGGTTGAGCGTGGTGGCCGATATGGCTAACCCTAAACCGATACAACTAACCCTAGTTGGGTGAGAGGCCGATACACTAATTGATAATGTGGTTGATACCTTAGATGATGTGGAGTGGTTGATACCCTAAGTTGAATGGGTGGTTGATACCCTAAGTGATGTTGAGTGGCTGATACCCTAAGTTGAAAGGGTGTCTGATACCCTAAGTGATGTTGAGTGGCCGATACCCTAAGTTGAAGGTGAGCTCGATACCCTAGTTGAAGGTGATGCCGATATACAAGGGGTTGAAGTGACCAATACCCTAGTTATTGTTGTTATGGCTGATACCTTAGCCCATGATCTAGTCGACACACTAGTGGATAAAGTGGTCAATACCCTAAGTGGAGTTGGTTGGTCGATACCCAAATTAATGTTGGGTGGCTGATACATAAGATGATAGTATGGCGTACATATACAAGTATGTGTTATGGATGATATACCTTAAGCACCATACAAACGATACCACTCTTAAGCATCTCTAAAATGATACCATTTGATATGCTTTGGCCAACACAAGTGTATGTGTCTAGGTCAAGACAAGTATATGTGTTTAGGCCGACACAAGTAATGTGTCTAGGTCGACACAAGTATATGTGTCTAGGCCGACACAAGTAATGTGTCTAATCTGATACACCGTGTAAAGTGTTGGATGATACACCTTGTAGAGTGTAGGATGATACACCTTGTAGAGTGTAGGCTGATACACCTTATAGAGTGCAGGCTGATACACCTTGTAGAGTGTAGGTCGATACACCTTGTAGATTGTAGGCCGATACACCTTGAAGAGTGTAGGCCGATACAACTTGAATATAATCATTGACTACATCATGAAAGTAATGATATGAATACACTTTAATAAGTGTAGGTTGATAACTCTAAAGAAGGATAAATCAATGTAATAAGTATGTTGAAATCAATATCCTAGTAAGGATGAGAGAGAAATTGGTACTACTCACATAAGAAGGGTAATATCTCATGTTGATAATCAATTGATGATACTTGATGTAGTATGCTTGAAAACTTATGGCAGTAATATAGCTCTTATAATGTGAAATAGGGTAGGTTTATAATTATGAACTTTAAAACCCTAAATCAATTATAAGAGGTAACCTTAACCTTAACCATGAGAGTGTTGTAATTTGAATGTTTTCTCTTTATGGCATGGTCATGATATTTACTTGATAGTGGATTGCTATGAAATCCTAACCATGAAGGTGTTATGAGATGATGAACATAGCCAGGTATGAGTTATGATGATTTAGTATACTAATTATATAAGGCCTTGTGAGCCATGTGATATAATTGTACAACAAGTTTTATTTATATATGGGTTTGGCAACCTAGAGTTGGTTATTACCTAATGAGGGGTGATATTGTTCAATAATGAACTGAGGGTTTGATACCCAAGCATATGATCATGATAATGGTGAAGGGATAAGATTTCCCAAAAAAGTATTCAGGGGACTGAGATCCCAGGATAAGTGTAACAAGATATGTACCAATTGATATAAGATCTCTTGAAAATATGTTATACCTTTCTGTATAGCATGTATCTATAATTCATGTTGATTGATGCTAAAAGATGTTGTAATGCACTTAATCTATCAAGTGAACTAAAAATGTAGTTGCCCTGGCCATAGAATCATTCAATGTCAGGATCTTCTGAATGATGAAATGATTTTAACTTAAAGCACATATTTTTGAATATTTGATGGTGCAAGACGAGTATTACCTTGCTTCCTTCAAACCCCGAGATTTGGCCTTGAGCCATTTTCCTAAAAAAAGAGTGTGGTTGTAGGTCGTAGCTCTACTACAACATCGGGATTGGTGGTAAAGCCATACCCCCAAAAGAGTATGGTTGTAGGTCATGACTCAATATATACAAGCAGGATTGATTGTAGGTCATATCCTGGACAGAGAACATGCTACACATTGTATCTCTATAGCGAAAAGACTCTATACGCCAGACTCGCTAAAATGAAAAATGACTCATAATGTCATTGCCACTCACGTATTGACCTATAGTTGAGTGTGTGTTGTCATTTGTCTTGTAGATATAGAGTCCTATGTGTCGTCCCTGTACTCTTAGGGCTTTTGGTAGATAATGCATAAACAATTTTATAATCAATCTAAGATTTGGGCTAGTACGCCTCGATGCATAATGTTGCTTTGGTGTATGTTTTAGCAAAGCAGTTGTTATCTCAAATCCTTGCAAGGTGATGGGACATTATATATACAAGTAAACCATGATGTATATATATGGTTTGGTTCTTTCTAAAAAGAGTTTCTTGGTAGTGGATATCTTGGCAAAAAGGTTTTAAATTTTGTTTTTGTGATTTTCGGTAATCCATTGTTAATGATTAATTTTGCATGGTTATGTGCGATTAAGTTGTCGGTTTGATAGCGTTCATCACGATCTTCTTCTCTTTTCTTGTCCCTAGACCATGTATCCTCCATGTTGGTCGCTCTTGAGGAGTGAACCCCTCATCACAAGGATCATAGGCCATGTTTTGACAGGGTGTACCCATGTGTGTGGAAGTTTCCTTCTCTCTTTCTCTCCCTTCCTCTTTTAGTTCGTCCTAGGGATCTTTGCCCTCTTTTCTTGAGAAGTCTTTAACCTTATGTCTTCTTCTTCTTCAGGTGATATTTTGGTAGAGAGTGGAGCCTTTGGTGGAGCTTCATCATCCTTGGTGATCGTGTGCTTGGAGCTAGTGATCCTTGGAGTTGATCTTCCTTAAGGTGGGTGGTATAACCCTTAACCATCTCTATTATTGCACTTTTACTTCTTTCATGTAGTTGTTCCTCCCTCTAAAATGTGTATCTAGTATGCTAGAAGATGATATCATGTCTAGATCTTGAATGATGGTGGTTATCACACTTGGATTGCTTAAAATTTGAAACCCTAATTTTCTATGTGCACATTTTCTAAGTGATCTTAAGAGGGTGATCTTGCATGCATCTTGAGCTTTCGTTTTGTCACCATGTTTTTAAGTTCAGCCATCATGTTTACCCTTGGATATTTGGATGTTTCCATACATGTGTTGTGTTTTAGGTTTTCTCTCTCGTATTTGGTTTTATTTGTTGATCTTCATGATGGTTGTTTTGAGGTTTGATGATCATGAGCTTTTGGGTTTTGATCTTGGTAACATATGGCTCCTTGTTGTGTGACCTTGTTACAGTTAAAACATATGTGATTTGGAGTTTAGGGTCCATTTTTTAAGGTGTTAAACATTGGTTTATCTCTCTTGCATGAGGTTCTTTCGTGGTGGATCTATAACATTTGTTTTTAGGGTTTTGAGCTTGTTTATGTGTGAAGTTTTACTCCATGACAACGCCAATTTTCCCTTGATGATTACCTCCTATTTTGGACAAAGTTTCTCTTTATTTTGGTGATGCTTAAGTGTTATTGTGGTGTCTTGATTTTGGTGATTGAGAGACATGGTTTAGTCTTGGCCGATACAAGTCTCTTTGTTGTAGTCTTGGTGGATACATTTGATAGGTTTGGGTCGTGACGCATGGTCGAGATGCCTCCCTTGGAAGTGGTCGAGACATGTCACTTGGTGGGCATCATGGTCGCGACACTACCCTTGGTCGTGGTCACGATGATGCCTTGGGTTTGTGATCAGGATGCTTTGGTTTGTCATGGGCGTGACTCTTGCTTTTGCTCCGGTCGAGTTACTCTTCTTGGAGTTGGTTGAGTTGTGGCTTGCATAGGGTTCAGTCGTGTGCTTTTTTGTGTTTGTGACATGTTTGTTGTTCGAGACACTAGATCTAGTTCTGGATACAATGCTCATTATGGTCACAATGTTGTGTCTGGATCTGGTCAACTCGCCACATTTTTCTAATGGTCGTGACGCCTGCCTTGATGGTGGGTTGAGACATGTCTTAGAGGGTGAGTTTTGGATGCTACCATGATGCATTGTAGTTGTGACCTAGATGGAGTGTTGTGGTTGCTACCTGGGTGTGCTTCGTGGTCATGACCTAGCTTGTGTGAAATGGTCGTAACACTTAGGTTGTGTGTGGTCAAGGCACATCTTTGTGACGACTAGTTCTAACACATGCATAACTATGAGATGGTGCTCATACACATGTATACAACTAGTTCTTTTATCAGAATGCTTCAATCATGTCTACCTAATGTTGTTTCTTAAGCCTAATATGCTCCAAGAAAGTGGGAGATTGTACACCTAGTGTCTGGTGATGGAATAACGCTATAAAACCCTAATCGTCTATGTATGTGCCCTAACCATAATGTGGGTAATGTTATGTGTTGCTTTTCTCTCTTGAAGTGCTTATCATCTTAAGTTGTCTTCTCTTTCCTATTTATGAACCCCTAACCTTGCAGGTGAAATGAACTTGAGTATCATAGCTAGTGAATGCTATGGTGGGTCGGATGTGACACCGGATGATATTAATAAGCCTTGTGAGGCATGTTGGGATATATGTGATCCAGGAATGATGTGATTGGGTCCTATAACTTCGTGATGACTTAATGTCTATTTTGAGGTGATAGCATCTAGTGATGTGATTGAAGGATCGATATCCCACCGTGATGTGACATAGGTGATAGCCTTGTATGTCTTTGTGATAGTGATGGTGGTTTTGTGAATGGCAATGCTACAATGCTATGTGCTGATGTGACAAGTTCACACCTTATACATTTTATATTTTCTAGAATTGTATTATACCCTTAATCTTGTAGAGTTTGTTATAGCTTTATATGTTGTAACTTGATTGATGCTAAAAGACACTGAATCAACATAATTAATCAAGTGGAACCTTAATCATGTAGTTGCCTTGTGCCATAGATCCATTCCAGTGTCAATCTCTGTGCAGGATGGTGAAACAGGTTATCCCTTAGTGGAAGCTCAGAGTTGTATACTATTGAGTATACACATTCATATGATTGGTTGTGGGCCATATCTTGGAAGGAGTGTGGTTGTAGGTCGTATCTCAGTGATGTGACTCAGTTTATACTTTCATAGGATTGGTTGCAGGCCATACCCTGGCAGGAGTGTGACTATGGGTCGTAGCTCAGTTTCACTAGTGATGTGCCTATATACCAATGCATAATATGTTGTTTTGCAGTCAAACTTGATATGTCTTTATGGTGTTCTCTCATGCAGACCGAGAGGTGTAGAGAGGTTGTGGATTCCGACTCTTCCATAGACCTTGTATGGCACTAATTTTGAATTAGCGGTGGTCAGTTGGAGTATGAGTGGTATACCTCATCTCCTTAGGGCATAATAAAAGACATTACACAACCGTGTAGTGTATTTGCATAAGGACAAAATGCAAAGAACATAGGTTGAAGCATTTCCTTGCTTTTGTATAGTTTTAGTAATAGAAAATATACATGTTCTTCATATTCCTTTCTAGAATATCATTTGTTCTATTGCTCAGTGATAACTACCTAGTATCGCTTAACCTATTGTACTTGTTGGATACATATCATTTTTGACGTGTTGGGGCATCAAAAATGCATTCGTTCCTTATTTTTGGAAAATGTAGAATAGAATTTGAGGTCAATTTATCCTTCAACACATAAAAATAACATTGATAGTCCTCTTCGAAAACGATAGGTACGTCCTTCTTAGTTATCCAGGTCAACCAATGAGGATACAGAACTAAAATTTCTTATGAACCATGTACATTAACCAGGTAAACCAGGAAGATTCACACGTACTTTAACATATTTGTCTTATTCCACTACAAAAGTGACTTAGTCTTATTAGATTATAAATGTATCCATTTCATAGATATGAAATGACTAAGAAAGGTTAATATGGTTGATCAAAAATTATGATTTCTAAACTTCTCTAATAACTGATATTCCTTCATAAACTACAGATTCAAATGGAAAAACTTCTCCAGGTATGTTTCCCTAGATTATATGAAGATATCATTAATAAACACTACTATGATAGGTTCCAAATTTTTATAAATATTTTTTATTAGATCCATGGAAATTGTAGGCACATTGGCTATCCCAAATTACATAACTAAAAAATCTTAGTCACCATGCCTAGTCATAGGTATATTCTCAACTAATTACATGCATATCTCAAATTTATCTTAGAAACATTATTGCTCCCTTGGAAAAGGTTACTTGTTCTTCAATATCATCTATGCAATTATCGCTAATATATGCATATTCTCATCAAACCATCCTTCTTCATCACAAACATCAAAATGTACTAATACATATAAACCCCTTGTTCAACAACTCCTAAATCTACACCTTAAACTCCTCTACTAATTCCACCCTATAAGGTTCTTGAGATATAGGATAAGTTTTAGGTACTAGACTGGTCTCAAAAACAAACTCTCAAGGTAGTAGAAAACTTAGAAACTCATCAAAAAATACATTCTCAAATTGTTACACTATGTGACCAGATATATAATGACCCAAATTCATTTTAGCTAGATAATTTGGATTTAATCATAGAGGTTGAGTTATGATCTGTGAACTTGGTGAAACATGCTAAATATGCTTGGTTTTAAATAATTATGGTTGGTAAGAAAAAACCCCAAGTCAAATTTCTTTGGATTACTGTGATTCCAATATCCAATATAAATCTATATGCTCTGAATTCATGTATATATTGAGATCTAACAAGATTTTGTGAAACAAAATCCTATTGTAACATTTTCAACTCAAGGGGTCTCAATTCACTCATTTCTATAAAATGATATCATATGAATAAAAATTGTAAAATGATATTTGATGATAAATAAAATTGTGTAGTAAAAGTTTTTTTTGTTTTAAATGTGACTTGTATTATTTTGAAAGTTGGGCATATATTAGATAACTAATTTGGATGTTTGCTGGACCTGATGGTCAGTCAAGTTTCTCTTAGAAAAAACCCAACCAACCGTGTTATACATATTGGAGTGCAACAGTGTGGTAATTGATTTTTAGTCATTTGTTTCTAATACCAAATCAGATGAACTTTTAAATATAACTTTCTAACAAATTCATACATCATATTGAAGTTTCATTATTATTTGAGTTTATTTGAGGATGAAAAAAATACTACACCAGCTGAGTTCCTAAGGAAGAAACTTAGCCAACGACACATGTTATTGAAATAAAAAAATGCAAGTTTAGGACTTGGTTATAATTGTTCAAAGAACCTAAAATGATGTATATTCAATACCTAAAACTAAGAAAGGTCGCATAGTCCATAAATACACCTAGAAAATGTGATTTAGAGAAATCAGCAGAATTCTAGGGTAATGAAGAAGTCAAATCTAAAAGAATAGAATATTTCAGGTTGATAAAGCTTTTGGAATCAAATAAGTTTATCAATGGTCACTAGAATTTAATCACAATTATTCTCTCCTATGTTTGAATTCCATCCTTGATCTAATTTATATCAAAATAGTAAAAAATTTTCATCTTTCTCATTCATTCCTTGCAAGTCTTCCTTTCTAAAGTTATCCAAATTAAAGGAGGAAGAAAAGGATTCAGCTTCTAAGACTTGAAAAGATTTTTGAAATTTTAGTCAGTCGGCTATATTTTTGTGGTGTTTGACACTTGAGGTGAGTGGGTATCTCACTTTGAGATGTTTAATGATGTGGAAAGCTTAATTAGACTACCTGGAAATCAATGAGATTCTTGCATGTATTTCTAGGATGTGGGATAGAAATAAGAAAATTTCTTGGGAAATTAAATATTGCATGTATCAGATTAAGTTTTAGTAACATCTATTATTTTAGTTCATGACTTTTAGACTTAAATCCTAGTGAAAGCTTTTTTTAGAAGAATTACATTGCTTTATACTAATATTGCCTAAATAGCTTAAATGTACAATAGGCTTAGAAATATATTATGCATGTATGTAATATAAGTTGAATGAATTAAATATGATTTTTGGTATTATGCCATGTGGGATAGCTATACGATGATTGTATTGGAACACATTGTAATTGATCTTTTTTAAATAAAGGCAACTACAATAATTATGTTTTCTTCAATATGAGATAATGAATAAATATAATAATTCCTAAGAATGAATGATCATGTAATTTCAGGTTGAGGACCTGAATAAGATATCATGTCTATGCTAAGACTATCCATTCAAGTCTAGGTCCCTAGCTGGATATTATTGTGGAAATTAGGATAACAATAATACATTAAGGCTAGTGTGTGTGTTGGCTAATGAATACGTCTCATTAGTCATGATATTCAATATCAAGTCAAACACATATGTACTTGTTATGAATGTGTACGAGATATATCCAACATGAGTATGATACATTGAACCCGTTAATGGTTGTTGAAAACATATCCCATGTGACAATGGTGATTGTGGTCCTTAGACCTGAAGTCACTACAATTATTACATGGTGGTTGTATACTTTAAGACTACCCAACATGACCATAATAAGGGTTACCATACAGATTGTGCTTTCACATGCATAATTTTATGAGTGATGTAGATGGAATTTGTCCCTTCTATTGGAGTGATTTCCCAACAACTTGATGAGTGAGACTATAAAATGAATAGGATTATGTGATCCAACATATGATGCCGAAGTCATATGTAACTCAAGTAATCTATAACACTTGTCGAAGAACAAAGATTTAGCATTAAGAGATTGACATTTCCATGCCTTAGATTCAATCTGGATATTGGATATTGGACATAAAAGGATTACACAATCACTATTACACTTGTCACAATACTAGGTTAAAGTTGTTCTCCAACATCTCCAATTAAATGGGTGGCAATGAAGTCATTCTCGATACCAATAATTGTCTATGGGATCTAAGATTATTATAAAATTGTACTATAAATGTAATTTGGAGCCTATATGGGCACACCCATAGGATGCATAGGGATGAGGAGTATAATAATAGACACATGATTAATTAGTTATTAAGTGGTTTCAAAAATCAATTGAATCATTAAAGTACTGACTTTCTGCCCAACTGGTTGATTGGAAGGTCCGCTCACCCAACTCGATAGACTAATCAATTGACTGGAAGGTCTAGTTGATTAACTAGGTGAAGATCCCCCAATTGATCTTCTAGCTACCCTGATCAATCAATTGGATGTCCTAGTTGATTGACTAGACAAGATCAACCCATCGATCAACTAGCAAGTCAAGTTGTTTGACTAAATTGGATTAATGATTGCTTGATCAGATCTAGTAGGTTGAGACCTAGTCTATTCGATTGATTGGACAGGCCAATCGCTTGATTGGATGTCTCGGGCGGGCCACTATAAAGTAGATCACCAAGGATAGTTGATCGAGTGGCTCTCTACAAGTAGACTGCTGAAAGTCAACTGGTGTCTTTTCATTTCCCATGGTTAATCATGGACCCTACTTCCATACCTTCCCTAAAAATAGAGGCATGATGGGTAGGGTTTTGGTTACACTGTTGGACTTTCTGTATTATCCAAAAGGTGAGAGATAAGGTAAGATTGTGTAGTGCTATCACATTTCTAAAGATAAGGTTGCTCCTTCCTGCCAATTTTTGGAGAGTGAAGTGAAGTTCCCCTCATCCTTTTAGATGATAGAGATGTAGATGTAATGGAGCATACATTGGGAGAATATGAACAACACCTCCTCCTTCTTTATTCATGTGATCACTATCGTCGTATCTACTCTGCAAAAAAGGTATGCATAACATTGTTTCCTTTCTGGTATATCATTGTTGATAAGACCTTCTTGTGGGATTGTGGATAATATTAATTTTATTCTGCCATTGTGCACGAAACCTTCATGAATCCATATAGTGGTATCAGCACCACTCAAAACTATAGTATATCAAGATTTATTAATGATATGATCAGATTTATTATATGAAGTTTGTGTCATTACATGGGATGTGGACGATGAAACAACATGCATATCATGTTTTATTCCACATACATCTACATATAGATATTTGATATGAGAGATGGGGTCAACTATGGGAAAATGTGATATTTCCTAGTGCATGGCAGTAAAATGCCCCATACACGGGTGCCACCCCTATGTACCCATCCTAGTTTGCGTGGATGTCAAAGATTTATTCATGGAGAGTGTCCCACATGGCACTAGTACAGAACTGACCTTTAGTGTCAGTTATTTAAGGCCTATGGCATCAGTTTCAAAGTGACACCCAAGTGGGCAGTGCTAAAAGTCAAAACCTTCAGCGTCGGTTTTAACACCGATGTCGTAACCCTTCCCGCCACCAAAAACGCATCAGCAAGGGCACTATAGGCGTTGGTTATTCAATAAAACTGACACTATATCAAGGTCAAAGACATTGGTTATTCAATAAAAATGACACTATATAACCCTTCCCGCCACCTATAAAATGTGCCAACAAGGGCATCATCAGCATCGGTTTTATATATATAACTGACACCCACAGCCACATAGACGTCAGTTTTTTGCTAATAACCAACAATGTATGTCTTTGTTGTCAGTTTTATACTAATAATCGATGCCTATTTTATGATTTTTTTTCTTATTAGTTTGCAGACATGCTGTCCAGCTGGTCAGTAGGATGCAGAACCTGTAGTTCAATTCTGAACAATAGCTTTACATCATCCATTGATATCAGCCAACAATAGGCCACAAACCTACAAAATTAACAAGATAGACAACAGTTTATGATCACACACATTTAGCAACCTGCAGTTCCATTCATTTCATCACTTTTCGCATTCAGACACATGTAGAAACATTTATGTATTGATCATCTTCACATTCACACATACGACAATTCAGAAAAATTCATTCACATTCACACAAAAATAATTATGTGGACAAAGTTTAGAAATATCATTCTTTATTCATCATCATCATTATCGCCATCAGTATCCCAATTATATTTAAAAATTCCCACTACTTGTAGGGATTTTTCCCATTCTTCTCTTACCTCATCTAATTCTTCCCTCGTATAGGGAGTATGTACATCTAATAACTTTTCATCTGTAGTCAAATTAGTTTTAAACACCTACAAAGAGAATGACACATATATATAATTAATAATATATAATAAGATTGATATATTTCATATTATCTAATGAGACTATATATAATACCTTATGTATAGTATCGATTTTCATTGTGGCATGTTTGATCATTAGGTCCATAAATCACATCACATAGTATGCACATGCCCAGCCGTTGTCTTGTGTAGCACACTATAAATTGAAACATACAAATTATTCAAAAATACAAATAAGCACAATTCACAGAAATAATATATACATTGGAGTCGGGAAATTACTTTCACATTCTCCCAAATTAGTGATTGATTCTTTTTCTTGGGGACATTTCCTCCAGCTTTTTTGAACTCATGTAAATCCCTACATGTTAATGTAACAAATTAAATTGCATAATTAAATATTAATGTAATAACAGATGTTAACGGATATAAAAAATATGAAATATTTTTCACGGGAATAATGGCTTTTTCATTGTGTGTCCATATAATATATTCAATTCATTCCCCACAGGATCTAGATAATAGACATGAACGTCTTCGGGATAATAACTACTAACTCCCAATGCCTACCACTACAGGTAAGAAAGTTAAAAATTAATAACTCAAAATCCACAATAAAAATGTAATTTTCTTACTCGACATTGAATGGAGCTATTATCACCGTCTTCTTTTTTTTGCCAAAATATTTAAAAGAGGCACAGCAGTATGAAGTAGTTGAAGAAGGGTCTTTATCTACAAGACTAATCAAAGATGGAACCAAGAATCCCACATGAAAAAATGAAAAATATGTACATATCGTGTGTAAGTGGCTACAAAACATATATTACATATGCATTAATATATAAGAAACCAGATTACTGTATATAAAACAACGTATATGGATGTATAAACAAGATCTCACCATATCCATAGCTCTATCATAGATGTATTCAGCCAATCATAACGAAACAACTCCAAAATATCTTGTATAAATAGCTCGTTATCGTATGATTGACCTGCAGCATCCTTCAGAATAGAAACATTTATAGGGAAATTTGGATCATGTCTGTCGATACATACTACCATACCCCTACAATTAGGACCTAACGAGGCATGTAGGTCCCTTGGAAGCCAACTTGGTACTTCAGGAGGTGGAGGTAGAGGTCGAGATGTAGCGGGTGTCTTCCTTTTGACCTGTATATATAATTTCAAATCAATTGACTCATATATACACACTAAAAAATTAATAGAATGTAAAATTACCATATAATATTAGTATAGACGACATCTGCTTTGGGCCACATTATCACTCTGCCTTCTGCCTCAGCAAGCATTTCAGAATCTGGGTGGGCATATGGCAATGCAAGATCCCTCCAATTGGGGAGTACATGTATTGGGCGCACACGAACCGCACCAGCTGGTACTGGAGTCCCATGAAACATGTCCCCTGGAAGGGTTGGGTAAGCATGTGCCTCTGCAATGATATATTCTCGACTTTTTAGACGGCATAACTTCAACCCCTACAAATTTACGTAAAGAATGTTATATACATATATACATAAACATATCAACTTGAAAAGACTAGATACTATGTCATAAAAATACTTATAGAGGACGTGCTAGGTGGTTCTATAAGATTACTCCCAACCTCTGTAGTAGCAGAGGAGCGGCACACCACAACAACTATCTGAGTGGCAGCTTGAGACGCCTGCCACTTCACCATTGCTTCTTGGACTTTCTTATTAATTAACTCATCTACCTATACATCAACAAAAGAAATACTAGCTTTTTATTATTGAATTCCCTTTCGCAATAACATTCATAAAAAGAACAGGTTACCTCAACATTTGATAGTCCCGCTTTTGGGATAGGTTTGCGTTGTGATGGCCCAAAGAATGCTTTTATGCCCACACCAGTGTATGCACCCCTAACACATCTAGGATGCTCTGGGTTACCAAGATCAATTGTCAAATCATCCCTTGTTCCCTCAGGTATGAACTTGCCTTCCTTCCTCTTCTCATGAAGCTCTCGCTAATCGCCATCAACAGAAATTGGTAAGTAAACATAACAATAATCAATATCGATTGCTCTAAGAGTTGAATTTTACCATTTTTACAGCCGCCTCAGTAGTTGTGGGCTTAGTTATATCTCCCTTCTTCTTTTTTCTCCCAGCTATCCACATAGCATGGCGAGGCAGAGGTGTGGGACCAATAGTAGAGGACTCTGCAGTCTCCTGAGTAGCAGTAGACTGGGTAGTAGATTCAGCCTGTAGTCTTTGGCGAATGCCTGCATAACCTCTTGGACCCATTGTGTGGTCATGCACATTTAGTGCATGCCTTGCTCTTTGAGCATTGATGATAGCCTTGTTAGTAGGCATATTTATTTGGTTAGTAACACTAAAGGTTAATCTTGAATAGGTGAATACATAAGAATGTATATTAATTAAATTGGCAGTTGCGCTTAATACCTTGAATTTATCTGTTTTTCTTTGTGTAACAAACTCGTCCCAGTCTTTGGGGTCCATGTAGTTCCATTGCTCAGGGGCTGCCTTCTTCCTAGATTTATTTTTTAAAAAGAATCCAAACAAAAATTATTAGTGTAGAGTTAGTCAAAAAGTGATCAATGTCTAGAATTGGAAATCAATCAAGAACCTCTTCTCAACATCGCGTATGTAATCTCGGGTGAGATTTTTCCTATAGTTCCTTAGGACCCTCCCACAACGTTACATCATCATTTACGATGAAACTTTTCATCCAGGTCAAATACACTCTACAAAATAGAAATTCTATTAACTAGTATCCTAAAAATTAGTAATTTACAAAAATACAATTGTAAATAATAATAACTCACACATAGTTCCTTTCATACTAAGTCTTTCTTCCCCTTAGGAACTTTATGCCAAGATTCAAAAATAGGACTACAATGGCTACGAGTAAGAACCCCAAGATATGAATAAACGAGTTGCGGTTCACTCTAAATGGATTTCCTGCATGATCAAAATCCATAGCCAGTTTGGGTCCATTGCCCCTTTGTTGTGGTAACTTGTTCATCATTGTGACCCCCCTCACTTTCTCAATTTTTTTTGCTGCTCATCAAGTGCCCCAAGTTCTTCAGGGGGTACATCACCAACCTAAAATTTGACAAAATAAACACACTTACATGATATAACTATAAATGAACATATAGATAGAAATATAGGATATATTTTTAAAACATACATTGTGAGGCAGCACATTGATATCCTCACCCTCACGGTAATCATCATCACGGTCATCATGCTCATTCTCATCCATCTGAAAGTGTCATTAAAAAATCAAACATTTAGCATTTGACATAACTAGAAGATAATAAAACCTTGTAAAGTTCACATTCTGAAAAATAAAACACTTTAAAAAAATATAAACATGCATGCCTCTAATATTGCAATCTTTTACCAATTAACAATCCTTCATTGTGATCTCTACGCACATATAAGTCATCATTATCTTCAATATTTGGTGGTGTTGGCAACCCAACTGAGAATGGACTGGAGTCATCATACTTATCATAGTACTCTTCTTCATCTATAGGATCTTCAATGACATGTCTTTCACCATGAAGAACAACCGACCATTTATCATTTGCAGGATCATCGATATAAAATACTTGTTTCTCCTGTGATGCCAATATGAATGGTTCATCCTTCTCGTCAATCTTTTCAAAGTTCACTAATGTGAAACCCAATTCATCCACTATAACTCCTTTGGTGTTATAAACCCAATTACATTTAAAGAGAGGAATTCTGAAATCTACGTAGTCAAACTCCCATATGTCTTCAATGACACCGTAATATGACATTTTAGCTTCACGTGGACTCTTATCCTTTGCACTTGCAAAAAACAATGAAGATGCTTGATGAGTGACCCCACTATTTTGGACGACACTCTAATCATCTTGAGGCTTTGTGTAATATGAGAATCCATTTATGTCAAACCCTTCATAAGACATAACATTCAATTTTGGTTTAAAGGCAAGTCATTTGATAGTTTCAGTAAGATTATCTAGTGTTTGAGATAGTTGATGTAAGACTTTATCTTCAAACCACTTAATAAATATCTTGTTATGCTCTCTAGCAAGCCACATTGAATTGGCTTGAGGATATTACCACTTGATGAAATTGGTATGTTCCTCGATATAAACACTCACTTCGTCAATGTTGTGTAAAATATACAAGTGACCTTTTTCCAACTACTCATGGCTGATTACTTTCATCTGTGATCCCAAAATTCCTTTGCCAAAATGCTCCTCAATATTCTTTTCATTAATAGGAGTGTCATTGGCACTCAAAAAGTCATTGTAAAAATCCATAACATCTCTCACCACATAACCCTCAATATTACTCCCTTCAGGTCGATAACGGTTTTGAACATCATCTTTAAAAACACTCATGTATCGTGACAACATTTTCACTTCCCTAGTCAAGTGGACAACAAGATGTACCATGATGTCAAAGAATGAAGGAGGAAAATACATCTCAATCTGACATAGGATAACAACCACTTCTCTTTACAATCTATTGAGAGTATCAGGGTCAATAACTTTGCTACACAGACTGTTGAAAAAGAAACAAAGTGTGGTGATTACAAACCTTACATGCTTCAGCAATATAGATCGATTTGCCACGGGAAATATTTGTTGAATTAGAGTGTGACAATCATGAGATTTAAGACCTATCAACTTCAGATCTTTCATTGATACCAATCTACGGATGTTGGATGAGTAACCCTGTGGCACCTTAACATTTACCAAGCATTCACAAAAAGCTTTCTTCTCCTTTCTAGACAATGTGTAACAAGCGGGAGGTAAGTATGTTCTCAGATCGCTACTAACTACTTCTGTTAATTCTATCCTTATTCCTATTTCATGTAGGTCCATTCTGGATTTTATCCCATCTTTAGTCTTACCTGGTATATTCAACAGAGTACCAATGATGCTATCACAGACATTTTTCTCAGCGTGCATGACATCGATATAATGCATGACTGCCAAAGAACTCCAATAAGGAAGATCCCAAAATATTGACTTCTTCTTGACTAAAGATTTGTCACTCTATGTGGCCATGGTAAATTGTGATTTCTTACTAAATTCATTGGAAAAGTCTTTTACTCTTTCATAAACAACCTCCCCTGGTATAGGTTTAGGTGCACTACGTTCCTCATTCCGTCCATTGAATGCTTTGTGCAACCTACGATACAGATGGAATTTTAGAAGAAACCTTCGATGACCAAGATATACATTCTTGCCGCCATGTTTTAGTCGTATTGAATCAATGTTCTCTTCACATACAGGACACACTTTAGATCCTTTGACACTATATCCAAACAAATTCCCATATGCTGGAAAGTCATTAACAGTGCAATACAACATAGCGTGCAAATGAAATGTCTCTCTTTAAGTCATCAATCAGGGGTTCAAGATAAATGTTGATATCATTTCCTGGTTGTTTAGGGCCCCATATCAACAACGACAGCATAACATACTTATTTTTCATACACAACCAGGGAGGAAGATTGTATATAACAAGCATAACTGGACAAGTGCTATGTTGGCTGCTCAATGTCCCGTACGGATTCATCCCATCTGTACAAAGCCCAAGTCTTAGATTCCTGACTTCTACACCGAATTCAGGGTATAATAAATCAATCTTCTTCCGTTGTGGGGAATCATACGCATGTCGTAGGATCCCATCATTATTTTTCTTAACATCTGCATGCCACCTCAAATTCTTCACATCTATCATATTGTCAAACAAGCATTGAAACTGGGATATTATAGGTAGATACCACATCACCTTGGCAGGAGAACTAGTTTTGGACTCCCCCAAAGTCGTCAATTTATACCTTGACGCACCACATTTTGGACAATCTTTCAAATCCACATAGTCCTTTTTAAATAATACACAATCATTCGGGCATGCGTGTATCTTCTTGGACTCCATTCCTAATGTACACAACAATTTCTTTAACTGGTATGTTGAGATTGGTAGCTTGTTTCCTTCAGGAAGAATTTCTTTCAACAAAGACAACAATGACGTGAAGCTTTTGTCGCTCCATCTAATGTTAGATTTCATCTTATACAATCTCAACACAACTCTAAGCTTCGTAAACTTTGTACAACATGTGTATAATGGAATCTCTACATCATGCATAATGTTTCTAAACATGGGAGGTGGATCAGTGTGCTCTACCCCACTACTATCCAGCATCACATCAACGATGTCTACTGGAACTGGTTTGTTCACATCTACATCATCGGAGGGAATTTCTTCTTCCACACAAGCACTTCTATCGACATCCACTGATTTTAGGTTTGAAATCTCTCCATGCCAGTTCCATTCTGTATAGCCTTGTACAATCTCGTTGCACAAACATGACTTTTGATTTCGTCACCAGTGATGACTTTCAAGTTGTTACCGCAATGCCTACATGGACAGTAGAACCTATCTCCAGGTTGTTTCCTATCTTCCTCAGCAAATCTAATCAACTGATCAAGACTAGAAATAAACTCTGGGGTGCAGCGATTTGGAATGGACATCCATGATCTATCCATTCTATGATCAAAGAGAAAACAAGTATATATTAGGGTTTAGGGTTAAAAGATTAGGGTTTATGGTTAAAAGTTTAAGGTCTTATATATAATAAATGTGTACCACATATCCCATTGTTGAACACCTAATCTCACTAGTAAGTGTATAATGTGTATTGGGTTTTCAAGAAAATTTCAACAGCATTTTTCCATTGTTCTCCAAGTACATATGTACTTAGAGAACAAACGGGAAAATGCTACCGAAATCTTGTTGAAAACCCAATACACATTATACACTTACATCCTAAGTGAGATTAAGTGTTCAAGAACAGTCCCAAACTGGGGACTATCCAAGATTTACTCCTAATGAGTAAATCTTGGACGAGTTTCTAGGCCAACAAATACATGTATGTTGTCATTCTTATACCTACAATCCTAGTTTCATCATTCATATCCTAAGTTTTGTGTAACATCATTTAATCATGCTTGTCAGTAGATACTAAATAGTAAATAAACCATGATTCCATATATCAAAGATTTGAATCAAAATGAAGCCTAATTGCACATTAGGAAGTGAGAATATTATACCTCACTTGAAGGTTGAAGAAGAAATATATGCAAATCAACAACAAGTCAATAGCACCTGCAACAACACAAATGCACGATTCAATTCTATTATAATGTATTAATTTAGGGGTCAATCTTGAAGTTTTAAATAGATTTTCATATATCAACATACATACTAGGTCATATTTCAAGTCAAGATTTAGGCATTTAATCACCTTAGGGCGCATACATGATTCACAAGGTATTTGGGTGCACAAAGAATAATATATGTTACTAATTTAGGAGTTCACATAATCATTTTAGAAATCGAAGACCCACATGTGAGTTAAGTTTGAGATTCAACATCAATGTATATTTAACACACATGTTTCAAGGTTCAAAGCACATAATCAAATCAAATTAGGATGCTAGAATGGACAAGTTTGAATCTTATTTCAAAATGCATCAAATTTTACTGAATTGGGTCAAGCATGAGGATTAGAAGCACAAATATATGCAAGCACAAGATTTGTTCATATCCAAAGTTGATTTACAATAGCAACATCTTGTAGTCTTAATCATACCCTAGTCTAGGTATCGCATTCTATAACATTGATTTCAACATCTCTGATGTACATGCATGTTCATCATCAAGATAATCATTACACACAAATGTAGGTATCCTATCATTCATAATTGAGCAATATAGTTAATACAAGATTAGGGGGGATGTGTACAAGATTAGGTCATAAGATAATCACTACTAAATCAGAGAACAAACACATGAACAAACCTGGCGGGGATGGCTGTTGGCGGTTGGTAGATGGAGGAAAAGAAGGAGAAAGAGGACCAACAACAAATGAGGTAGATAGAGTGCGGTGGTAGACAAGCAGGCAGAGCGGTACCCGCAGCCAACTGAACAGCAACTGGAGCTAGGTGGCAGTGGAGGCTCTAGCATATTCCCAAGCTTTGACGTTGCCTCTCAAGCGAGCAAAGGGAGCAACGTCGACGGGGGCAACGACGGCGGGGGAGCAACGGCAGCAGGGGCAATGAAGGCAGGAGAGCAATGACGGCGAGGGAGCAACATCGGCGAGGGAGCAACGACGGTGGGGGAGCAATGGTGGCGGGGGAGCAACGACGAGCGGCAACAATCGCCAGACCTAGTGGGTGAAATCGCAATGAAACAGAGATAATGGGGAAGAGTCTGTTTCACGTTGATGCTATTAAGTTTACCATCGTCGTCGGTTGTTTCAGAAACTGACACCTAAGTACCAAAAGCTTCAGTCACCACAAAAAACAACGCCAAAGGGGGGTAAAAAATTTTGCGGAGATAACGCGCGAACACACATTAGCGTTGGTTATTGTAAGAAAACCGATGACAAAAATGGGGCTGATTTCTGTCTCGCAAAAAAATCTAGTCATCGGTTATTTGGTAAACAACTGACGTCGTATGTGAAATTTTGGAGGTAATTTTTTGCACTGGAAATATTGTGTTTGGCGGGCAATTTTAGGCATCAGTTTATTATTGCACAACCGACCCTAAATAAAAAGCAATACCCGTGTCTAGCCGGTCTTCACATATAGATGTCAGTTTTTGTATACAGCCAACGTTGTAGGGTTTAGGTGTCAGTTTGTTGGATACAACTGACGCCTCTAAATGTGACGTTATAAGCCATTTATGTAGTAGTGTGGATAAAAGAACAAATATTATACACACACATATATATACATATATATGTATATATATATATATATATATATGTGTGTGTGTGTGTGTGTGTGTGTTTGTGTGTGTGTATAGGATATGAATATCTATTAATAATACATGTCATCGTGGAAATATGTTCTATTTGGTGGGTGTGTTGTTATGGCTAAAGACCCATGTGTGTGTGCATGATTTGGATGTGGATGGATCCCTTTGCATTAGAAGTATTTAGCTTGTGTGTAATGACCCACATTTTTTAGTGTCCAAAGGACTTTAAAGTCTAGGATCATTACTCAATCCAGGCTCAGATTCAACAAATAATATATAATAGTAAATATTTACATGTTTTCATAATGAGCTCCTCTAAGGAGTTACATAAATTTTTAGAAGGAACTAACTTATACATATGATAAGAAATACCACTATTTCTAACCCTCCTTGATTAACTTTAGTGTCTTCAACATCTTTCATCTGTAACCTCATGTCCACGAGTCAAATATATCAAGTACCTAAAATGCTGACAAACAAATACACGGTCAGCATGTTTCCATACTGGTATGTGGGTTCATCCAATAGTCACATATACATATATTCAACAATTGTTTAACATCACATATAAACTAGTATTTTCTTTCATATTCTAACCCATACTTGATATACTATCTCAGGTGTAACCACTGTCCATCATTGGACTTATGTGTATTACCCTTTGATCAGTCTAACCTAGGGTTCATAACCTCATCATTTACCTTTCATGATACTCATAAGGGCTTTATAATTTGCATGAAGTAAATAAACAAGAAAGTAGTTATCATTCATTCAATCTCTTAGAGAAACCTCGGAAAATTCAAAAATCAAAACATGTATTCATAAGTGTAACTGCATACCTTTGCTATTCCAGAATATCTCATGTACTTCAAAAGTGAATCCAAGCATGCAAGCAACAAAACATTTAATCAACATTATCTGAAATATGCATACCACATATGTGTCATCGTGTATTCACATTATATTGATTAGATCTAGGTTTGATCCTAAACTAGGGTTTAGGATTGTCTCATGTTAGGACTAGGGATAAGGGTCACAAACCCTAATTCCATTATGTCACGATTTCTAAGATTACAAACTCTAATTATGCATATTAGGAGAAACCCTAATTATCATCTCGAGCATACAAGATTATTAGTGATACCTAGATCATATTATTTGCATTAAGATCCTAGCAAGATATCTGCATTGGTTTCAAAACCCTAAATATACATGTATATGATTATTAATCTAGAAACGTCAATTATTCAACATCACCAAGGATTTCCCATTATATGTGACAATATCTGGTATTATCACGAAACAAACAAATTTCCTTGAGGTAAGGATTATATTCATCAAATCTAGGGTTAATATGAAATAACACATTAGATTCATGTAACTCTTATACTTTTGGAACAAGAAGCATATTTAGACCCTAAAAGTATTTTATTCAGATTCTACTCATTTTTCTGAGAAATTTGATATATAGTTTCATTATCATCTGATCTACCATTAATTATCTACATTATTTGCAAGATAACTCTATTCTGACCAATCATGTGCAGACAAGTCAGCAACTACTAACATATCTGTATTATCTACGTGGCAGAGTCCACCCAATGGTCTCATGCTACCCTGGCCTCTTGTTCCTGCATAGCTAAGTCTAGGGAAGGATTTAAAAGATGAGCATAGCCTTTACCTGACAACATCGAACCAGTGGTAAATGAGTATTTTCTCCCCCTCATTGTCCCCTTCCTCCTTCCGCGAGCCTGCCTCCGGCTAGCCATGGATGCAGTCAACCTAATGGTTGAATCTCTAGTCCTGACTAAGAGAGACAAACCTAAACCTCCTATCCACTCCGCAACGGTTCTCCCAACTCATCAACGTTATCATGACATCTTGTGGTGACCGGATGTCACTCCACAATAAGGAGCTTCAAGCTCTAGGAACCCGATCTCGGGGTCCCTCTGGGTACAATCTCGGGCTCTCCTAAAGGTTGAGGACCCTTCTTGAAGTCCTCATGAATCCCTCACTGATGCTTTGCACCCAAGATGGGGTTGGATCTGCCATGCCTCCATGGCCTTCCAGTTCTCTCACCACAGCCTGGGATGGCCAACAACCTCGACCTCACCTATACTGTGTGAAAGAGCCTGCCAGAGAAGATGTCATGTTGAGGTAGTTATTCTGGGCTATTTGTGGAGGGTTTTACGAGCTCTAAGGATCTCGTTGAGGGTGCTGATAGACTTATATAGATACAGGATTGAGAGAGGAACTGATACTAGTTAGCCTTAACTAATTAGGATTTCAAGAGTTTGGGCATTATCCAAAATCTCCACGATAATGACAGTGGAAGGTGTCAATAGGTTTGGATTTTTCTCCCAAATGCAAAGGCATTATTATCAGGAGATAAGGTGGATTAGAGAGGCTTCAAGGAGCCTGAGAGATGCCAGGACTCTGTTCACAACATTGGATGTGTTGTGTGGGTGAGGGAGATGAGTCTATCCCCTTATTACTACCTGGATTCAAGGTCCAGGTCTGACTAGACTCCCTGGTTCAGAGTTTCCCTTTTTTTATTTGTTTTTCTTTAGATTAAAGTTTGTTGTATGAAGATAATTTCCAATCACACATATATTACCTCCAATCACCTTCAAAATTTTGGATAATCCACATGTTTCTATTATCTATCTTCTACTATAAGTTGGGAGCTTAATTCCTTCATTAATTATCCGAAACATAGTCCCTAATCAAAAAGTGATAATTCTTTAACTAATTTACTAGGCCACATATTATCTTCGAGCATTCTAGAAATTCTCTCATTATCTTATATTTTGATTATCTATCAAACAAAAATATCTTGGATATCTATTATGATCACGAGTAGCAAAATATTCAAATTCATATCCCAAAGACCCATATGTAAACCATGGTTAACCATTTTGGGCTAGTATTGGGTTCTAGGGCCCAAGGCCCATGTCTTAGACTTCTCAAGAGTACATGAGTTTTTTTATATACTTATTTACGAAACTAAGTCTTTTATCATCACAATATCTCAACTTAAGCCATATGTTAACTCATATGCTCAAAATCACATTATTTACTTCAATTGAACATTGAATATGAGTCTAGGGTTTAGAATCATCAACCAAGGTCATATTATTTTCTTCATTATTCTAGATGCATCTTAACATCATAACTTGATTTAGACTTGAAATCTATAAATTTCAAGGATGTAACATTCACCCCTCCTAAAAGTAATTTTGTCCCCAAAATTCAAACACAATTAGGGTAAGGTGAATGATACCTCATGTTTGCCTCAATCCTTAGGGCTAGAAACCATTCTTAGATGGTTTTGCTAGGTTATCTGTGATGGAGTGAACTTTTAGAGGCTTCAAATGCCTAATGATAAATTGAGTTCAAACATTTGAGTGGTAATAAGAGTTCCAAGCCTGATTTGGAAAAACTTAAGTGTTTGATACCATGATTAAGATCTCTTATCTTATGAATTTTTGAAGTTTTTAATTGATTGGTCAAATAGTGGTAACTGGGTACCAAATGTTAATAGAATGAAGGTTAAGTTATGATAAAGTTGTGACTAAAGTTTCATAATATTAGGATGTTCCTAGAGGAAATATAGATGCTGGAAGTTGTTTAGATGACTAATATTGATGCATATAGCATTAAGTTTGAATATTTTGTTAGGCTAAGTTAGTGGGACATTGAATAGCATGTGGATTACTGATGTATAAGAGCAACACAGCCTTTTGCTTGATATACATGATGCTATTGGGTGAACATGTATAGCCACGGATCTGGTTGAGCAGTCTCCATCTCAGCCGCACACCAGGGCTCAACAATACAAGTGTCTTCTACCTAGCGATTATTACTGTATCGTGGGGGGAAACGTCTATGCCGAGCCTCTACCAAGCCCACGTCTGACCGTGGCCTAAGGAAGAGAGAGAGCAGTGGACAGTTTCCTTTGACATAGGGAGTCCTATAGGTAGAACCGTATTTGAAAGCATATGCAAGATTGGAGAGAGAGAACGAGACCTCTCCCACACCACCGTCTTCCCCATCGCAGCTTGCAGATGTCGGAGGCTTTAGGGGCACACACAGAGAGCTATTACTGAAATGGCCACAAGATCACTGCAGATGGTACTTGACCTTGGAGAGTCCAGACGGTGGGGACAGCACTTGGAGGAAGTTAGGAAGAGGAGAAGATCGAATAGAGAATAGGTGATCCGCGTCGCTGACTGGAACTACTCTGGTGGTTTTTGTGGGCGCCGAAGCCCAGTTCATAGACGAAGATGACAAGCTCTCAATGTTCCTAATCGTCTCCATTATTGAGTGTAGTCAGAGAAACAGGGAGACCGCGCTAGATGCGAACGAGAAGGAGATTGCTTTCCTCGGGCGAACACCTGGAGTGTAGACGAGGTCGCCGGAACCGATGATGGACTTAGGATTTGATTCAGAGCAACTTGCCCATGTCAGTTGCTCGCCGGAGTGGAGGTCACAGCGGTGGCTGCGAGACAGGGCGGCACATACCCGTCTGGCAGAGAACGAGCGGAGGGTGCCCGCTTCGCGTGGATCGCGAGAAAGGAGAAGGGCGAGGGGAGAAACCCTGAACCGGATAAATCAAATAAAACTGGGTTCAGAACCCTTGAACTGCCGATTCAACAAGTAACCAGGCGAGACAGGAGCTGAGTGGACATGTGGTGCCAATCTATTCGCCGAAAAAGGTGATTTAGTAAATACTCAGAACTTCAATAATTCGTAGAAATTAGTATGTTTATCAGAAAAATGCAAATAAGGTATAAAAATTCTTAGAAGTATAGAACAACATGGAACTATGATATCAGTCCTTTGAAGCTTAAATGTCAGTAATATCATGTAAGATGATATATACTTATTTAATGGATAATAAATATCAAATGAAGACCTAAAATTATGAGGATGCATCACTAACTCTAAAATATGATTTATAATCCATTTGATATCAGATATTATGATATTGATGTATGAAATCTTGTAATTTTCTCAATATGGCTAATTAGGGTTAATAACCCTAAATAAAATGTAGTAAATACATACATGTTCAATAAATGATGAAATTTACATAACACCCTAATATCAGTAAATGTAAGCTAATGTAGAACTTTGATATCTGTTAGATGCAAAGAATTCATGTTATATGAAGATGATCCATAATACATGGGTTGTAACCCTAATTTGAATAATGTATATAAACTAGGGTTAATATGTGCACAACAAAGGATATGGAACCTAATTTTAGATAATGAACCATAATCTCAAAAATGACATCAGTAAGATAAATCTAAGACAAGAATGCAAGTAATGATGCACATATCCTAATGAACTAAGCTAAATCCTAATGGATAAAACTAGGGTTAAGATTATGAGAATTTGATGGTGATATATGATCTTATCTTAACTAGGGTTTGACCAAGAGTGGTAGTTGATATCAGGGGTGTGATGACTAGGTTATCTCTTGATCAAGGTACACTATTACCTCTTACTTGGCTTATTATATAATATGCTTGTGTTATATGTGTAGTAAAATACTTGGCATATGATATTGGATGAAATGACTGTTTTTGTATGATATGTTGCTTAATTTTCTTTACTTATTGCTATGAACACCTGAAACATAATATATTTATTTTATTATATCCAAGCACTTCAACTCTTTGGTAGTAAAGTGCTAGAAAGTAAGTACTTCAACTCTTTGGTAGTAAAGTACTTAGAAGTGATCCAACTCTTTGGTAGTAGATCACATTGTGAAATAATCCAACTCTTAGGTAGTAGATCATAAAGGCCTTAATGCATTCAACTCTCATGTAGTAAATGCATATGTGATATGATGGAAAAATATGACTAAAAGATATGTGTTTTGTTTTGTTAATAAACATTCATGTTCATGTATGCTTTTGTTATATTCTTCTGTTACTTCCAAGTATTAGTTTTATCTTATTGCCAAGCTTAGTGATGAGAGGTATGTAAAAAGGTACGTAGGCATACTCAGTACAATATTCTTAAATATTGTGCTAACTTGTACCACATGTAGTCTTTTGTTTAGGTTGTTGGCATATGCTTTTGAAGATCCAGGATAATTGTCAGTTGTGTGGCGAGCTGATGTACAGGTGGACCTATTATCTTAAGATCATATTTTTTAGTGGTAGTACATGTATATGTATAAGTTTGTTGTTTAATATGTAATCTCAAATGTTGTAATAATTCATTATGTAATTATATGTTGTATGGTTTTCTTATTGTTTATGTGCAAGTGCTACTATTGTTTCCTTCTGACTTCCTCTAATTTTCTTCTTCTTAGCCTAGTGTGGGGTGTTTAAATTAGGACTCTCACTGAAGTGAGGTTTCAATTTGGATGTCACACATCAGGTTAAGTTTTAGAAAATCTGGAGACGTCACATTATCTTTAATAACTAGTATTGGTACAAAACAATTCTCATATCATTAAGGTTGGAAACCTAATTCAAACTTAGGATATATCCACAACCTCATTCATTGCATCACATTATCACTTGGTATTTTTGATCTCCCTCGGTGATTACATTTTCACCTAAGTTTGAACTATTAATCATCCATCCTAGTATAAGTGTGAGGCAACACCTCCGAACCCTAAACAGTGCCATAAATTTTTCACTTATGCATTCATCTTCACATGTCAATTCCATGTTTACCATATGTGACTACCCAATCTCTAACACACATAATGAGATGAAATATGCATTTGACTATAGCCCAAACACAAAGTTCATTCCATTCCATTAGTAGAGATGGTATATCCTCACATTATCTTCCCACTTCAACTTTTTAAGTAGAATCATTCTCAACATGAGTCTAAACATACTTGCTTGTAATTCATAAAGTCAAATACCTTTTTCTCCCTCACTACTACAGAAACAACATTCAATGTAGCTTTTCTGGGCGTCGGTTATTAAGGTAAACCGACGCCTATATTAGTCAACGTCAGATATTTAAGGAAACTGACATCTATCATCAAAGACCAGCCAGACACGGGTACCGCTTTGTATTCAGCGTCGGTTGGATATAACAAACCGACACCTAAAATCGCTCGCGAAATCCAAATTTCGAGCAAAAAAAATTTGTGTCACATACAACGTCAGTTTTTTCAATAATCACCGATGACTATTCAAGAAGGATATTTCTGTGAAAAGTTCTAATTTCGGTGTCGGTCAATCCTTTGATAACAGACGCTAATAATAGTTCCCGCCTAATGAATCAGCGTTCGTTATCTACAGAACAACCAACACGGTTTGCTTTGGCGTCAGTTTTGTGTAATGACCGACGTCGATTGGTTACTTATTAGCACCCACGCAAAGCAGACTCTTCCCCTTTCTCTATTTCACTGCAATCGAGCATCAATTTTAGGTTTGGAGATTCTGGTGAGCAAGCACCTGCCGCCGCCGCCGCTCCTTCCCCTTGCTTGCGCGCCACCACCTGGCGCTCCTACTGCAACGACCGACTACTTGCTCACCGCTGACACTGTCTCCTGGTCGCTCGGCTTCTCACCGCCGACGCTCCTCTCCTCACCGTCACTGCTCTCTCCTCACTGGCGCTCTGCTCCTGGTCGCCCGCTCACCTGGTACCCTTCTTCTTCCTCTTCATGCTTAGACAATAGGGTTTCTCCGACATGCTCCTTGCTCCTGCTCCTGGCCCCCTACCCCTCTTCCTTCGTCTTCCTCCTCTTCTCATTTTTAATTGAGTTGTACATGCATCAAAATCATTCCTACTTCATATAAGCTCTATATGTATGTACTACTGCACCCATTTACATCTTTATGTATGAACTGCTTTATGTATGAACTGCTGCACCTACATTACATATTTATCATTTGTACATACATTGATGCTCTACTATGAACTCAACTACTAATATTTACTGGTACATTATACTTGTACCTATACATACATTCATACCTTAGTTTTTCTTGTATTGTTATGCATTCAACTAATGTATTATCTATGTAGATGTACTTCATAGTTTGCAATACATATAACGGTATAATGTACATATCATGTACTGCCTACTACTGTATAATACATATTCTATACTATGTTTTAGGAATTAATTGATCATCTACTACTGCCCTCCGTCTCCCTTCCCGTCGCCTGCTCACCTGCCTGCTTGCCTGCCTACTCGCCTACCCTCCATCTCACCCTCTCTCCCTGCTGACGCCCGAATGGGCTCAAACAGAGGTAAACGTCCCCCAAAACCCTAATTAAAAGCACTCTTTCTTGGTCCCCTCAGTAACTAATGTTTCCTTGATATGAGTGTTAATTGATCTAGCTTGCTTACATTCCTTGTAATGCCATCTTTTATGTGCTATGACCCACTAGTCACCTTTAGAGTATTAAAATGATGCAACTTGTACACTTATTAAATTTGAATTTATAAATCCTATGAAATGATATCACCCCACAAAATCAGTAGTCACTATTATGTCTTGTACACTCTAGAATCAAGATCTAATACTCTTATGCCCATTCTAGTGGATTATTATGACCTATGATGACCTAACATGAAACCATGCTCTTAATGATATGATTTTGTTGGCCTAGAAACCCGTCCAAGATTTACTCATTAGGAGTAAATCTTGGATAGTCCCCGGTTTGGGACTGTTCTTGAACACCTAATCTCACTTAGGATGTAAGTGTATAATGTGTATTGGGTTTTTGAGAAAATTTCGGCAGCATTTCCCCGTTTGTTCTCTAAGTACATATGTACTTAGAGAACAATGGGGAAATGCTGCCGAAATTTTCTGAAAAACCCAATACACATTATACACTTACTAGTTAGATTAGGTGTTCAAGGATGGGATAGGTGGTACACATTTATTATATATAAGAATGACATCACATGTATTTGTTAACCGTAGACCCTAATCTTCTCCTAATATATACTTATTTTCTCTTTGATCATAGAATGGATAGATCATGGATGTCCATTCGCAATCGTTGCACCCCAGAGTTTATATCTGGTCTTGATCAGTTTATTAGATTTGATGAGGAACATAGGAAAGAACCTGGAGATAGGTTGTATTGTCCATGTAGGCATTGCGGTAACAACTTGAAAGTCAGCACTGGTGACAAAATCAAGTTCAATGTGGCTTGCTAGAGAGCATAACAAGACTTTTACTAAGTGGTTTGAAGATAAAGTCTTAAATCAACTATCTCAAACACCAAATGATATTACAGAAACTATCAAATGCCTCGCCTTTAAACCAAAACCGAATGTTATGTCTTATGAAGGGTTTGAAATTAATGGGTTCACATATTACACAAAGCGTCAAGATGATAAGAGTGTCGTCCAAAACAGTGGGGTCACTCTTCAAGCGTCGACTATGTATTTTGCAAGTGCAAAGGATAAGAATCCACATGAAGCTAAAATGTCATATTACAGTGTCATTGAAGACATATGGGATTTGACTACATAGATTTTAGAATTCCGCTCTTTAAATGTAATTGGGTTGATAACACCAAAGGAGTTATAGTGGATGAATTGGGTTTCACTTTAGTGAACTTTGAAAAGATTGGCGAGAAGGGTGAACCATTCATATTGGCATCACAGGAGAAACAAATATTCTATATCGATGATCTTGTAAATGATAAATAGTCGGTTGTTCTTCATGGTAAAAGACAGTTCATTGAAGATCCTATAGATGAAGAAGAGTACTATGATAAATATGATGACTCCAGTCCATTCTCAGTTGGGTTTCCGACTCTACAAAATATTGAAGCTAATGATGACTTATATGTGTGCGGAGATCACAATGAAGGATTGTTAATTGATAAACGATCATAATTTTAGAGGCATGCATGTTTATACTTTTTTATTGAAGCTAAATGTTTGGTTTTTTAATATCAATATCATTTTCTGATTTGATGTTTCATTATCTTCTAGTTAATACAAATGCTAAACGTTGTGGGAGGGTGGTAAGGAACTATAGGACCAATCTCACTCGAGATTACATACGCGATGCTGAGAATAGGTTCTTGATTGATTCTAATTCTAGACATTGATCAGTATTTCACTAACTCTACACTAATAATTTTTGTTTGTATTCTCTTTGAAAAATAAATATAGGAAGAAGGAAGCCACACAGCAATGGAACTACTTGGACCTCAAAGACTGGGAGGAGTTTGTTACCCAAAGAAAAATAGATGAATTCAAGGTATTAAGCGTCACTCCCAATTTAATTAATACAAATTTGTATGTATTCACCTATTCAAGATTAAACTTTATTGTTACTAACCAAATCAATGTGCTAACTAACTAGGCTATCAGCGATGCTCAATGACAACTACATGTTACGACCACACAATGGGTTTAAGAGGATATGTAGGCGTTCGTCAAAGACTATAGGCTATGCAGGACGGCCATGACATAGCTATGCAGGTGTTCGCCAAAGGTTATATAGATATATAGGCAGCAAGCCATGAAATAGCAAAAGAAGCCACAATGAAGAGAAGCAGGATACAAATACAATACATAAAGTGCAGCACGCACAAGTGCTTCAGATTCATATAACAACATGACAGACTAACACATATATAGTGTATAACAACAGCAGCGTCGAATTTACATACAACACTAGCTTAGTACATATATAGTGGGACTAAGGTGACGATCCCACCTGCTAAAATAGGTTACCAATAACTACATGTTACGACTGGGAGGTCATGATTCAGCAACCGTATGCATTAGCAGGAGGACAAACAGATTTCACCGTTTGTGGTGAAATCTGGTTGTCCTCCTGCTAATGCATACAGTTGCTGAATCACGACCTCCCAGTCGTAACATGTAGTTGTTGGTAACCTGTTTTAGCAGGTGGGATCGTCACCTTCATCCCACTATATATGTATTAAGCTAGTGTTGTATGTAAATTCAGTACTGTTGTTGTTATGCACTATATATGTGTTAGTCTGTCATGTTGTTATATGAATCTGAAGCACTTGTGCGTGACACACTTTATGTATTTTGTAAATGAATATAGATGTATTTTGTTATATGAATCTGAATGTGTATACATATCTGAATGTTGATAGATGTATTTGAATGTTTCTACATGTGTGAATGTGAAAATTGAATTGATGTCTAAATGTATCAATGTATCTACTTGTGTGAAAAGTATATTTTTTTGATTTTGCAGGTTTGTGGCATGTTTTTTGGATGATATCAATGGATGTCGTAAACCTACAGTTCAGAAAATTGAACTGCAGGTTCTCATCCTGCTGACCAGCCACAAAAGGCCTACAAACTGATAAGAAAGAAAAAATTAAAATGAAGGCGTCGGTTATTTATAGAAAACCATCATCAATGGCTTACAACGTCGGTTATTGTATAAAAACCGCCTCCTAATGTGACAAACAACCCGACCGTGCAGGAAAGCATGACCGTGGTGGAAAATGGTGTTGATTATTCGTACAAAACTGACGTCGATAGGACTAAACACGGTCGTGCAAGGAAGCACGGTCGTGGCGTCTGGGAATATGGCGTCAGTTTTGATTGGTAAATCGACGCTGAAAGTGTCGTAGATGCCGCCCTTTTTGTGGTGCGAACCCTTTTGGCGTCAGCTTACGAAACCTAACCGACACCTATAGTTTCCATGTTGGTGCGAAGTCTAACCGATGCTGAAGAATTTGACCTTTAGCGACGCCCACATAGGCGTCGCTTGAGAACCGTCGCTAAAAGGGGTTAAACAATCGACGCCAAAGACGTGTTATGTAGCAGTGCCTTGAGTTAGTACATAAATCCTATCATTATTACATGACTTCATGTATATATATATATATATATATATATATATATATATATATATATATATATATATATATGTATATATAGGGTATATATTCACTACCCTCTCAGGTAACTAACTTTAGTTACCCATGGATCTATTTTGTAATAGAAGGGTATCTATTTGTAATGAGATAGACAACATTTGTAATGAGATGTCCAAATTTGTAATACAAACACTCATTTTGTATTACAGCATAAACTGTTGCCATAAATATCATTTTTACTGTAATCAGGCGTGTAATACAAAATGAGTGTTTATATTACGAATTTGGTCATCTCATTACAAACAATGTCTCTCTCATTACAAATATGTATCTTTCTATTACAAAACAGATGCACGGGTAACTAAGGTTAGTTACCCGCACGGGTAGAAAATGAATGGCCATATATATATATATATATATATATATATATATATATATATATATATATATATATATATATATATATATATATATATATATATATATATATATATATATATATATATATATATATATATATATATATATATATATATATATATATATATATATATATATATAATACATATACATATACATATACATATACATACATATACATATATATACATCGCATGTAGCCGGCAAGGGAATAGCCCGGTTGGCGAATTCTGCTGGTCCCCAATGAAGGGACCCGGGTTCGAAACCACACGGAGAATCATCTCTTGATTTATCACCCTCCCGGGCGTCCGGCCTCCGCCACGGGTTATGGGATAGGGGGGATAAATATTTCTCTCTTAATCCCATATATACATCACATGTATTATGAGCCTTAGCCACTTCCTTAAGGTCTCTAGGGGTCTAGGTACCTTTGTAGTGATCTCATCCTTATGCATAGAGGAAATGCCTCCCACATTCACCCATTAGGCCACATGATCATCATGAAGGTAGCTACTCTCCTGAGCCATGGACCTTGGGCAAACCTAGTTGTTACCTCCCAACCACATGGTCTTGTGCATTCAGGGCACAATCAACTCCTACTCCTGTCAGTCATATGTACCTTTAATACACCCCACTTGATCTTAGGAATGACTTAGGACTCTACCTTTTCCAATGGTTTCTTTGATATGTCACATCTTTACAACTTTTAAGCACATTATCCTCTCATATAATTATTTTGACCAGAATTTCCTTCATCTCTCTCTCTTAAGTACACATTATCCACCGTAGTCCCAACACTGGGCTTAAGCCACCTTCCCTATCTGGGCTAGGTGCCATGTCGGTCTTCCCTACCCGGGGCTTGACCTCTCTGTGACCTTCCCTATCTGGGGATGGATCATAAACATTTGCACACTGGAATTGGACCACCTTCCCTACCTAGGACTTGGTTCCATACCAGTCTTTCAAACCTGGGGCTTCACCACTTCATGACCTTCCCTATCTGGGGCTTGGCCGTCCATACTATGAAATTAGGCCACATTCCCTTTCTGGGGCTTGGTGCCATATTGGTCTTCCCAATCTGGGGTTTGACCACTTGTGTCCCTCATATATGGCATACTTGGGTTCAAAGAATGCAGGTGTTTTCATTTTTATATCCTTAATTATCCACCTTTAGGTGACAGTTAAGGTTACCTCAATATTTACATTGGTTTATTCAACTTACCTTTCAAGGGAATGTCCTAGGGTGCCTTCTTGGGTCATAGGAGGAAGTTAGGCTCTCTAGCCATAACTTGACTCCATGGTCTAAGGTTTTGCCTCCCCCATAGGTCATTTTCCCACTATTGGGTTGACCCACCCTGGGTTGGTACACTAGCCCTAAACGTTTCATTTATATTCAAAACCCTTTATGTGCATCATGCATGCATTAGTCCACGTACTTGGATGCATGGGAAACTAGGGTATCTAAACTGAATTACTCCAACTATTTGGTTTTTCCACTTTCCTTCAACCCTACTTAGTGTTTAGTTGGTAGGGTTATTATTTAACCCATACTAATCCAATTACCCAGGATTAGGGTTAGGGACTACACCAGGTATCTTAAGGTTTTAGATGTCCCTTGACTCATTACGGTTTTTATACTTTAATGGGTTCTCCCAATTCAAGTCCTTCATCTATAAATCAGCTTACCCTTACTTATACATTTCTAATATTTACCCTCACTAGAGTGACCTACACTACAAGTTACATATTTTCACATTTACTTCTCTAATTAACAATTTTTGTTGTATTTTGAAATTTATAAACTATTAAGTATTAATTTCTAAATATGGGCTCAGATACCAAATGTAATGACCCACACTTTTCAGTGTCCAAAGGACCTTAAATTCGAGGATCATTACTCATAAATTCCAGGATCCGATTTGACAAATAATATAGAATAGTAAATAATTTCCACTAATGAACAAATACTTACAGGTTTGCATAATGAGCTCCTCTAAGGAGTTACATAAATTTTTAGACAGAACTAACTTATACATATGAGAAGAAATACCACTATATCTAATCCTCCTTGATTAACATTAGTGTCTTCAACATCTTTCATCTGTAACCTCATGTCCACGAGTCAAGTATATCAAGTACATAAAATGACGACAAACAAATGTGTGGTCATCATGTTTCTATATTGGTACGTGGGTTCATCAAATAATCACATATACATATATTCAACAATTCTTTAACGGCAGATATAAACTAGTATTTGATTTCATATTTTAACCCATACTTGGTATACTATTTCAGGTGTAACCATTGTTCATCATTGGACTTATGTGTATTACCCTTTAATCAGTCTAACCTAGGGTTCAGAACCTCATAATTTACCTTTCATGATACTCGTAGGGGCTTTATAATTTGCAAGAAGTAAATAAACATGCAATCAGTTATAATCCATTCAATCTCTTTGAGAAACCTCGGCAAACTCGAAAATCGATACATGTATTCATAAATGTAACCACATACCTTTGCTATTGTAGAATATCTCATGTACTTTAAGAGTGCATCCAAACATCCAAGCAACAAATCATTCAAACAACATTGTCTAAAATATGCATACCACATATGTGTCACCATGTATTCACATTATATTGATTAGATCTAGTTTTGATCCTAAACTAGGGTTTAGGGTTGTCTCATGTTAGGATTAGGGATAAGGGTCACAAACCCTAATTCCATCATGTCATGATTTCTAAGATTACAAACTCTAATTATTCTTATTAGGAGAAACCATAATCATCATCTCGAGCATACTAGATTATTAGTGATACCTAGATCATATTATTTGCATTAAGATCATAGCAAGATATCCACATTGGTTTCGAAACCCTAAATATACATATATATGATTATTAATCCAGAAACATCAATTATTCAACATCACCAAGGATTTCCCATTATATGTGACAAGATCAAGTATTATCATGAAACAAACAGATTCATTGAGGTAAGGATTATATTCATCAAATCTAGGGTTAATATGAAATAACACATTAGATTCATGTAACTATTATACTTTTGGAACATGAAGCATATTTAGACCCTGAAAGTATTTTATTCAGATTCTACTCTTTTTTTTGAGAAATTTGATATATAGTTTCATTATCATTTGATCTACCATTAATTATCTACATTATTTACAAGATAAATCCATTCTGACCAATGGTGTGCAGAAATATCACCAACTACTAACTTATCTATATTATCTAAGTGGCACAGCCCGCCCAGTGGGCTCACACTGCCCTGTCCTCCCATACCCACATGGATAAGTCTGTGGAAGGATCTAAAATATGAGTATAGCCTTTACGTGAAAGTGTCGTACCAGGGGTAGATGACTCTATTCTCCCAACATCGTCCCCTTCCTGCTTCCCACGAGCCTACCTCCTGCTAGCCATGGATGCAATCAACCCGATGGTTGACTCTCTACTCCCAATTGGCAGAGACAAACCTAAACCTCATGTTCACTCCGTAGTAGTTCTCCTGACTCATTGACGTTCTCACGACGTCCTGTGGTGGTCATATGTCACTCCGTGATAAGGAGCTTCAGGCTCCAGGAACCTGATCTTGGGGTCCCTCTGGGTACAATCCTAGGCTCTCCTAAAGGTTGAGGACTCTTGAAGTCCTCGTGAATCCCTCAATAATGCTTTGCACCTAAGATGGGGTTGGATTTTCCATGCCTCCATGGCCTTCCAGTGCTCTCACCGCAGCCTAGGATGGCCAGCAACCTCGGCCTCCCCTCTACTGTGTGAAAGAGCCCGCCAGAGAAGATGTCATGTTGAGGAAGTTATCATGGGCTATCTGTGGAGGGTTTCACAAGCTCTAAGTATCTCGTTGGGAGTGCTAATTTCCTTATATAGACACAAGATTTATAAAGGACCTGATACCGGTCAGTCTTAACTAATCAAGATTTCTAGAGTTTGGGCATTATCGAAAATCTCCACAATAATGACAGTAGAAGGTGTCATTAGGTTCGAATTTTGCTCCCAAATACAAAGGCATCATCATCAGGAGATAAGGTGGATTAGAGAGGCGTTGAGGATCCTAAGGGGTTTCGGGACTCTATTCACGGCATTGTATGTGTCGTGTGGGTGAGGGAGACGAGTTCGTCCCCTTACCACTACATGGATTCAGGGTCTAGGTCCGGCTGGACTCCCTCATTCAGGATTTCCCTTATTTATTTATTTTCTTTAGATTAAAGTATGTTGTATGAAGATAATTGTCAATCACACATAGGACCTCCAATCACCTTCAATATTTGGGATGGTGACGTACACACATATTCTAATCAGCTTGTCGCTCATTCAAATCTAAAGACACTACATGCAACATGTACTTGGAAAATGCTGCAGGTCACCCTACTGATTGATTTTCTTGGTAACTAATCAATGGCATACTGACAGTTCATTGGACTAGAGGTATACTCCTCAAAGAGGCAACCCAAACAACAACTCATCCAATGCTAAAGACAAAACAAATGTATTTGACTGAAAGAAGATTCAATGTTAAACACATTATTAAAGGCAACACAACGATGCTTCATTCTTTCATAGGAAGGAGAGCTACATATCTATTATAATTATCCTCTTTATGATAGATAAGTTCACACACTTTCTATTCAAACATGATTGATACTGACATGTAATTGCAGTGACTAAGTGATTGGCCCCTTTTTGTAATTACTTTTTTTATTTCACTAACTAGTCAATGCATATTTTTTGCGGTGACTGAGAGAACACAACTCAGACAAGCTTGGTTTGGTAAATTCTGAAGGCATGAGAAGTAATGGTCCCATCATCCCCTATTGAGCTAAATCAGCATGTATTACTATCCACAAAGTGTCTTTGGTGTGATTTGAACCCATGTCCTTAACATAAACTTACTGAGGTCTTACCACTTGGACTATTATGTCCAGAAAATCAATACATATTTTTTATTAATGTATTGTAAAGCAATATTATAATGTGTTTATTTATATGTTAGTTGACCTTTTAAAGTATGTAGAACAAGTTCACGTAAGTTATGAGAAAAAATGCTCCATTTTTTATTGTTTACTTTCTTTAATATAATAGCATGATATCTTTATTCATAGTTAATTGCAATTCTGATAGAATGGGCATTTCATCAAAGTAATAAGAAACATGCTCCATACTCCTAAATCTCAGAACAAATTGTGTGGACCAAATTAAGTTGACAAACTTACTCAAGAATATATCCACAAAAAGCTATTCATATCATATTTGAACAACCACCATTGTTTGTGTAAATATCAAGAGGCGGCGTCAGACCAACATAGTTGTAGGTAGGAAGAGAATAGTCATTATGAGTGGTTACTAGAGTGGAGTGACATCAAGAAAAGAACTTCATATTTTAATAGATAGACAAAGGCTTCTGGAATTTGGACGACTCTTATCTCCCTAAAATCCTAAGACCAACTTAGTTTTGTTGCTTACTGATAGACATGATAACTAATACTAAACACATGTCCTATCATTTTAATATTCCTCCTCCACATGTTGTGTGGATTATAGGTAAGTGACTTACATAACTGGTTACTTTGGACTTATATAGGATCTTGTTAAATATACATATTATTTAACTAGTTTTAAACTTAACCAGAATTATTGTTGATCAACTAACATCAGATGTTGATTTCTAGTGGTCTCTTATTATTTTGCATGCTCATCGAGCAATATTACTTTTATTAGAGAGTACATTAAGGGTTTTATTGACATTCAATCCCAATGGAAATGCATAAGTTACCTAGATCTTTGGTTAAAATGGCATGTTGAAGCCTTCTTTCAATAGTATAGATTCCCTGAGAGAATGATGGTGATAACCAAGTTACATGACACCATAAATAAAAACAATAGAGATACCTTCACAACTTGTTATCCATTAAAGGTTTTCATAATTTTCTATGATCCTCTTTTCTTCCCCAAGGTCAACATCTTCTCCCTTAATTAGTCCTAGGGACAAGGAAACTACAATATATAGAAAAACATGGTGTCCAGGGAATGGAAATTTTGCTACTATAGGGGACAGAGAGAAAAAAGGTTGTTTATGCTTTTGGAAGTGACCATGATGCTTTATATTAATCACATTTAAGATCTACCTTTTTATGTTAATTAATATTGATCATGATGTAGGATTATGCCTTTTCTTTATCTATACTTTTTAGACCTTGGACATTGACACCTATCAATTTTTTGCAAGGGTGAAATAGTCTACTTAGGATGAATAAACCCACCATGTTTTTTTCAACATTCTCAAGGTGAAGAATCTAGACCAACAAGAGAGACATAAAAGGCACAACATGAGGTAGGTGGATAATTGAAGCCCATGAATCTCACAATTAGTAATGTTTTGGCATGTGATTTTAGTTTTCTTTTACTCATTTCCATTCCTATTATGTTCATTTAGAGCATATATGTGTGAACAATAGGATGTGTTCATTTAGGGTGTGCTAAATTACAAGGTTTAAAAAAAATTACTTAGTTCAACGTCATATATCTCTATAACATAGGACTTTTTTTTAAAACCTCACATGTTTCAGGAACTAATGACTTGCTTTATCCTATCTATATGAGCTTCAAGAATTGTGAATTTTCAAAAGTGATTCCTGCTTGATAAAAGCTTTTAATGGTTTAGGCCGATGTAGGATCTTGTGGTTCTCTTTGAAGAAATTTTAGTGGATCTTGGCATGTTTCCCTCTCTATTTTCATGGTCATTAGGTAAATTTATCAAGCTTTCATGTTCTTATTTTGAAATTTTAGGTCATAAACCTCTGTGTTTAATATATCAATGTAGGCATTCCTAAGAAAAACTCCTCATCAACATCCCTCCTATCCAAATTTTTGTTTATTGCAACTTTGACATGATCATCTAATTGATATATATATATAAACAATTGGTTGGATAGTAGTGATATGGAAGTATCATATCAATATGGCTTCCATGGAGGAAACCTTTATTGTATGTATCCTTTGAGTTTTGTGTGTGGTAAATTCATCTAATGACAATGAGTCGTATCAGAAATTATTTGGGAAGGCATCCAACTATTCCCCATAGGGTGTTGGTCCTTCATTGGACTACTTAAGAATAATTCCCTTTACATGTTTTCTGACTACATTGAAATCTTTAAACCATTCTCCTAGCTCAATTTTGAGTTTGCTAATTCTCATCCCCCTTCTTTTCTATTGCACTAAACTATGTAGTTAACTTGCAAAACTTAAACATGTAAATGATTAATATTTGTTATTACTAGCTTTGATCTTTTGACGATCATAACCATGTTATTGTGATCAAATATGTTCTAGTTAGATTCTCTTACTGATATAGTTTTAATTAGAGAACATGTTTTCATTGAAATTTCTAAAGTTATTTTTCTAAATATGGAGTCTTCTAGTAGATCTAGTATATAGTTAATGTTGTGTTGTGTAGTTATTATATTGTTATATTATTAAGTGAGAATAGTCATGACATTGTCCTCCATAAGGTCCATATCTGCAAGTTTTACAATTTTCTTTACTCTTTTAACAATTAATCTTCTAAAATGGGACTTTTGATTTTTTATTTGCATTTGGTTTTATCTTTGACCAGGAATTGTTCGCTCTTGTCTTGCTCTATCAAAAATGAAAGAGGCTTTACATACTGCCAAAGAAGCAATGAAAGCCATGCCATAGTCAACAAAGGCTCTCAAGTTAGTTGGTGATGTTTATGTTAGTAGTTCGGGCGGAAAAGAGAAGGTACTTTAATTCATTGTCAGTAGAGTGAGATTCTATATATTTTACACTAAGTCAATCCCTTGAAGCATTTAATTTCTTTTCACTTTGTTTTGTGGAACAAAACTTTTTTTCCAGATAACAACTGTTACAATAATCTTAACACACTTGACCATTATCCACCAATTTGTGATTATGGAACTCGACATTTATGCTACATGGTACATTTCATTACGCCCTTGAAGTCAGAATTTGACACACAAGGTAAAGGAATATGGATTGAAACCTAAAGATATGAGGCTCAAATTGGAGATGTTGTCTACCAACTGAGAGGAGATTAATACCAATCCAAGGACCTGATTAATTTTCTTTTGACTCCTTCATTGAAGTCACTCTAAGTTGTGACTATATGAGAAGAACATGATTACTATTGTAGTTGGTGCAAGGGCTATCACCATTTCTTTAAGTCGGAAAGCATTATGCATGGCTATTATAAGAAACAAGAATGTCATCAAATGAAGTTATTGTATTAAATAGAAAAATATTGTACATGTACTCTGTACTTGTTAAAAGGAGCAAGGTAAAATGTCATCCCCAAGTAATCTACATTTGATTGTAAATACAAAAGATCCATACTTTTAAAAATGTGAGTTCAAAGAAATTGGTGTTCATTTAATATTTTTGGCAATGAATTGATATCTGAATGATGGAAGGTCTGAAAATGTAATCTTACACAACTAGTATGTCATTAATGGATTTTTTTATATGCCATTACAACAATTTCATACAACATCGTGATACCTAGTAGGGGCATTCGTATAAAAGTCAATCGATGGATATTGGCATTTTTGTAAAGCCAAATGATGTTTTAGCGGCATTTATTTGGCATTTATTAAAAGCCATTAAATTCAAACTTTTAGTGGCATTTACAACTTACACCACTATCTCTCAAGTGGAATTGGTACTAGAGGTATTTTTTTAAGTGTCAATAAATGCCACTAAACATGTTTAGTGGCATTTAATTCTTTTTAGTGGCATTTTCAAAATGCTACTAAGAAGTATGTTTTTTGTAGTGGTTTCACCAAGGAAGGCCATGGTTCTGACATGGAGGAAGGTGTAAGGAAGACTAACAATGTGAAAATAGGGAAGTAAAGGAGGGTACTTACTAGTTTTGGTCAAAATAACCAAGGAGGAGCTTTAGAAACCCTAAATAGAGCAAATTTGGAACCCTAGGAGCCTTCTTCACCAAGGTAAGCACCTCCTTTTACCTTGGGATAGAACCTTCATGGAAAAATAGAGTAGGAATGATGCTTTAAGCTAGAGGGAATAAAGGATAGCAAGAGTTTTTGAATTTGGAGTTGGGAAGGGGTAGATATGGCTATATAAAGAAAGAGGTCAAGTATGAGGTGTCTATGAGACTTTCCATGTGTCATGTATAAGGGTGTCCATGGACATGCAAGACTTTATGGATAAGGAAGAAGTCACGGAAGAGGTGTCAAGTTACTTTCCATGTATCCATTTCTAAGGGTGCCTATGGACATGCAAACCTTTATGGATAAGGAAGAAGTCAAGCATGAGGTGTCCATGGAGCTTTCCATGTGTACTTAGCCTAGGGATTTCATGGCCATGTAAGAGGATAGCTCATATAGGCTTCTTGAATATCAAATATTGGTTTATGGAAACTTATAGGCCATCACAATGGACCTCCAATAAAATAAATAACCCCATTGGTTGATAGCTTCTAAAGATAAGCTCATTTATAAAGAGAGTAATCCCTAAAATGCCCTTCAAAAGAAACACCTTCAAACCAAGGTGAAACTAGGATCCCTATGGTTCAAAATCTCTATAATGGTAAGTTAATATCTAAGGATTAAAATTCAGGTGATAATTTGCAAAGAAAACCTCCCAATTGGGTAAATTGTAAAAAAGTCCAGAATTTACCTAAAATTGCATAACTTGCACAAACAAACTCCAAATTGGACCAAACTTCATCCACAAGTTATCTTTGATGTGTTGAATATAAATTTGACATTATTTACATATTTTTAAGTTATATAATTACATTATTCATTACTTATGCCTTTTACTCATTTTCTCTCTCCTAAACTTATCCTAATATTTCAAGGAGGTCCAAATTAGATGAAATTTGACATGTAGGCTAATTTTGATATGTAGATTTCGAATTTGAAGTTTGTTTCCACTTTTGAGATTTCTTTTTATGAGATATGTCATATGTACCATTAGCGGCCCATTATCTAAATTATTCATCCAATTAAGTTTCTTATCTTCATATTACCACCAAAATGAGTTTTGTGGCATATTTTATGTATCCATTATAATCCTAATATTAATGTTAGAACATTAGGTTACACTAAGGTGATATATACATGTATTAGCTCATTGGGGTTATACTAAACATCTGTTTAGGTCTAACTGTCAACCTTGTTTGGCTAAGTCCAAAATGTCAACTTCTAGGATAGGGTTCGAGATCTAGTATGTTACATCACACCACCCCTTAAAGGGATTTCGTTTTTGAAATCAAAACATCCACATATAAGAAAACAACTTATTCACCACCCCTTAAAGGATTCATCTTTTTAAGTCAAAACTATTTTTTAGGTACAAAAGGTTCAACTACACCTCCTTACATTCAACTACATAAGCATCATGAAAAAAAGAAACATATCTTATAAAGACTAACTATGAACTATGGGTTAACTTGCTCTTGTCCATCCTCAAACAAGTATTTACACCTGGGAGATTATTTTAACATATTAGGGTCCCTAAACATAAATCATATAGATATCTAAGGCTACTATTGCCTAAAAGTATGCTATTTTAGACAATTCATATCAGCTCGGGCCAGGGCAGTATCATATGGATTTGGGAGTCCTCATCAACCAAGCTAGTGGTGCAGAAGAAAATCTTGCCAGCCCCCGAACCCTAATACTTTCTAGACATCTTTGTTTTTAGCTTCATATCCTAGTATCTTCCTAAAGGCCAAGCTAAACAACCTCAAGTTACTATGGTTACTTATGCATCTTTTAGTTATAAGTATTTTAGGGATCTATTCATCATTATTCTAATGTAAAACTATAGGATCCTAAATCAACCCTTCATCATGTATTGATCAACTCTATGGCAAACATGTCACTTAAAGGTAAGACCATGATTCTAACTAGGGAGACAAAACTAAAATAGTCAGATTCTGACTACTATGGGATCTGATACCATGTTGTAAGGAGGCGAGATCACCCCCTTACTAATTTTTTTTGAAGAATTAACATCCATTTCAAACACACTCTATGGTATGTTGGAATAGGTATAATTTTTCCAAATTTATAATAATGATATGCAAAAGACCAAAGTATAGCAGCGGAATAAAAATGTTGACTATATTCAATTTATCACAAGGTTACAAAAGAACATCATAATCTCCCACAAAGGGTTTACATGTATCACTCAACATAAGGATCTAGTAGAGGGAAATCTAAACCATAACAACTTTGTCTCCAAGATTTAACTCCTTAATCTATTCTAAAAATTCATGCCTTATCATCCAAGTCCTTCACCTATGGTTGGAAGCATACCCCAGCAAGAAGAGAAAATAGATGACATCAACAAAGGCTGGTATGTCCATACTAAATAGGAAATTGAGCAATATATGAAATAAAGGACATCAAAGTGTAAAAGCTTCCCACAAAAAAAATAAGGACAACCCAAGTGGTTATCAAGAGAAATGATTTTCAATAACAAAAGAGATACTTGCCATAATTAAACAAAAGAGTGGTGCCACATACGCACATATCATAACCATCATCATGCATGCATGTGAGATAAGCATAACACTAGAATAATATAAACACAAAGGTGGCTAAGTCTCATAAACTTGAAACCTGATAGATAAAGGAATACTTCCAATCTCCCAAATATATGAAACATGGGCCAAGAATCACACATCTTGCCCTGGGTATGAGGTTCCTTTCCATCCTAAAAGAGTAGGAAATATCACATCTGCTCAGTAGGAAATAACATATCTTCCACAAAAACCAATACAATTACACTACTCTAGTTCTAGTGAATCACATAGCATGTTAAATGTAGAGGCAAGTAGAAAGTATAGTCAGATTACACCACATAAGTGACCAACATATACATCCACCTCATAAGTGGGAAAAAGACATCACATGTCATCTTTTAGAGTTCCATCATGAACAAAGCATAAGATAAGAGTTCAAAAGAATATCCATGATCACATGATCAATATCAAATAAGGTAGTTCACATGAACCATGATTTTCAAAAGAAAAGACATTGTGTATAGGATAATGTCCATAGGACAAAGAGAATGAGTAAGCATAGGTTCTCAACATAGAAGAATAGGGGATACATCATACCTCAACTTTAGAGTCTAAACAGTCCAAGTCAGTATTAGATCCAAGCTTAGGCCTCCAAAGAACCTCTATGGATGGTGTATAAGTCCAATAAGTAAGGTTCCCAAGCTTAGAGAGGTTGGTTTCTCCAACAAAGCTCCTATCTCAAGAAAGTAGCACCTTCTCCACTTTAGAGGTGAAAAACCCTAACAAAAGAACAAGGAAATGAAGTGTTTATGGGTTCTAGGTGGGGTTTCACCAAGGAAGGCCATGGTTCTAACCTAGAGGAAGGTGGAAGGAAGACTAACAATATGAAAATAGGGAAGGAAAGGAGGATACTTACTAGTTTTGGCCGAAATAACCAAGGAGGAACTTTAGAAACCCTAAATAGAGAAAATTTGGAACCCTAGGAGCCTTCTTCACCAAGGTAAGCAACTCATTTTACCTTGGGACAACACCTTATTGGAGAAATAGAGTAGGAATGATGATTTAAGCTAGAGGGAATAAAGGAGAGCAACAGTTTTTGAATTTGGAGTTGGGAAGGGGTAGATATGGCTATATAAAGAAAGGCCAAGTATGAGGTGTCTATGAGACTTTCCACGTGTCATGTATAAGGGTGTCCATGGACATGAAAGCCTTTATGGATAAGGAAGAACTAAAGTACTAGGTGTCAAGTTACTTTCCATGTGTCCAATGCTAAGGGTGCCTGTGGACGAAGTCAAGCATGAGGTGTCCATGGAGCTTTCCATGTGTCCTTAGCGTAGGGATTTCATGGCCATGAAAGAGGAAAGCTCATAGAAGCTTCTTGAATATCAAATGTAGGTTTATGGACACTTATAGGCCATCCCAACTGACCTCTAATCAAAGAAATAACCCCATTGGTTGATAGCTTCTAAAGATAAGCTCAATTCCTGAAGAGAGTAATCCCTAAAATGCCCTTGGAAAGTAACACCTTCAAACAAAGGTGCAACTAGAATCCCTATGGTTCCAAATATCTAGAATGGTAAGGGAACATATAAGGATTAAAATTCAGGTGATAATTTGCAAAGAAAACCTCCCAATTGGGTAAATTGCAGAAAAGTCTAGAATGTACCTGAAATTGCATAGCTTGCACAAACAAACTCCAAATTGGACCAAACTTCATCCACAAGTTATCTTTGATGTGTTGAATATAAATTGTACATTATTTCCATATTTTGATGTTATAGAATCACATTATTTGTTACTTATGAATTTTACTCATTTTCTCTCCCCTAAACTTATCCTAATATTTCAAGGTTGTCCAAATTAGATGAAATTTGACATGTAGGCTAATTTTGATATGTAGATTTCGAATTTGAAGTTTTTTTACACTTTTGAGACTTATTTTATGAGATATGTCATATGGCCCATTAACAGCCCATTAATCAAAATTATTCATCTAGTTAGGTTTCTTATCTTCATATTACCACCAAAATGAGTTATTTTGCTTATTTTATGTATCCATTATAAACCTAAGATTAATGTTAGAACATTAGGTTACATTAAGGTGATCTATACATGCATTAGCTCATTGAGTTTATACTAAACATCTATTTAGGTCTAACCTTCAACCTTGTTTGGCTAAGTCCAAAATGTCAACTTCCAGGGTAGGGTCTGAGATCTAATATGTTACAACACACCACCCCTTAAAAGGATTTCGTCCTCGAAATCAAAACATCCAAATATAAGAAAACAACTTATTCACCACCCCTTAAAGTATTCATCTTATTAAGTCAAAATTATTCTATAGGTACAAACGGTTCAACTACACTTCCTTACATCAAACTACATAAGCATCATGGAAAAAAAGAAACATAACTTGTAAAGACTAACTATGAACTATGGGTTAACTTGCTCTTGTCCATCCTCAAACAAGTATTTACACCTGGGAGACAAGTTCAACATATTAGAGTCCCTAAAGATAAATCATATAGATGTCTAAGGCTTCTATTGCCTAAAAGCATGTTATTTCAGACAATACATACCAGCTTAGGCCAGGCCGGTATCATATGGATTCGGGAGTCCTCATAAACCAAGCTAGTGGTGCGGAGGAAAATCTTGCCATCCCCCGAATCCTGATCCTTTCTAGACACCTTTGCTTTCAGCTTCATGTCCTAGTAGATGCCTAAAGGCCAAGCTAAACAACCTCAAGTTACTATGGTTACTTATGCATCTTTTAGTTGTAAGTATTTTAGGGATCTATTCATCATTATTCTAATGTAAAACTATAAGATCCTAAATCAACCCTTCATCATATATTGATCAACTCTAGGGAAAAAATGTCACTTAAAGGTAAGACAAGGATTCTAACTAGGGAGACAAATTGAAATAGTCAGATTCTGACTACTATGGGCTCTGATACCATGTTGTAAGGAGTCGGGATCACCCCCTTACTATTTTTTTTGAAGAATTAACATCCATTCCAAACACACTCTAAGGTATGTCTGAATAGGTATAAATTTTCCAAATTTATAATAATGGTATGCAAAAGACCAAAGTATAGTAGCAGAATAAAAATGTTGACTATATTCAATTTATCACAAGGTTACAAAAGAACATCATAATCTCCCACAAAGGGTTTACATGTATCACTCAACATAAGGATCTAGTAGAGGGAAATCTAAACCATAAAAACTTTGTCTCCAAGCTTTAACTCCTTAATATAGTCTAAAACTTCATGCCTTATCATCCAAGTCCTTCACCTAGGGTTGGAAGCATACCCCAACAAGAAGAGAAAATAGATGATATCAACAAAGGTTGGTATGTGCATACTAAATAGGAAATTGAGAAATATATGAAATAAAGGACATCACAGTGTAAAATCTTCCCATGAAAAAAGATAAGGACAAACCAAGTGGGTATCAAGAGAAATGATTTTCAATAACAAAAGAGATACTTGCCATAATTAAACAAAAGAGTGGTGCCACATAAGCACATATCATAACCATCATCCTGCATGCATGTGAGATAAGCATACCACTAGAATGTTATAAACACAAAGGCGGTCAAGTCTCATAAACTTAAAACCTGATAAAGAAAGGAATACTTCCAATCTCTCAAATATATAAAACATGGGCCAATAATCACACACCTTGCCCTGGGTATGAGGTTCCTTTCCATCCCAAAAGAGCAAGAAATATCACATCTACTCAATAGGAAATAACACATCTGCCATAAAAACCAATGCAATTACACTACTCCAGTGCTACTAAATCACATAGCATGTCAAATGTAGAGGCAAGTAGAAAGTATAGTCGTATTATATAAACTATTCACCACATAAGTGACGAACATATACATCCACCTCATAAGTGGGCAAAAGACATCACATGCATCTTTTAGAGTTCCATCATGAACAAAGCATAAGATAAGAGTTCAAAATAATATCCATGATCACATGATCAATATCAAATAAGGTAATTCACATGAACCATGATTTTTAAAAGAAAAGACATTTTGTATAGGCTAATGTCCATAGGACAAAGAGAATGATTAAGCACAGGTGAATTGCTCAACATAGAAGAATAAGGGATACATCATACCTCAACTTCAGAGTCTAAAAAGTCCAAGTCAGTACTAGATCCAAGCCTAGGCCTCCAAAGAACCTCTAGGGAAGGTGGACATGTCAAATAAATAAGGTTCCCAAGCTTAGAGAGGCTGATTTCTCCAACAAAGCTCCTATCTCGAGCAAGAAGCACCTTCTCCACTTTAAGAGGTGAAAAACCCTAACAAAAGAACATGGAGATGAGGTGTTTATGGGTTCTAGGTGGGGTTTCACCAAGGAAGGCCATGATTTTTACCAGTAGGAAGGTGTAAGGAAGACTAACAACATGAAAATAGGGAAGGAAAGGAGGATACTTACTAGTTTTGGTCGAAATAACCAAGGAGGAGCTTTAAAAACCCTAAATATAGCAGATTTGGAACCCTAGGAGCCTTCTTCACCATGGTAAGCACCTCCTTTTACCTTAGGATAGAACCTTCATGGAAAAACAGAGTAGTAATGATGCTTTACAGTAGAGGGAATAAAGGATAATAAGAATTTTCAAATTTGGAGTTGGGAAGGTGTAGATATGGCTATATAAAGAAAGAGGTCAAGTATGAGGTGTCTATGAGACTTTCCATGTGTCATGTATAAGGGTGTCCATGGACATGCAAGCCTTTATGGATAAGGAAGAAGTCAAGCATGAGGTTTCAAGTTACTTTCCATGTGTCTAATGCTAAGGGTGCCTATGGACATGCAAACCTTTATGGATAAGGAAGAAGTCAAGCATGAGGTGTCCATAGAGCTGAACATGTGTCCTTAGCCAAGGGATTTCATGGACATGGAAGAGGATAGATCATAGAGGCTTCTTGAATATCAAATTTCAGTTTATGGACACTTATATTCCATCCCAACTGACCTCCAATCAAAGAAATAACCCCATTGGTTGATAGCTTCTAAAATAAGCTCATTTATAAAGAGAGTAATCCCTAAAATTCCCTTGGAAAGTAATACCTTAAAACCAAGGTGCAACTAGGATCCCTATGGTTCAAAATCTCTAGAATGGTAAGGGAATATATAAGGATTAAAATTCAGGTGATAATTTGCAAAGAAAACCTCCCAATTGGGTAAATTATAGAAAAGTTCAGAATGTACCTAAAATTGCATAGCTTGCACAAACAAACTCCAAATTGGACTAAACTTCATCCACAAGTTATATTTGATGTGTTGAATATAAATTTGATATTATTTACATATTTTGAAGTTATATAATCACATTATTCATTACTTATGCATTTTACTCATTTTCTCTCTCCTAAATTTATCCTAATATTTCAAGGTTGTCCAAATTAGATGAAATTTGACATGTAGGATAATTTTGATATGTAGATTTTGAATTTGAAGTTTGTTTCCACTTTTGAGACTTCTTTTTATGAGATATGTCATATGGCCCATTAACAACCCATTATCTAAATTATTCATCCAATTAAGTTTCTTATCTTCATATTACCACCAAAATGAGTTATGTGGCATATTTTATGTATCCATTATAAACCTAAGATTAATGTTAGAACATTAGGTTAAATTAAGGTGATCTATACATGCATTAGCTCATTGGGGTTATACTAAACATCTATTTAGGTCTAACCTTCAACCTTGTTTGGCTAAGTCCAAAATCTCAACTTCCAGGGTAGGGTCCTAGATCTAGTATGTTACAATGAGAATGTTGAAATACTAAATCTAGTGATCATATTTTGTGGTTTTTAGTGTATGTTTGTCATCTTAAGAGAGAGAGAGAGAGAGAGAAAGAGAGAGAGAGAGAGACTCTTACGATCTAGATCTAACCTGATCTCAAGAGAGAGGAGACAATAGAAACTAATATGATTGCTTACAAACTATGCTAAGGGCATACAATGGGTGTGAATATTCCATATTTATGAGAGACCTTAAGCGGTGATGCCCAATCCTAGTCTTATCAATATATTAAAACATACTTAAAGATCCATCTTATATCTTGACTTATTAATACATATCATTTTTTGGCTGCATTCTTTGTTTGGATACCATCGTTCCTTAAGGGACACTTATCTCTCCTTTTAGTTTGACATAACTAAGCCAAGGTCACACATTATTTACACACGCCATCCCTTATCCATGTGTCAGACCCCACTTATTAAACCAGTCCATGTATTATTGATGCGAGTGTTTAAGTTTTAGGTTATAAATATACAACCTCATTACTCTAGATTTGCCTCAGTTTTGGATATGAGATCTTAGAGAATCAATGAGTGAACATCATCGTAAGATTGATGTCTCATTACTTACGAATCATATATCCTCTACACTGGAGACTTTTCATCAATTTTTTGTCAGGGCATCAACCAAAGCTAATCAATACTCAAATCTTAAACATTGAAGTTCACATAGTCTAAGACTATAATAAATCACATACAAAAGTGTGAGCATTCCACAAAACTTGTATTAAATGATTGTAAATGAAATAAATGAGTTCATACAAGAATCGTCATAAGAATAACATTGGAAGAAATGGGTAGTGGATCTAGTGCCTGGACCCCAATGAAAGGAATATGCATTCCTCATAGTGATATTTATACAACCAAGTATAGAAAAGGGGGAATCCCAAACATAACTAAAGGTAGGAAGCTATTGGTTTGTCAATTGTAGGAAATCGATTGACCTAATAGGTTGGAGGTTGATCACTTGCAGACGATGGTGGTGTATGGATATCAACTTAGTGAAGAGGTCAATCGACCTTGGATTAAACATGTCATGTACCAGGAGTTAATTCACAGAGAGTCGAGCACTTGGAGGTTGATATATGCATAGTTTCCTACAATTGATGGTTTTAGAACTACTGGAGGTGGATTACTCTCTTAGTGGAGAAGTAAATTACTCAAGAACCTTGAGAGGTTGATTACTCTCACTAGAGAGATTGATCACTCCAGATGAGCCCTTATCCTCTTGTGAAGAATAAGTGTGACTTGTCTCAAGCCTAGTCCAAGACATATCATCTTTGATTATATGATGGGTAGTTATTTGTCTCTATAACTTGGTATCAATAAATAGATTTGTGTCACATGAACAATCAAGATCATTGCTTGGAAGATATGGAACCTATACACATTTTGCAGCTTGGAGATTGAGCGTGAAGGTCAATTGACAAATGTTGATTGAATAGACGTCAATTGGTTGTGTTTCTCAGGCCTTTTCTATTGAATTGGTTCACCAATGACCTTGAAGGTCGATATGATGCTCGAGAACTAAGTTAGTCAATTTCTTGGATTAGTTGTTGGATATCAATCTCAATTATTGACTTGGGAGGTCTATAGATGAAATGCCAACCAAACACATTTATTTGGACTAGAACTCAATCACCAGTTTAATTATTGGAGATGATCAATGTCCTTTAAGTTCTTGCATAATTCCATCGCCTGGAGGTCAATGAGTCTTGATAAACTAGAAAGATCAAGCACTTCATCTCAATAGATCATAGTAACGGATGGTTGATTGGGAGTTCAATCATGACCTTGCGCACAAAAATTGTTGATAGATGTTCCTTGAGGTTGCACTGGTATGTCTAGTGTAGATAGATGAAAATACAAATCTACAAGGAGAATTGAGAGAAGTATCAAAATTCAAACAAGTTAATGCAATATCCAAATAGAATGAAATACAACTATTCCTAATGAAAGAAAATATATCTAAATACAAAACTGGGATAAAACTACCACTAAAACTAGGATGGATATAATTTCTTCAAGTTGGAAGCATACTGCACAAAATAAGGCAAAGTGGAAGTTGTCAACATAAAAGTCTGGTATGTTCATAATAGTATGGATTGAGTAATACTAGGAAAAAAGGACAATAATAAACACTATCAAGGCATCCAACAAAGAGGGAATTATGGCATCCAAATGTATATCACACAAAACAATTTAAGGTATATAAAAGATGCACTTGCTATTTTACAAAATATCAATATGTGCCACATAAGCATAATCCAATAGATCAGTTCTCACAACTCATAATCAAAGTCCAACAAAAATTTAACATGCAAGTGAGATACACGCAACACTAATGAAATATTAATAAATCCCATAACTATAAAACCTGATAGAGAATGATACATAAACAAACTTCCAAATATATATAGTTGGACATATAACCAAGCTATGGGGAACATAACCTCCATCTGTAAATATAATATGGACACACCTAAAAATACAAAACATCTATATAACTATAGTACTATTGAATCACCAAGCATGCATTAATTAGAGGCAAGTGAAAGTTTAGTCACTAAAGAGTTCCATCACCCAAGGGATAATATAAAACATACACCACAAAAGTGGTATAATAGTTCATCTCTACAATATAGGGTTACAACACAAAATGTGATGAACAAAATACAACTTTATAGTCCAACAATCAAACAACAATTTAATAAGAACAAATGATTAGTATCCACTCATATGGGTCAATATCTCTGAAGTGAGAGGACACTTATAGGGGGATATGTCCCAAATGATTCAAGAGATATAAAATATGGATGATTTCTCAATATGATTGACAAGGGATACACCATACCACAAATATGTGTATCAACTATGAAGGCTCAAATCCTAGATCCACTCGGGGTAATTCTTAACCAAATATCACATAGATATATACATATCATTGATCAATGTGTATAGTTCAAACCTTAACTTGTCAAATCTTATAATGCTTGGATTTAGGTTATTAAGTAGATACAACTAGGTAGAGAATTATTTTCTGATTCTAATGAGTTATTTATAATTTTTTAATGAGCAGAGAATAAGCTAAGAATTTATCAAGTTAAGTCAATTTAATAAAATATCAAAATTAGAAACCATTTACAATCATCAATATACCACACCATATGGATTTAAGATCATATACATAATATAGAATTAGTTACATTGATCCAAACCAATGTTTGAGAGATTAAAATCATTGAAAAAAGACTATACAATCGATCTACCCATGAGGGCATGAAAAAACCCCCAAAAAAGTATGGAATAAGGGTAAAAAGAACATGATATCATATCCTTCCTAATCCCCTACATTGGTCATGGCTGGGAAGAGAGAAGTTGACGTCCATAAATGGGGAAAACACAATAGGGAACAATCGTGGGTTATGAGTACCCAAAATTGAAGAGAGGTCACCATTGAATATTACCCTAAAGGGAATTGAGATGATACAAGGGAGGAAAGAGCCCCCAAAGCTGGTGTGGTGATATGGTTCTTGAGCTTGCAGTGGAGATAGGTGAAGACACAAATAAAATTGTTTTGTGAGAAGGACTACTGAAGGTGTCATGGAAACAAGGGATATGGTCTTATATATAAAGGTTTGGAGAAAAGTGCTCCGATGTATAGAGGCTTCCAGAAGTAGAAGGGCACAATTAAGAAAATAGCAAAAATAAGAAAATAGATAACTATTTTGGGCTAGATCGATTCAGAATTGTATTGGAATTCAATGGACCTTGTTTTGTGATGTTTGTTGGACTACAGATGGAGAAATCCTTGCCTTAGAAACCACACTGGTTAAAGGTATTGTTCATATGTTGTCATCTCCTACTCAAGGTAGGATACAAATCACGCGATAGGATGGTCCACATTAGGTGCAACATCAACAAAGTAAAAAAAATAAGTGTGACAAGTATCGAATGTTGTTTTCACATAGCTCTAGCTTAATTATTGTATTTTTCTTAATTACTAATTTCAGGTTGTATTTGTTATCTGATTAAGCACAAGTATTGTAGTTTAGCTAACTAATGGACATGAAACCCATGACTTGAAGAGGAAGAAATATTTTATTGTATTCAATTATTCCTTTATCCAATTTGTTCCCAAGCTTTAATTATAACTCTATTTCTTCCCTAATAAGTTATGGGAAAACTTTAGAGTCTTAATATCATTATCGTATAACCAACATAGTTGTGTTACATGATGTTATACAAAATATGATATATTTCTTAATTACTTATCATTATGTACTTCCACATGAATCAACCCCTCATATATTAAGCACCCGATATTGTTCCTTTATATATGATAAGCACATTGTAGACCATATTAGTTTGTTAATCATATTTATTTACAACCAATTATTAAGTCATCATATTTAAGTTATTATGTGTGTATTAAGGATCAAAGTGACATGTATTGGACATTTTGGATGGGTTTTCTTACTTCTTAAGATGTACTTTTATTATTAGGTTATTTTCAGTCGTATTGAGGTATATGATGTTATTATAAAACCTAATATTAACAATGTATCTCATATAGATTAGGGCTATCTTGTTACAACTCTAGTGTTCCATAATCCAAGCCATTATCTGATTAGTATTCACTTATCTAAAACATGATCAAGATCACATATTTGAGTTATTCATGTCATATGAATTGAATGTTAATTAGAGGTAAAAATAATTGTATCAGGGTATTTTTTAACCTTATATTGACGAATTCAAATATCAAGCTCACTGACCTCCTAATCCTGAAATGAGGTCTCTCAAGTTAGGATTGATGAATCTTGGTATGTTACATGACTCCACCCCTTAAAAGGATTTCTTCCTCAAGCCAAACCTATCCATGGACTACCAAAATACTATGTTGCACCAAAAAAAAAGGTCAACCTATTAAGTCAATCAACCCTATCGGGGGAAAGATTAGTCCATCCAAAACTCATGAACTTCATCACATTCATATTAAAGGTATCATGAAACATGAGAAAAGGTAAACATAACATTAAGGTTAATCTAACTAAGACAGAAAGGATTACCTTCCACATGCTCTTCTTCATACACTTCTTGTCCATCTAAAGCAAAGACTCATCCAAAACACCTCTTAATATGTCTTCTTCTATTTTTATTGTGGCCATTGTTTTGTTGAGGTTATTGAGGTTGTTGTTGTTGAGTTTGTGCATGCTCATCCTGAAACTAGGGGCATGTAGGTCGAATATGTCCAGGCCTGCAACAATGACGAAATATGACTTGCAAGTATAATTTTGATTTAGATAGATTTCCCATAGAAGGATACTTCCAACATTGATGATGACCATGACATTCAACACACTTGTCTATCCTTTGATCTTAACTTGAGAACACTCTCTTCTTGTTATTGCATAGATAAGCATGTATTGTCACATCTTTATAAAACAACTATTAGAAATAAGTAGAAGTTGGGAATGGAGCACACCCAACATTGTTGTTGAGTTCTTTATGGAACACATTATCATGCCTCTCCTTAGATAAGCTCTTTGTGTACCTTTCTAACATGAGGAACATTTGTACATACTATAACACCAATACAGAGTGCTACTTTAGGTCATAAAACTCTGATTCCTTCTTCCATAGTGTTCTAGATGAGATGTTCATCTCATAGAAGATAACCAAAAATTGCATCTAAGACGTAGAACATATGTTTCAAGTCCTAAGAATATTGGTCCACCATTGAGAGTAGGCCCATTAAGGATGTAGGTGTGAAGTCTAACATTTTCGTTATATGGTCTTGCAATACCCTAAAATGTATGCACATGGTGAGTACCCACTCATCATCCATGTCTACCATATTTATCTCACTTACACCATATTGAAGTATGTGGGTTGCATCTTCATGAACTTTGAAAAAGTGTACTTCTTGGGTTTCTCCAGAGTAGGAACCGGGTTAACCTTCCCAGTTAGGATGCATGAAAGAAATTGTCATAGAATATACACCTCTTGCTCATAGGAGATACCTAAACTAGCTCTAGCCATAGATGGTGTCAGGATAGCTTGATCTACTAGGGTTTGGTTCTCAACTGTAGATGATACTTGAGACACCCAGAGTCATGATAGGAGGATCAATCCTCAAAATCATGTATTTAGGATATTTAGGCATCTCAAACCTCAATTGGTTATCTTTATCCATAAACTTTATGTCTGCATAAGGCAAGGGTGCTAGGTATAAACGACCTACGTAAGAGGTATAGAACCAAAGGGAGATAAGATTTATATAGTTAGATTAACCTATTGCATTGGTATGATACCATATTGTAAGAAAAATGACTCAATAGAGGAGTAATCTCTTTCTAAATGAAATAAAAGGAAACACCATGCATGCCAAACAATAAACCAAATTTATGCAAAGGAATGAAAAACCAATTTATTCAACTACTGCGTTGAAGATAACAAAAATAATTGCGGAAGATAAAGACATAAATATCACAACATTCAACTCTAGATAGACCCTTCACCAAATAGAGTTAACACAAAATGCAACTAATATGTATAAAAATGTTGCATAGGACAATATAACTACCTTGAATATACCTCATGGGAAAGGTAAAATACTCATGTATAAGTCCTAGTCCACTTTGGTCAACTCGTCCTTGTTCCTTACCTAAGCGGTTGGAAGCATACACCACAAGAGCAGACAAAGTGGAAGCTTTCAGCATAAAATGCCTAATAGGGATTGAGAAATACTAGGTGAAAAGGACAATAATAGACATCATCAAGGCTTCCAACAAAGAGGGGAGTACACAATACAAGTGGATATCAAAGAGTAAAATTTAAGGTATACAAAATATTCACTTGCCATTTAAAAAATATCAACATGTGCCACATAAGCACAGTCAAATATATTGAAGGCACAAAACTATAATAAAAGTCCAACAATTAATCTATCATTCAAGTGAGATAAACACAAAACTAGTGAATATAAATAAATAATGGTGATTAGGCCACATAACCCTAAGATCTAATAGATAATGGCACATAACCAGACTCCTGGATATATAAAGGTGGGCTCATAACCTAGGTATGCGACACATAAACTTCATCCCAATGCAACAATCCATAGTGTTTATATAACTCTAGTACTATTGAATATACAAGCATGCAATAATGTAGAGACACGTGAAAAACTAGTCATGCAAGGAGTTATTATCACCAACACTACTACAGAAACAGCATTCAGTGTCGCTTTTCTGGGCGTCGGTTCTTTAGGAAAACCGACGCCTAAAATATTAGATGTCGGTTATTTAGGTAAACCGACGTCTATATTCGAAGACCAGCCAGACACGGGTACCGCTTTGAATACAGTGTCGGTTGTTAATAACAAACCGACGCCTAAAGTCGCCCACGAAATCCAATTTTCACGCAAAAAAAGTGTCACTTTCAGCGTCGGTTATGTAGATAGAAACCGACGCCTATGTGTGATGAAAATTTGCGTGAAAAGTGTCACTTTCAGCGTCAGTTATCCTTTGATAACCGACGCTGAAAGTGGTTCCCGCCAAACAATTTTGTGTAAATATTGTCCAATTGGACGTCGGTTGTTTCAAACAACCGACGCTAAAGATGTTTAGGCGTCGGTTGTTTCAAACAACCGACGCTATTTGGGAACTTAATATCCCGCGATCGCCCGACTCTTCCCCTTTCTTTTGTTTCATCGCGAGCCGATTTCCCTTTTCTTCTCTGCTGTCGCCCGACCACGCCACCGATTTCTCCTCCACGAAAGCTCCTTCTTCCTCCACGACAGCGCCGTCGCGCCGCCGCCATGCCCCCTTCTCCGCCACCACTGCTGCTGCCTTCTTCCCCTTCTCCGCCGCCACTGCTGCTCCAGCGCCTGAGATTAGGTGCTCCAGCGCCGCCACGCCTGAGATTAGGTGCTCGTCCACCGCCGTCGCGCCGCCGCAACCATCTTCTCCAGCCTCACTGCTAGCTGCTCCTCCACCGACGTCGCTGCTAGCTACTCCTCCAGCCAGAGCCACCGGAGCCTCTGCCTTCTTCCCTTTGACAAGGTTGGTCCTTCTCTACTTTTTTTCATCGATTATATTCTTGTGATAAAAATGCATTATATGTATTTGATTAGAGTTGGAATTATGTATAAATTCTAATATGTTTTTGTCCCAAATCTAATTATATTATAATGATTGTATGAACATGCATATATGTAACTATGTATTTTATTGAAATTTAAAATTATTTGTAAAGAATGACAACATACATGTATTTGTTGGCCTAGAAACCCATCTAAGATTTACTCATTAGGAGTAAATCTTGGATAGTCCCCGATTTGGGACTATTCTTGAACACCTAATCTCACTTAGGATGTAAGTGTGTAATGTGTATTGGGTTTTCGAGAAAATTTTGTTAGCATTTCCCCGTTTGTTCTCTAAGTACATATGTACTTAGAGAACAATGGGAAAATGCTGCCGAAATTTTCTTGAAAACCCAATACACATTATACACTTACTAGTGAGATTAGGTGTTCAAGGATGGGATAGGTGGTACACATTTATTATATATAAGAATGACATCACATTATACACTTAGGATGTAAGTGTATACCCTAATCTTTTCCTAATATATACTTGTTTCCTAATATATACTTGTTTTCTCTTTGATCATAGAATGGATAGATCATGGATGTCCATTCATAATCGTTGCACCCCAGAGTTTATATCTGGTCTTGATCAGTTTATTAGATTTGCCGAGGAACATAGGAAAAAACCTACATATAGGTTCTACTGTCCATGTAGGCATTGCGGTAACAACTTGAAAGTCAACACTGGTGAGGGAATCAAAAGTCATGTCATGTGCAACGGGATTGTACAAGGCTATACAGAATGGCACTGGCATGGAGAGATTTCAAAATCGAAAACCAGTAGATGTCGATAGCAGTGCTTGGGTGGAAGAAGAAATTGCCTCCGATGACGTAAATGTGAATGAACCAGTTCCAGCAGACATCGTTGATGCGATGTTGGATAGTTGTAGGGTAGAGCACACCAATCCACCTCCTATCTTTAGAAACATTGTGCATGATGCTGAGATACCGTTATACACAGGCTGTGCTAAGTTTATGAAGCTTAGCGCTGTGTTGAGATTGTATAAGTTGAAAGCTAACAATAGATGGAGCGACAAAAGCTTCACTTCATTGTTGACTTTGTTGAAAGAAATGCTTCCTGAAGGAAACGAGCTACCAATCTCAACATACCAGGTAAATAAAATGTTGTGCCCAATGGGAATGGAGGCCAAGAAGATACACGCATGCCCGAATGATTGTGTATTATTTCAAAAGGACTATGTATATTTGAAAGATTGTCCAAAATGTGGTGTGTCACGGTATAAATTGACGACTTTGGGGGAGTCCAAAACTGGTTCTCCTGCCAAGGTGTTGTGGTATCTACCTATAATATCACGGTTTCAACGCTTGCTTGCAAATCCGAAAGATGTGAAGAATTTGAGGTGGCATGCAGATGTTAAGAAAAATAATGATGGGATCCTACGACATGCGTCTGATTCCCCACAGTGGAAGAAGATTGATCTATTGTACCCCAAATTTGGTGAAGAAGATAGGAATCTATGACTTGGGCTTTGTACAGATGGGATGAATCCGTACGGGACATTGAGCATCCAACATAGCACTTGGCCAGTCATGCTTGTTATATACAATCTTCCTCCCTAGACGTGTATGAAAAATAAGTACGTTATGTTGTCGTTGTTGATATCGGGCCCTAAATAACCCGGAAATGATATCGATGTTTATCTTGAACCTTTGATTGATGACTTAAAGAAACTTTGGGCTAAAGGTGTGATGACCTATGATGCTTCAGCAAGAGAGACATTTCGTTTGCACGCTATATTGTTTTGCACTATTAATGACTTTCCAGCATATGGGAATTTGTCTGGATATAGTGTCAAAGGAGCTAAAGTGTGTCCTATATGTGAATAAAACACTGATTCAATAAGACTAAAACATGGCGGCAAGACTGTATATCTTGGTCATCGAAGGTTTCTTTCAAAATTCCATCCGTATCGTAGGAAGCGCAAAGCATTCAATGGATGGAATGATGAACGGAGTGCACCTAAACCTATACCAGGGGATGTTGTTTATGAAAGAGTAAAAGACATTATCAATGAATTTGGTAAGAAATCACAATGTAGTATGGCCACACGGAGTGACAATTCTTCATTCAAGAAGAAGTCAATATTTTGGGATCTTCCTTATTGGAGTTCTTTGACAGTCAGGCATTGTATCGATGTAATGCACGTTGAGAAAAATGTCTGTGATAGCATCATTGGTACTCTGTTAAATATACCAGGTAAGACTAAAGATGGGATAAAATCTAGATTGGACCTACGTGAAATGGGAATAAGGTCAGAATTAACAGAATTACGTGAAATGGGTAATAAAAGAACATACTTACCTCCCTCTTGTTACACGTTGTCTAGAAAGGAGAAGAAAACTTTTTGTGAATGCTTGGTAAATGTTAAGGTGCCACATGGTTACTCATCCAACATCCGTAGATTGGTATCAATGAAAGATATGAAGTTGATAGGTCTTAAATCTCATGATTGTCACACTCTAATGCAACAAATATTTCCCGTGGCAATTCGATCTATATTGTCGAAGCATGTAAGGTTTGCAATTACCAGACTTTGTTTCTTTTTCAAGAGTCTATGCAGCAAAGTTATTGACCCTGATACTCTCGATAATTTGCTAAGAGAAGTGGTTGTTACCCTATGTCAGCTTGAGATGTATTTCCCTCCTTCGTTTTTTGATATCATGGTACATCTTGTTGTCCACTTGACTAGGGAAGTGAAAATGTTGGGACCAATTTTCTTGCATTGGATGTATCCCTTTGAACGATACATGAGCATTTTTAAAGGTGATGTTCAAAACCGTTATCGGCCTGAAGGGAGTATTATTGAAGGTTATGTGGCGAGAGAGGTTATGGATTTTTGCAATGACTTTCTCAGTGGTAATGACACTCCTGATAATGAAAAGAATAATGAGGAGGGTAAAGAAATTTTGGGATCACGGGTGAAAGTAATCAGCCGTGAGCTGCTGGAACAAGCTCACTTGTATATTTTACACAATATGGACGAAGTGAGTGTTTATATCGAGGAACATACCAATTTCATAAAGAGACAACATCCTCGAGCAAGTTCAATGTGGCTTGCTAGAGAGCATAATAAGACTTTTACTAAGTGGTTTGAAGATAAAGTCTTACATCAACTATCTCAAACACCAAATGATATTACAGAAACTATCAAATGCCTCGCCTTTAAACCAAAACTGAATGTTATGTCTTATGAAGGTTTTGACATTAATGGATTCACATATTACACAAAGAGCCAAGATGATAAGAGTGTCATCCAAAATAGTGGGGTCACTCTTCAAGCGTCGACTATGTACTTTGCAAGTGCAAAGGATAAGAGTCCACGTGAAGCTAAAATGTCATATTACGGTGTCATTGAAGACATTTGGGAGTTTGACTACATAGATTTCAAAATTCCGCTCTTTAAATGTAATTGGGTTGATAACACCAAAGGAGTTATAGTGGATGAATTGGGTTTCACTTTGGTGAACTTTAAAAAGATTGGTGAAAATGGTAAAATACAACTCTTAGAGCAATCGTTTGAATATTGATTATTTGTGGTGTTAACTTACCAATTTCTATTGATGGTGATTAGCGGGAGCTGCACGAGCAGAGGAAACAAGGAACTTTCATCCCTCAGGGCACAAGGGATAAATTGACAGTTGCTCTGGGTAACCCAGAGCATCCTGGACATGTTAGGGGTGCAGGCGCTGGTGTGGGCATCAAAGCATTCTTTGGGCCATCCCAGCGCAAACCCAGAGCGGGACTTTCTCAAGGAGAGGTAACCTATTCTTTTTTTAGAATGTTACTGCAAAAGGAAATTCAATAGTAAGAAGCTAATGTTTCTTTTATCTATGTATAGGAGAATAAGAGAGTCAAGGATATAGTTGCTAAGAAGGTCAACGATGTAGTTGCTGAGAAGGTCAAGGAAGAATTGTTGCGGTGGCAGGCATCTCAGGCTTCCAATCAGCCTATGGCGACCCACTCTTCTCCTGATGCACAGACTGCGAGTAATCCTGGAGACCCATCGCCTAACACGTCTGTTGTAAGTATTGTTTATGACATTGTAGCTAGTCTTTTCAAGATGATATGTTTTCAAGATGATATGTATATATGTATAACATTCTTTATGTAAATTTGTAGGCATTGAAGCCATGCCGCTTAAGAATGCAAGACTATGTTGTTGCAGAGGCGCATGCTTACCCGTCCCTTCCTGGGGAAAGGTTTCACGGGACTCCAATGCCACAGGGCTACGTTCGTGTGGGCCCATTATGTGTGTTATCCGATTGGAGGGAAGCTACATTGCCATATCCCCACCCGGATATTGATACACTTGCTGAGGCAGAAGGCGGGGTGATATTGTGGCCCAAAGCAGATGTCGTCTACACTACTGAAATTGTAAGATAAATTTACATTACTTTAGATTGTTAATGTGTATATATGAGGTCAACTGATCTGAAATTATATATACAGGTTAAAAAGAAGACACCCGGAGCACCTAGGCCTCCACCTCCACTTCCTGCATTACCAAGTTGGGTTCCAACTGACCTAAAATACCCGTTAGGTCCTGCTTGTAGGGGAATGGCATGTTGGCTACGGGCACATAATATACATTGCCCTATAATTGTTTCTTTAGAAGTAGATTATGCAGGTCAATCATACGATAGCTCTTTATTTATACAAGATATTATTGAGCTATTTACGTATGATTGGTTGAATACATCAATGATAGAGACATGGATAAGGTGAGATCTTGTTTATACATCCATATACCTTGTGTAAGATCTGGTGATCTGGTTTCTTATATATTAATGCATACGTAATACATGTTTTGCATCTACTTAGTCGAAGATCAATGCAAACAATTTGCATTTCATCATGTGGGATTTTTTATTCCATCATTGATTAGTATGGTAGCTAAAGACCCTGATAGTGTTCAACAATACTGTATAGATGCTTTTACAATTTTTGGTCAGCAAAAGAAGACGATAATAATAGCTCCATTCAATGTCAAGTAAGTTTACTTTATTTATAATTTGGACTTAAGAAAATTCCATTTTTATTGTGCATTTTGAGTTATTAATTGTTAACTTTTTACCTCTAGAGGTAGACATTGGGAGTTACTAGTTATTGTCCCCGGGACGTTCACTGTTTATTATCTAGATCCCGCGGGAAGTACATTAAACACTAAAATTGGACACGTAATGAGAATGCCATTATTCTGGTGAGAAATATTTCATTTTTGTATTTGTTAACATTTGTTATTACATTACTATTTACTTATGCAATTTACTATGTTATATTAACATGTAGGGGTTTAGATGCATTCAAAAAGGTTGGAGGAACGGTCCCAATGAAAAAGAACCAGCCAATAAATTGGCAGAACGTACAAGTAAGTTCCCGACTCCAATGTATATATTACTGACGTGAATTGTGCTTAGTTGTATTATTTTGTATGTTTCAATTTATAGTGCGCTACACAAGACAATGGCTGGGCATGCTCATACTATGTGATGCGATTTATGCAGATGATTATCAAACATGCCGCATTGGACATCGATACCATACATGAGGTATTATATATAGTCTCATTAGTTAGTATGAAATATATCAATCTTATTTTTATATTATTACTTATATATATACATCATTCTCTTTGCAGGTGTTTAAAACTGACCACACTATAGGTAAATGCTTAAAAAATATACATGCTCCATATATGATGGAAGCATTAAATGAAATAAGAGAAAAATGGGCAAAAGCCATACAAGCAGTGGCAATTGTAAGATATAATTGGGATGTTGATAGCGATACTGAATGATACTTTGTAAATGAATATTTCTGAATGTTAATACATGTATTTGAATGTTTCTATATGTGTGAATGTGAGAATTGAATTGATGTCTGAATGTATCTACTTGTGTGAAATTTTTTTTGTTAATTTTATAGGTTTGTGGCCTGTTTGTAGGCTGATATCAATGGATGTCGTAAACCTACAGTTCAGAAAACGGAACTGTAGGTTCTCATCCTGCTGACCAGCCACAGCAGGCCTGCAAACTGATATGAAAAAAAATAGATATAGGCGTCGGTTATTTACAGAAAACCGTCAGCAAAGACCTACAGCGTCGGTTTTTTGAACAAAACTGACGCCTAATGTGGCCACAGCCGTACTGGAAATGGCGTCGGCTGTTAGTGTAAAACCGACGCCTATAATACATATAGCGTCAGTTGTTTAGTTGATCACCAATGCCAAATGTGTCGCGCCACAGAAAATAGTGTCATCTAGGACACTTTTTGTGTCGGTTACCAATTAAACACCGACGCTATATTCCATGTAGGCGTCGGTCTTTTAGTAGATAACCGACGTAGAATGTGTCCTAGATGACGCCGTTTGCTGTGGCGCGAACCCTTTTGGTGTCGATTTTCTATAAACAACCAACGCCTATACGTTAAATAGGCGTCGGTTAAAAAACTGACGCCGAAGTGTTCAACCTTTAGCGGCGCCCACATAGGCGTCGCTCGGAAACCGACGCCAAAGGGGGTTAAAGAACCGACGCTAAAAGGCATTTCTGTAGTAGTGCAAGTGCGTATATAAGACATCCACAAGAAAAGTGGGTAAAATAGTTCATGTATACAAACTAGAGATACAACATGAAATAGGACAAGAAAAATATATCTTTAGCATCCAATAAGAATAACTAACAGTCTAAGAAGATCAGATGATCAATACGCACTGGCATGAGTGAATTTCTCAAAAGAGAGAACATGCTTATAGGTTGATGTGTCTAAAATGATTCAAGAGAGAGAAAATACGTGACTTCTAAACATGATTAAGAAGCGATGCAACACACCTCAAAGATGTGTTTCAATTATCAAGGCCCAAATCCTAGATCCGATCAGGCTAAATGTCTACCTAATATCACATAGTTATATACATAGTATTAATTAATGTGTATACTTCAAATCCTAAATTTTTAAATCTTTTTCTCTTAGGATTTAGATTATTTATTAGATGTATCTTTTTACATAATCCTATGAGTATTTATTTGTAATATTTTGAGGAACACATAATAATTTATGAATTTAGCAAGTTAACACGATTTAATGAAATATTGAAACTAGAAACCCTTGACAAATACCAATATACACCCACATATAAGTTTAGGATCATATGTGTGGTAGTACATATAAGTACATTTCTCCAAACCAAAGTTTGTGCAATACAAATCATTGATAGATGACTACATAACAAACATATCCATGAGGGTGTGAAAAAAACCAAAATAGAATGAGGGAAAAAGAAATGAAATGTGAGGTTATATCCTTCCCAATCTGGCACCATGGACATGGCTGGGCAGAGGGAAACTCGTGTCCATAGCTGGAGGAAAATGAAATAGGGTGAAACCACCAGTTATGAGGACCCAAAAATGAAGAGAGGGTACCATCAAATCTTATCCTAAAGAGAATTGAGTCATTGCAAAGGAAGTAAAGAGTCCTTCAACACGGTGTCGTGGTCTAGTTCTCAATCATGCACTAGAGATAGGAGACGAAAAGTATAAAATTGTTGCTAGAGAAAAACTACTATAGGTGTAGTGGAAACAAGGGATATGGTCCCACATTTATAGGTTAGAAGAAGAGTTCCCCGACGTATAGAGGTTCAAAGTAGGAGAGTGGAATGGGCAGATTGCAAAAACAAGGAATAGGTGTGTATTTGGGCTAGATAAACTCGGGATTGTATTTTGAATTTAATGGACTTTGTCTTATGAAGTTTCATAGACTATAAAAGGGGAGATCCTTCTTGTTAGATATCATTCATGAACGTCCATCTCCTACTCAAGGTACAAGGCAACACACTTGTTCGTACCATCCATGTTAGGCATAACATCAACAAAGTATGAAAACAAGCATGACAAAGAATTAAATGTTGAATGCATATAGTTCTTAATGAAATTGTTGTATCTCTTTTTCTTATTGATTTTAAGGAGTTTGTATTAATTAGTTGAGCCCAAATTTTGTAGTTTAGCTAATTTATGGGTGAGGAATCCTATATTTAAATTAAATTCAACTTTTGATAGCTTTGGATGTGATAAATCCATGATTTGAGGTGGAATCTAATCTTCTATTATATTTACTTATTCCATTATCTAATTTATTCTCAAGTTTCTATTTTAACTCTATTTATTCTATTAAAAATTATGGGAAAAATTGTAGGGTCCTAATCATTATATTATAGCCAAAATAGTGTATCACTTTACGTTACACAAAATAGGATATATTTCTAAATTAATTCTTTTAGTACACTTGTGTCATTATTAATTGCTACATAAATAAAGACCTCATATCTTAAGCACCCAATATTGTTCCTTAACATAGTTTAAGCACATACTTGACCATTTAAATTTGTTATTCATATTAATTTACAAAAAAATATTAAATTATCACACTTAAGTCGTCATGTGTGTATTAAGGAACAATGTGACTTGTGTTGGACATTTTGATGGGTTCACTAGCTTCTTAAGCAAGTATTAGGTTATTAGGTTAATTTCAAGTGTATAAAGGTATATATCAAGGTATGTGATGTGATAATAAAACCTAATAATAACAATGTGTCACTCATTGATTAAGGTCAGCTTACCACACCTAAGGTTTTCATATGTCCATGTCCTTATCTCATTAGTATGCACTTTTTAAAGCGTGAATAGGGTCACATATTTGAGTTAATTGTGTTGTGTAGATTAAATTTTCATTAGAGTTACAAGAAAGTGTATTAGTGTATATTATTAACCTTATTTGGCCAAATCTAAAGATTAAGTATACTAACCTCCTAATCTTGGAATAAGGTCTTAAAGTCAGGATAACTAAATCATGGTATTCTACAGAAGTCCACCTATGAAAAGGATTTCTTCCTAAAAAATAGCTTATCTACAAACTACCAAACTACTATGTTTTAATCCTTAAAAATTTTAGCCTGATAAGTTAATCTATCCTATAGGTAGCAATAAGAGTCCATCTAAAACTCATGAAATTAATTACTTTTATCCTATAGGTATCACGAAACATGGGAAAGGGGAATCATAACTATATAGCCAATCTCACTAAGAGAGTAATATACTTCTAGGCCATATAAAGGAAAGACTCAACCTGAATGCCTCTCCATATGCCTTCTTCCATTTTTATTAGGACGTTGTTTAGTGGTGGTTCTTGCAATTGTTGTTGTTGAGTTGGTTCATGCACATCCCAAAGTTGGGGGCATCCAGGTCGAATATGTCCATGCTCTCTACAATTATGATCTAATTATGATTTAGCTAGATTACCAATAGAAGCACACTTCCCAAAAGGATGATGATCATGCCATTTAGCACACTTGTCCCTCCTCTGGTATTCACTTGAGAACTTCCTCTTCTTGTTATGATCTTGGGGATGATAATGTGGATAAGCATATACTACCATAGGTTTATCCACCAAGTATTGGAATGTTAGTAGAGGTTTTTGCATTAGATAACACCCAATATATTAGTTGAGTCCTTTGAGGAACATATTAGCACACCTACACACATCCAATCCCTTGGAGTGCCTTTCCAACATGATGAACATTTGTACATACTCCACCATAGATAGGGAGTACCACTTTAGGTTGTAGAATTGTATTTCCTTCTTCTGTAGTTCCGTGAATGAGATGTACTTCTCACAAAAGATAACCAAAATTGCATCCAAGATACAAAGCACATGTCTCGAGTTCTTACAATATTTATCCACCATGGAGAGAAGGTCAATTCAGTATGTAGGTGTCAAACTTGACCTTTTGGTGATTAGGGCATGTCATACCTTAAGAAGTATGATCCATGGTGAGTACTGAGTCATCAGCCTTGTCCACCATATAAATCTCAGTTTCACCTTTGAAGTATGTCAGTTGCATCTCCATGAACTTTGAGAAAGTGTACTCTTAGGGTTTCTCTAGAGTAGGAATTGGTTAACCATCCCTGTTCGGGTTGAGGGAAGAAATGTAGAAAAGATACCTCTTGCTCAAGGGAGATACAAAAACCTGAGCTAGACACAACTGGTGTAAGGATATCTTGATCCACTAGGGTTTAGTTCTCAAAAATATATGATACTTGAGACATTGGAGGAAAGAAAGAAGGATCCATCCTCAACATTATGTATTTAGGATCCTTACGGGTCTCAAGCTTAGATTGGATATCTTTAGCAATAAGATGTGCCTACACAAGGCAAGGTTACCATGTATAAGAGACCTAGGTATGAGGTAAACAACCTAAGGGAGATAAGGTTGGAATAGTTACAGTAATTGACTACCTTGGTTTGATACGTAAGGAGAGATACCCAATAAGGAGTAGTCTATTACTAATCAAATAAAAGGATACATTAGGAATGACAAACAACAAATCATTTTTTTTGCAAAGGGATGAAAATACAATTTATACAATGAGTATGTTCAAGTTAATAAATGTAGCAGTGTATGATAAAGACAAAAAATACTAAATACTCAATTCTAGCATAGATCCTTCACCACTCAGATTGAATACAAAATGAAACCAATCTATAGCAAAAGGTTGTAGGGGGTAATTTAACCACATTGAATCTACCTACCAAGAAAGATTGAAAACTCTTGTATAAGTCCTAGTCCACTTCAATAAACGACTCCTTATTTCTTACCTAAGGGGTTGCAAGCATGCCCCACAAAAGAAGACAAAGGGGAAGTTGTCAGCATAAAGTGCCAATACGTGCATAATAATAGGGATTGAGCAATACTAGGAAGAAAAGGACAACAATAAACACTATCAAGTCTTCCAACAAAGAGGGAAGTAGAACATCCAAGTGGATATAAAAAAAGACAATTCAAGGCAGACAAAAGATTCACATTACATTTAACAAAATATTAACATGTGTCACATAAGAACAATCAAATAGATTAGGGCACACAACCTTCTTCAAAGTACAAAAAATAGCATAGCATGCAAGCGAGATAAACACATCACTGGTGAAATATAAATAAACAATTATCGTTAGGGGCACATAACCCTAAAACATGATAGAGAATTTCACATAACCTAACTCCCAAATATATAAAGGTGGGCACATAGCTAACATATGGGGCACATAAGCCCCATCCCAAAATAATAACATGGGCGCATAACCCAAAAACCCAAAGCATTTATATAACTATAATACTCATGAATCAACAAGCATGTGACATTGTAGAGGCAAGTGAAAGTTTAGTCATAAAAAGAGTTTCCATAACTAAATGGATAAAAGAAGACATTCACCACAAAAGTGGGTACAACATGAAATAGGATGAATAAAATACAAATTTAGAGTCCAAAAACGTAACTAACAATATAATTAATTCATATTGCCAATAAGCACTCATCAAGTCAATATTTTAGAAGAGACATGATGTTTCTAGGGTGATTTGTCTCAAATAATTCAATATAGAGTCCACATGGGTCATTGCTCAATTTGATTAAGGATGCACGATACCTTTAAAATGTGTATAAACTATCAAAGTCCAAACCCTAGATCCAATCAGGGTATTCCATCATCTAATATCACATAGGTATATACTAATCATTACTTGATGGGTATACTTTAAACCTTGAATTATCATATCTTATTATGTTTGTATATAGGCTCTTAATTAGATATACTCAAGTAGAGAATATTTTTGTAATTCAAATGAGAATTTGTTTGTAATTTTTTATGGATAAAAAATAAGTTATGAATTTAGCAAGTTAATCCAATTTAATTAAATATTGAAACTAGGAACTTGGGTTAATAAGTGATATACCATGCATATGAATTTAGGATCATATGTGTGATAGGGCATACATGTACAATGCCCCCAAACACAAAGTTCACATGTTTAACCTCATTGGAAAAAAAGAATATAGGATGGATCTTCCCATTAGGGCGTAATGAAAACCAAAATAGATCAATGACAGAAGGGTAAACAGAACATGAGGTGATCTCCTTCTCAACACCACATCATAATTGTTATTTTGCAGTGAGCAGAATGTGTGCATAATTGGAGGAAAACACAATAGGGCACAATCGTGGGTATGAGTACCCAAAATGAAGAGAGGACATCATTGAATCTTACCTTAAAGAGAATAGAGTTGTCACAAAGGGAGGAGATAGACCACAAAGTCGAATTCAAGGTTTGGTTCTCTAACTTGCAGCGGTAATAGGTAAAGACAAGGACAAAAGACTAATGAAGGTACAATAGAAATAAAGGATATGGTCCCATATATATAGGCTTGAAGAAGAATGCCCTAGTGTACACATGTTTGGAGAAGCATGAGAGAGTAATTGGCCAAATCATGAAAACAACTAAATAGGTTATCATTTTGGGTTAGATAAACTCAAAATCATATTTTAAACTCAATGAACTTTAATTTGTGAAGTATCATGAACAACAAACAAAGAAATTATTTCTTTAAAAACCAAGATGGTTAGAGTAATATTCACATGTTGTCATCTTCGACTCGAGGTAGGAGACAACATGCAAGCCTTTCCAATCAGGATCAGACAATCCATGTTAGGTGAAAAATAGGCAAAGTTGGAAAACAAGCATGATGAACTATTACATGATGTATTCATATACTTAATATCTAGATGATTGTATTTTTATTTCCTTGTTTGATGGTGTATTTATTATCTAACTACACTCAAATTTGGCAGGCTTTATATTTAAGGGTAAATGAATATGATTTTGAAGTTAAATTCAACTTTGACAACTATTGATGTGTGAAAATCATGAGTCGAGGAGAAAGATTTTTTTAATATATTTACTTATTAATTTTTCTAATTTATTCTCAACTCTCATTTTTAACCCTATTCTTACCTAACAAATTATGACAATTTAGTCCCACTATCATTAACCAGCATGGTTTATTTTTTATGCCTCTACAACTGACTTGATCAAACTCGTATTTTAGTTATGGTAGTGTCGGTCTCACCAAATGGGATGTCGATGTCACCAAGAAGTTATTGCAATTCTTTTGTTCTTCTCTTTGTATTCACTTGTAGGTGAGATGATGTGATGATTTTGAGTCGCATTTATAAACCTGTTTGATATGTGTTTTATGCTTTTATTAGTCATTTTTATGGTTAATGTTGCATAATTCATCCACTTTGGTCTTTGCTACTATTTTATGTCAAATCCCCTTTATTTCATCGTTTTGAGCATTAATTGTCAAAATATTATTATTTGTGTGAATTTATGTGGTTTTGTGTTTGAATTTCAGGGAAAACAAGTATCTGCTTCCGTCGATACCATCGACGGAAGTCGATACCATCGACCAGACCAAAGGTTGCCAGCCGCGAGTATCAGCAAAGAGTCGATACTATCGACAGGGATTTCGATGGTATCGAGCTACCATCAGGTTGCTGGCGAGAAAGCAGTCGATAGTATCGACACCAAGTCGATACCATCGACGCACGGAGGCTACAGCGTGTCAGAACGACAAAACCGTCGCTACAGGTTCGTCGATACCATCGACCCGCGTCGATGGTATCGAGATTACATCAGGCGCTCAGACGAAAGGAAAGAAGGGTTGCCGCTACCATACTGAGTCGATACCATCGACTCGCGTCGATGGTATCGACACCGTAAGATATGTCTTTGCTTTGGAATGATCTTAATCGGACAGTCGTGGTTAATTAGCGACCTAATGAGGGAGATATACCTAATGACGGCCGCCCGGAGGTGAGGGAGATCTCATTAGCCATTGCACGAGTACCTAGGAGTAGTAGAGAGGAGAACGGAGGCCATAAGCTCATACCAGTTGATCCGGACACCGAAGAAGATGGATTCCACCACCGAAAGGCGGGAGAGCATGTGTTCTACGCGGAGGATCAACCGGTTCTTCTCCGTTCAGGGGTTTCACCTCTCATTTCACGTTTTTCATATGATTTCCCCTATCTCTACCATGTACTTGCTTGAGATGAACATGCGGGGCTAATACCCTTCGTCTTTAGGACCGGGAGTAGCCTGGGAATTCATTGTATGATAATTTTATAATAGTAATTCATATTTTATCTCCTAAATCCATGGTATGATTTCGTTTTCTCAATATATTGTTATGCTTGATCACCATAATAATAACCTAATGCCCTTAATCACTTTGAAAGAAGGATTAACAACTGAAAAGAGACGGAATTCACATTAATCGACAAATCCCTTGAATAAGGTGGTGTAAAATTAATGGTGGATACTGAGAGATCGTTCATAATGCACCTAGTTTAGGGTATAGGTTACTACGACGGTGGAACCGACCTAGACTTAGGTAGTGAATTGCACCACGACAGTGGGCAATTCTATTTTCAGGCCACTACCTGGATAGAGAGATAAAATTGAGGCATTATATAAAATCTAATACAATGAAAACTCGCGGTGAAACCACAATCCTAAAGATACCCTTTTGAATTGATTAAACCAACATTTAATCGATTGCTTGTTTTGTTTCGATTGCTTGTTTTTATTTTCTTTTAATTTCAACAACAACTCTCAACTTGTTAATCGGCTTAGCTGATCATGAGTAGTTAGTAGGAGTCCCCGACGATTGCACGTATCCCTGAGTTTGACTCGGGCCTCACAAAGGCATGTACTACTCGACGCGTTCACTTGCATTTCTACGCACAGTAAAGTTGCATCAAGTTTTTGGCACCGTTGTCGGGGATACAGAAATTTGTTGGCACTTCGAGTGTTGTGAGCGGCCACACTAGGCCACCTTTTTTTATTATTATTATCATTCCAAAAATTTATAATCTATTTTCTAAATATTTGCAGTCGTCAAGCACTGTACTAAATTTAATCTTTCTATTTTCAGGTATTGTGCATGGTGCAGACGCGTAGTACTGACTACGCAGGTCACGCACCAGAGGTTCCGCTACTGAGACCAGAAGACGAGGAAAGCCACAATCAAGACCAGTTAGAAGAAACAGAGTCAGAACCTGAACAAGAAGAGATGGATGAGCCACAGACAATATGGGAGAAGATTAAGGCTTCTTTCGCATCCGCATCAAAAGGGCCTATAAAGAAGCAAGCACTCAACATACCTACCTATAAGATTGATCCGGCTTTGATAAATCTGGTGAAGTCCAATGCTTTTCATGGGCTCAAGAATGAGGACCCCGTCACGCACATAAGTCGGTTTGTTGAGAACTGTGACATGGTTAAAATCGACAGGTTTCCACAGGATGCACTTTATCTTAAGCTTTTCCCGAGTTCATTGGCAGGAGCCGCGCGAGAATGGCTACACAATTTAGATGATGAGTTTGTGGAGTCCTGGGACCATATGGTGGAGGTTTTCTTTGAGAGGTTCTTTCCTCCTGAGAAGACCAACGACATGATCAGGAAGATCCATAACTTTACCCAACAGGCATGTGAGACATATTCTGAGACCTGGGAGAGGTTTCAGGTCATGCTGAGACGGTGCCCACATCACGGGCTGGATAAAGAAACACAGGTAAAGATCTTCTATTTTGCTCTCTCCGAGCATGATAGGATCAACCTTGATTCAGCTGGGTTAGGATTCTTTTTTAACAACATGGACACCAGGTGTTGGGAGATATTAAAGAACATGGCTAGGAAACAATCATGGGGTGAAAGAGGCGTCGTGGAGCAGGTCCGAGCAGTAGGAGAATCTAAGGCAATAAAAGAATTGAATGAGAAGATGGATCTTCTCGCAAAGAAATTACTTGCAAAGGAGGATACTGAGTTCGAGGACGAGGCTCAAGTGAAATTTATGAGGCAGCAGCCAGGTTACAGGAACAATGACTATGCATGGATAAAAGATAAGAAGTTCTCGTGGAAGGATCCAAACAATTTTCTGTAGGATCCGGATGCCAAACCCCAGCCAGTAGCAGAGGATAAGAGCATAGAGCTGCTCAATCAGGTGATAAAGAAAAATTAAGAACTCATGACTACGTTCAGCCAGCAAATTAAACAGCAAGGGGAGTTTATGAATCAGTTTGGGCAAACACTACAGAGCCATGGGGCGCAAATGAGGACCATTGAGACATCTATGGCACAGATGGCAGCAGAGATAGCCAGTTTGAAGAAACCGGCACATCCAGGTTTTCCGAGAAACACCAATGTTACAGGGGGAAACCAGCAGGCAAAGGCCATATTGCTAAGAAGCGGTAAGAAATTGTTAAATCCAAGGGCCGAGGAGACAAGCACACCACAAGCTGAAGTAGAAGGTGAAGCCAATGAGGAGCAGCCCGCACCGGTCACAGATCCAGTCAATGACACAGTTGTGGATTCTACTGAAGACCCGATTGCAGAGGAGGAAGGACCTCAGAAAAAGACACCCTATGTGCCATCGCATCAAAGGGCACAAGCGGTCCCGGTCCCATATCCAAACAGTGCTAAGGCAAGGAAGGTAGATGCGCAATTTAAGAAGTTCTTAGACAGTTTCAGGAAGCTTTCAGTCAATATTCCTCTATTGGAAGCCATTGAGCAAATCCCGTCTTACAAGAAATTTCTAAAGGACATCATTACCAAGAAGAGGAAAATTCCGGATACAGAGGTTGTCGTGCTCAAAGAGCAAGTGAGTTCCTTCATCATGGGCACTTTGCCGCCAAAGAGGTAAGATCCAGGCTATTTTAACATTTCTTGTTATATTGGAAAAGTCAAATTTGGTGAAGCATTATGTGACTCAGGGGCAAGCATCAACTTGATGCCCCTTTCTACATTCAAAAAGCTGGGATTGAAGGAGTCACGGCCAAGCAACATGACTATTCAATTGGCAGACAATTCGGTGGTAAAGCCATATGGAATCTGTGAAGATGTGTTAGTGAAAGTGGACACATTTGTTTTTCCAGCAGATTTTGTAGTCATGGAGATGCAGGATGAACATGGCAACGAGCTATTACTTGGACGTCCTTTCCAAGCTACAGCTGACATGATTTTAGAGATGGGGAGAGGTCGTTTGACCTTGGGTATAGCCGATGACCGATTTGATATGGTCATGCCCTCTAGTACTGTGTCGTCTAAAGCAAAGGAACAATGTCGTGTGGTAAAACATCTGGATAATAATATTTCACTCTGTCTTGGGAAGCCATTTCTGGACATGGCTCATGTGATAGCAAAGTGGACAATGGAACTTTGGCTGTGGACATCATGGAACAGACCAAGGTAGTATCTCTGTGTAAAGTTGTAGGGTTCCCTAATGATGAGGATGAGGACATTCCGCCTTCTACGGAAGATGATGTTGTTGCAATTTCTGTTTTTGATGCATATCCTGAATTACCATTGGAGGCTTGTTTGGTAAATATTACACATGATTGGATGTGGAGAAAATCACTCAAGGAGTGCGCCAAAATGCTTCAGATGCTTCCATGCTTCTATGTGAGGCATTATGAAGATTTAGGTGAACTTCCCCCGCCGCTTCAATCATCTCTGGTCACCCCGTCGGAGTTAGAATTAAAGCTGCTGCCACCGCATCTCAAATATGTCTTTCTAGCTGAGGAAGACAAGTTACCTGTGATCATTTCTACTTATTTGAGTGCGGATGAGGAGGAACAATTGTTGATAGTGCTGAAAAACCACCAGGGAGCTTTTGGGTGGTCCGTTGCAGATATCAAGGGGATTTCCCCTACATTGTGTCAGCATAAGATTCGGCTCGAGGAGGGAGTACGTCTCAATCCAAGCATGATGGAGGTTGTGAAGAAGGAGGTTATTAAACTTCTTGCTGCAGGTATCATTTACACAATATCAGACTCGACATGGGTGAGTCCCACACAGGTAGTCCCTAAAAAGGGGGGAATTACTGTCACCCAAAATATTTTAAATGAACATGTCACCACCCGATTGGTAACCGGGTGGCGAGTTTGTATTGATTACCTCCGTTTGAATGCCGCTACGCTAAAGGGTCATTTTCCTTTACCTTTTATCGATCAAATTCTAGAGCGTCTCGTCGACCGATCGCACTTCTGTTTTCTTAACGGGTACTCGGGGTACAACCATATTTCAATTGATCCTTCAGACCAAGAGAAATCTACTTTCACTTGTCCCTATGGGACTTTCGCGTATCGCCGAATGCTTTTGGTTTATGCAATGCACCTGTGACTTTTCAGCATTGTATGCTCGCTATCTTTTCTGACATGGTAGAACGTTGTCTTGAGGTGTTTATGGATGACTTTTCGGTGTATGGTGCATCATTTGACGAATATCTCTATAATCTGGACAAAGTTTTACAGTGCTGCGAGGACACACATTTGGTCCTCAACTGGGAAAAATGTCACATGATGGTGACTGAGGGGATAGTGCTAGGACACAAGGTGTCTACCAAAGGTTTAGAGGTGGATCCGATAAAAATTGAAGTTATTTCCAAATTGCCCCCACCAAATTCTGTTAAAGGGGTAAGGAGTTTCTTGGGACATGCTGGATTTTATCGTCGGTTTATAAAAGATTTTTCAAAAATCGTGAAACCTCTATCCGAACTGCTTGAGAAAGACGTTGTATTTGATTTCAATGACAAATGTCTACATGCGTTCGACGTGTTGAAGGAGAAACTGATTTCTGCACCGGTTGTTCAAACGCCGGATTGGACTAAACCGTTCGAACTCATGTGTGACGCTTCTGATTTTGCGGTAGGAGCTGTGTTGGGGCAGCGGGTGGACAATAAACCCGCCGTGATTTTCTACACTTCAAAGACTCTGAATGACGCCCAATTAAATTATACAACTACTGAAAAAGAATTACTCGTCGTTGTTTTCACTTTTGAAAAATTTCAGCAATATTTAGTTGGATCTAAAGTAGTCATTTGGACAGACCATGCCGCAATTAAATATTTAATGGATAAAAAAGACGCAAAACCTAGATTAATTAGGTGGATTTTTCTCTTACAAGAATTTGACATCGAAATCAAGGATAAAGCTGGGATTGAAAATGTTGTGGTGGATCATCTGTCTAGGTTAGAGAGGGTGGATGAAAAAGATTTACATATACCCATAATCGAGACATTTCCGGATGAACAGATTTTGAAAGTTAATTCTAAAGACCCTTGGTTCGTTGAGATTGTGAATTATTTGGCTTGCGGGATCATCTCGGAAGATTGGTCATATCAAGAGAAGAAAAGATTTTTCCATTCTTTACGATATTATTTTTGGGATGACCGGATTCTTCTTAAGCAATGCAGGGATGGTATCCTAAGCAAATGTGTGCCTGAGGTGGAGTACGAGAGCGTTCTCCGTCATTGCCACGCACTACCTACGGGAGGACACCATGCGAGCTCTCGTACGGCAGCTAAAGTTCTGGAGAGTGGCCTTTATTGCCCAACCTTGTTCCAAGACACCTACGAGTTTGTAAGTCAATGTGATTCCTGCCAACGAGCAGGTAATATTTCAAAGAGACAGGAGATGCCCCTAAATGTGTTCCAAGAAGTCGAGGTATTTGATCTGTGGGGCATAGAGTTCATGGGACCCTTTGTGTCCTCAAATTCAAATTTATATATTCTTTTAGCAGTTGATTACGTGTCGAAGTGGGTAGAAGAAATACCCACAAGGACTAACGATTCCACTGTAGTGTGCAGGTTCGTGAAAGAAAACATTTTCTACAGGTTTGGAGTGCCCCGAATGATCGTCAGTGATGGGGGTACACATTTTAGGAATCAGAAGTTCTCGGCATTGTTGAAGAAATATGGGGTCAAACACAACATAGGTACCCCATATCACCGTAGAATCAAGGACAGGTGGAGGTCTCCAATCGTGAAATTAAGAAGATTTTGGAGCGTATGGTGGCTTCCACGAGGAAGAATTGGAGTGCCCTACTACCAGATGCATTGTGGGCGTACAAGACGGCTTACAAAACACCTATAGGCACCATGCCTTTTAGGTTAGAATATGGTCAGGCTTGTCACTTACCGGTAGAGTTAGAGCACAGCATATTGGGTGCTTAGGAGGCTCAACTTGAGTTACGATGGAGCGGGGAGGAAGAGATTACTTGAATTGAATGAGTTGGATGAGCTGCGGATGACGGCATACAAGAACTCATGGATATACAAGGAGCACACCAAGTTAATCCACGATCGCCACATCCAGTTGCGCACGTTCAAGAAAGGAGATAGTGTATTCCTGTTCAATTCACGACTGAAGTTGCATCCCGGGAATCTCAAATCCCAGTGGAGTGGGTCGTTCGTGGTAGAAGAGGTCAAACCACACGGCCCAATCTTGGTGCGGGATGGTGAGACCACATTTCTGGTGAATGGACAAAGATTGAATCTCTACTTTGGTGAAAATTACAAGAGGAAGGTGAATGAGGTCAAACTCATTTCACTTTCGGATGCATGAGGTGCCCAAAAGTCATCTAGCCTAAGACGTTAAATAAGGGAGCTTGTTGGGAGGCAACCCAACCATCGGTACCTTAGTTTAGTTCATGTACATTCGTAGGTTGATTTGTTTTGGTTTAATTTTTAGTGTAAAAAAGATATCGTGATCGGTTTGTTCTTTGTGCAGGCTGAGGCAGAGTCGATAACATCGACACACTGGTCGATGGTATCGACCATGGAACAGGTTGACGAATGCAGATTTTGCACTGCGCCGATACTATCGACGGACTCGTTGATGGTATCGACATACCTACAGGCAGATCACAAATACAAGGTCGATGGTATCGAGATTCCGGTCGATACCATCGAGATCTCTGGAGATTTACAGAAGAAATCGACTCAGGAAAGTCGATACCATCGACGGGTGTGTCGATAGTATCGACACTTTCAAGTGAAAGATGGCGGCGGCTGGGCCTCGCAAGGATTTGCCCTAATCAGAGAGTCGATACTATCGACTCCCGTCGATGGTATCGACCATCCACGTCATCGATCCGCATGAAAAAATCAACGGCGATCGTGGCATCAAGACGGTCGATCCGGGTGCAGCATCGATACCATCGACCCATGTCGATGGTATCGACACGTCAGTGATCCTGGTTTCAAGATCCAGCCATCGACGACCGTCGATACCAGTGAGGGGGCGGATAGCATCGACAAGTGTCGATACCATCGACTTGCATCGATGGTATCGACGGGTCAACAGTGGCGCCGACCACACCTATTTAAGGGGAGTGATTGCGTCATTTGACGTCACGCTTTCAGAGCAATCTTCTTCTCTTGTGCCGAGTGATCCCCCGAGCCGTCCAGCCCGACGACGAGTAGCACCGAGCGAAGGTCTTCATCGAGTAGAGATTCAACTCTCCAATCTTCACCGAGCCCTCTTTTTTATCCCCATTTCTCGTTGCAAACATGGTGCATGTGGCCGGAGCTTCCTCCTCGTGCGTGAATCCGATGGACATCCCAGAATTCGTGCCACCACCGCCATCTTCGATCGCACGTCCCCGACTTGTCCATCCTTCCTCAGAGGTCCAGAAGATCTACGAAGAGATCATGCGGAGGAAGATAGAGCCCACCCGGTATGTGGACCGGGAGATGATCTGAGATCTCAGATTTGAGGCCAACTTGGCCTACGTTCTGCAGGGGCAAGCCCGTCACAAGGGGCGAAGGCCCGATGAGTTGCAATTCCATGTTGATGGTCAGCCGTTCTTCAACGACTGGCCTATGTACAAAGAGTTGGTGGCAGAGTTCATGGCGTCGTTGGACGTCTGTGTCGTGCCCAACGACATAATAGCTACCGATCATGAGTGGATTAAGGGTCGGGTGTCTTTCCGGTTGTACAACCACGACTACACCCTCACGCTCAAGCAGTTCAACAAGATATTTAACTGGAACCATTCGCAGTACGACTACCGGCGGCCGGACAACCGCACCGATTACGACGCCATCTTCTCCGAGCTGGTGACGGTGCCGCAAGGGAAGTCGGTGAGCTACCACAATGTCGCGGTAGCCGATTTCGAGCACCCTTTCATCCGGATCTTGCACCGGATGCTCAGTTCCACAGTTTTTGCTCGGGGTGATCTGGCCCTCAGCAAATTTCAGGGGTCAGACCTATTCTTTCTGTATAAACTCCTGAAGAAACAAGAATGCAATTGGGGTGCCTTCTTTCTACAGCGAGTATTGGACGTGAAGAGGAGTACGAGGAAAGCCCCGATTCACTTTGGCATGCTTATCACTAAGCTGGCCATCTACCTGGGGTTGAATCTCAAGCAGCTGACTCCTCTCTCTACAAGAAGAAAGGTGAACTTGCAACATCTACACCGGTCCAATCTGTTACTTCTCCGAGATGGCGTGGCGTTTGCGCACTGCCACGTCAATCAAGCATATAAAGAATGTTCTCTTCCCAATCCCGTTTTCAACATCGATGGTGCGTAGCATTTCCAGTGGCCAATCATAGCCATCGCCGACTCCGATGAAGAAGGTGGCAACGACGGCGGCGATGATGGAAATGATGACGAGGCTGAGGAGGAAGAGGAGGCATTTACACCTCTTCGGGCACGAGTGGCACCACGGAAGCATCCTCGGATGCATCCGGGTGCATCTTCATCATCACAGCCTAAGCCGCCACCACCACCGCCCTTGCAGCCAAGAGGGGATGCCTATTCTATGCAGGGCATGTATGCGATGCTGCAAGACATCCAGCAGACCCAGCATAGCCACACAACCACCTATGCCGGTATTCAAGATACTACCAACCGGCTCTTTGTCAATCAGCAGGCGATGTTTGACAATGAGCGCCTTCTTTTCGAGAATCAGCAGAACATCCATGATAGGTTGCACAGGATCGAGGTGCAACAACAGCCGTTCTTCGATCATTACTGGAGCTAGAATTATTTTGCGGGGTATCCACAGCCTCCACCGATGCCCCAGTACGATCTGACATTCCAGGGGCAGTACCCGTCTTGGGACCCCACGGCACCGCAGTACCCGCCTCCACCACCATAGGAGTGATCTGGTATCACTGTTCCAATCTTTAAGTTTGTTTTTGACTATGAGGCCATAGTCGAATTCAAGCTTAGGGGGGTAGTTGGAACAGCTTTATCTTTTATTGTTTTTAGTTTTTAACTTTATTGTTTTTGTTCTTGTTATTTGTTTCTTGCAATTTTAGTTTTTGTAGGATCCACATGCTATCTAGTGTAATCGTGGATGTCATAAAGTTTGTGTCATCTCATTAATTGTGCATGGGAAAATCAAGGGAAATTTAAAATTTTTGTGTGTTTGGAAAGCTTGTCTTGTTTAACCTTGGGCACATATCCTACGAAAATGATTGGTTTTGTCAACTTTAAAACAAAATTTCACAACTGTACTCCTAATGATTCATGAAAGTGGACGGAAATGGTTGTTTGAGCCTAAACTGACCAAATGGTAATGAGACTCTAATTGGATGTAAGAGAGAGAAACCTCTTAACTACTACACAGGTCAGTAAGGAGGGACACATAATATCTTTCTAAGGTTCAGTCATCTAGTCTTGTGATCTTTCCACCTCTTTACTTTTCACAATCCACCACAAGAATTGGAAGTACTTTACAGTTTTAACTTCTTTGACAACATTGCATATAGATAGGTCCTGCATTGAATCTATTTCCATATGTTTTGCATCTAAAAAAAAGTAGAATAGTGATACATGCACATTACCCTTAGGTGCATGCCATGTAGTTGCATTCATAATTTTCATGCATAAAGTATATCATGTATCTCAATTTTTCTCCAATGGTGAATTAAATTGTTCCATACCTTCTAAATAGTGCAAATTTCTGAGTATGAAGAAAAATAAGCCCAATAAAATATTCATTATCAATTATGGATATAAGGGTTGAAAAATGAAAAAAAGAGAAAAAAAGGAAAAATCTGCATAATGAAAAAAAGAAGAAAAGAGTTATGTAGAAGCAACAAGAATAAGAAGGAGAAAGGAACATAATATCACCTGCATTTCAAGATAATTGAGTACATGATGTAGCTTAATTAGATGTCCATCTCGTTTTGAGATGGATGGTTAGTACATGCATCATTCCACCCAATTTTAGGCATTAGGGCATTTTTCATGTGCATTTGCATCATTTAGGACATTTTTGTTTTATGCATGTTGAAACTGTATAATACTTCCACTTTCTTCCATGAACCACCCATCTTCATCCACCCGTTGCTCGGATTGGTAGGCCACTGTGAATTTCTCCTCACTAAGGTATATCAGGGGAACTGCTTCCATGTAGATGGTAGTTAGGGCGAGCAACGTAGTATAGGAGATCACAAGATGCACCAAGTCTGAACTGGTGAGTTTTATTATCTTAACTGCCTTGTGTGATAGTGTTCATCAGTTTTGAGGTCAATTTCTTTTATGGATGATTACTGTCGCTTTCAGGGTAATTACCATTCCGTGGTTAGAGAGGGCCGGTATGTGAATGTCTGGTGGGAGTCATATGGGATGTTGGTTGTGGTGTGTTGTTCTTCAGTTGACATTAGCAATTCTATTCTAAGGATTAGTTGCTCGAGGGCGAGAAATGTTCAAGCTTAGGGGAGTTTGATGCGATGATTTTGAGTCGCATTTATAGACCTGTTTGATATGTGTTTTATGCTTTTATTAGTCATTTTTATGGTTAATGTTGCATAATTCATCCACTTTGGTCTTTGCTACTATTTTATGTCAAATCCCCTTTATTTCATCGTTTTGAGCATTAATTGTCAAAATATTATTATTTGTGTGAATTTATGTGGTTTCGTGTTTGAATTTCAGGGAAAACAAGTATCTGCTTCCGTCGATACCATCGACAGAAGTCGATACCATCGACCGGACCACAGGTTGCCAGCTGCGAGTATCAGCAAAGAGTCAATACTATCGACAGGGATGTCGATGGTATCGAGCTACCATCAGGCTGCTGGCGAGAAAGCAGTCGATAGTATCGACACCAAGTCGATACCATCCACGCACGGAGGCTACAGCGACGCAAAACGACAAAATTGTCGCTACAGGTTCGTTGATACCATCGACCCGCGTCGATGGTATCGAGATTACATCAGGCGCTCAGACGAAAGGAAAGAAGGGTTGCCGCTACCATACCGAGTCGATACCATCGACTCGCGTCGATGGTATCGACACCGTAAGATATGTGTTTGCTTTGGAATGATTTTAATCGGACGGCCGTGGTTAATTAGCGACCTAATGAGGGAGATATACCTAATGACGGCCGCCTGGAGGTGAGGGAGATCTCATTAGCCATTGCACGAGTACCGAGGAGCAGTAGAGAGGAGAACAGAGGCCAGAAGCTCATACCAGTTGATCCAGACACCGAAGAAGACGGATTCCACCACCGAAAGGCGGGAGAGCACGTGTTCTACGTGGAGGATCAACCGGTTCTTCTCCGTTCAGGGGTTTCACCTCTCATTTCATGTTTTTCATATGATTTTCCCTATCTCTACCATGTACTTGCTTGAGATGAACATGCGGGGCTAATCCCCTTCGTCTTTAGGACCGGGAGTAGCCTGGGAATTCATTGTATGACAATTTTATAATAGTAATTCATATTTTATCTCCTAAATCTGTGGTATGATTTCATTTTCTCAATATATTGTTATGCTTGATCACCATAATAATAACCTAATGCCCTTAATCACTTTGAAAGAAGGATTAACGACTAATAAGAGACGGAATTCACATTAATCGACAAATCCCTTGAACAAGGTGGTGTAAAATTAATGGTGGATACTGAGAGATCGTTCATAATGCACCTAGTTTAGGGTATAGGTTACTACGACGGTGGAACCAACCTAGAATTAGGTAGTGAATTGCACCACGACAGTGGGCAATTCTGTTTTCAGGACACTACCCGGATAGAGAGATAAAATTGAGGCATTATATAAAATCTAATACAATGAAAACTCATGGTGAAACCGCAATCCTAAAGATACCCTTTTGAATTGATTAAACCAACATTTAATCGATTGCTTGTTTTGTTTTGTTTTTATTTTCTTTTAATTTCAACAACAACTCTCAACTTGTTAATCGGCTTAGCTGATCGCGAGTAGTTAGTAGGAGTCCCCGACGATTGCACGTATCCCTGAGTTCGACTCGGGCCTCACAAAGGCCTGTACTACTCGACGCGTTCACTTGCGTTTCTACGCACAGTAAAATTGCATCATGAGACTTTTATTTTGTTGAAGCATGTCAATGATATCGACTAGTATGTTGATAGAACTGACTTTGATTGAAAGTGCTCCTTGAATCTAAAACTAATGGGGCTCTTATTAAATCGGGATAAGACATGACAATTTCATATAGTATAAGATTAATCATTATCACTAATGCAAAAGGATCACAAATATTTTTTTGTATAGTATGATATAAAAAATATATTTTGAAAACATATATCATGAAATACCATATAATATAACCCATGAAATCATGCAAAATGTACATGAATCAAACTATAGTTTTTCATGAGTGTCTAGTCTACTAGGACCAAAAGTAGACTATGTGAATGTACTATTTTCCCTCTCTTGATATGTTTTATATATATGGTAATTGCTTGGACTAAATATTTGTTTGAGGTATATCACTCTATATTGATTAATCTTATGAATTTATTTATATTTGTTGCAATGAAAATTAGACATTACTGAGAAACCCATTATAACTAGATGTGTATGACGATATTTGTGATGATGATTGCTCAATAGTTTGTGATGGATTTGCATTCAAGTGATATCATTTGTATATTAATAACACCCCATTCAATATTACAAATAACATTGAGGTGAGGGTGCCTAGTGACCTCCCCCTTCAATACTATGAAGTTTGTTAGGATAAGAGAGTTCTCAATAATTATGATCGAGATAATGAGAGATTGAAAATAAAATAATCTAGTTGCATAACAAAGTTTTTGATTGAATGATGTTATTGTTTCCTTATAAATCTTTCTAAGAAATATTTTTGATATAATATATTTATGCTTTCAATTTTAGTGGTTATATGGTAACTTGATACTCATCACATTTGTGATGGCTTTATAGCCTACTTATATGATTACATGTTCAAACACAACTTTGATTCAAATATGGTGAAATCTTTGGGGTGAGAAAGAGTCATATGGATATCTGTTGTAGATCCTGAATAATAGTTACATGTTAAATTACAATGTATTTTCAATATGTAATAAAATCATGAAATTCTTCTATACATGTACAATGTGTTTTGTTTGGTGCTTTGTGTTATTGTCCATGTGCAAGTGATATTAGTCTTGTATATTGATTCCCCAATTAATATTTTTGTGTTCTTGTGTTGTACTTCAAGGCATGTTATGAAATATTTCTTTGTTTGACTTAAGTATATATATATATATATTCAATTTAATTTTATCCAAAATATATTGAATAAACAAATTAAATATTTTATTTATATATGTTTCCTTGATTATTAACCATTACTTATCATCCCAATTGAAGTCATAGTTTTGATCATATTTCTCACATTTGGATATACATACCATGCCAATTAAAATCCAGGAACTTTGGTAATTGAAAGAAACCCTTATATTAATGATATTAGGAATTACAATGGATTAGGGTTACTTCTTCTACTCCTTACTACTAGATCATCATCTCAATTCGTTGTTACACATTTGTAAGACATGATTGCATTTCATGGGATCTACTCATTCATCCTTAAATCATACAGTACCCGGTGCATTATCTCTATATCATCTTCATAAAATTCATACCTACAAAAGAAGTAATAATACACAATCCAAATCATCTTTTTCCTTATACAAACTAATGCAAATTGGGGCTTTTTCTCTTATTCACATTCTAATAGTAACTTTAGGTTTTTCAAGAAATCAATTTTGTTCATTATAACTTTGTACATCAACAGATCATATCATTGACCACTAACCTCATTAGTATGTCTTAATATTTGTTCACAACATAGAGAAATCTGCTTCTCATTTTAATGCAATCAATCCATTAAATACACACATATGTATTGTCATTGACTCAATGAATTGATCTTTAACATCAGCCCTAAACAATGTATCTCCACACAAAACAATATAAGGACTCTCATACACAACCATATTTATATTTAATAAAGATTTAGGATTAATTATGTAATCATTTTAGGGATTTTTGGAGGATTTGGTGCAGTAGAAGAAAAAAGATTAAACATTGATCCACCAATAAAGAAGGAGATCTCATGAACAATGATATACAAGGGAGGAAGGGATGTGAGATATACCTTTATTGCGGAGTAGATCCAATGATGGTTCTCACAAGAATGTAGAGGGGGAAGGATGTCATTGACGTTCTCCTAACATAGACACCAATGTGTATGCATCTTTATATCATCAATGAGGATGAGGGGAACTCCACATTGCACTCCAAGAACCAGAAAGAAGAAGTTGCCTTCTTATTGGCAACATGCTAGCACTGCACAATCTCACTTTCTTTATCTCTCCTTGTGGGTAATGACAGATAGTCCAATGGTGCAACTAAATACCTGGTTGTCATACCCCTATTTGTAGGAGAGAAAGGGAAGCATGATTTTTGATAAATCATGGGAAACAAAAAAGACAATGACTGCCTTTTAGCAGCCAACTCACATGTAAGTGATATATTGATTGGCTTAGTCCAATCAATCAATTAGTTTGGGTGGACTGATTTATAGTGTCCCACTCGAGACATCTGGTCGAGTGACTGACTAGTCGAGTTGATCGAGTGGACTGGGTCTAAACTTACTGGATCTAATTGATCAATTCATTTATCTAGTCTAGTTGGGTGATTTGAGTAGCCAGTTTACCGATTGGATGATCTTGTCTAATCAGTCGATTGGGTCAACAAATTGACCTATTGGGAAAATCTCAACTGTCAATGAACTAACACTTCTAGTTGATTGACCGATCTGTCTAGTTAGGCAAATGCACTTTTCAATCAACTAAGTGGCCTTTCAATAACTCCATTAATGATTTAATTAATTTCATATACCTTTTAGTAATCAATTAATCATGTGTCCATTATTATACTCCTCTTCCCTATGCATCCTATGTGTGTGACCCTATAGGCTCCAAGTTACATTAGTAGTAATATCTATAATTGTATTGTGATTTCACAGACAATGATTGGTATTTAGATAGACTTCATTCCTACTCAAGTAGTTGGAGAAGTTAGAGAACACCTTCAACTAGTAATTTTTCTACTTGTATTACATTGAGCATATAATATGTTTGTCTCTAATTTCTTGATTCGACCCAAGGCATGCAAATGTCATCCTCTTAGTGTTCAATATTTGTTCCTTGAAATATATTAGACTATTTGATATACATATGAGCTCTACATCATATGTCGACTCTCATGAGAATGGCCATGTATTTCATAGTACCACTCATCAAGTGGTCGGTATATCATTCTAATAGTAGGGAAAAATACCGTATGCATCACTCACAATAGTCCACATGTTTCATAGTGCACCCAAGCACTACATGCATGGAAAACCCTTATCCAAAGTCATGTTGGATAGTGTTGACTACATATAACATCATGTAACATTGTAGTGACTTCAATTCTACGGATCACAATCACCATTGTCACATGAGATACAGTTTTGACAACCATTAGTGGCTTTTGTGTATCATACTCAAGTTTGGTATGTCCAGTACACTTGTTCATAACAACTACCTATGTGTTTTACTTGATATCCAATATCATGATTAATGAGATATAGTCATTGGCCAATAGACATATTAGTCTCAATGTATTATTTTTGTCATAGTTTCCACAATAATATTTGACTTTGGACCTAGACAAGAATGGACATTCTTAGCATACACATGATCTCACATTGAGGTCCTCAACCCAAAATCACATGTCATTGAGTCATTCATCATTAGGACATTATTATATTTATTTATTATATCAAACTAATCAAAGCAAATAATTATAATATAATTTATTTAAAATGAAATCAAATACAAACTATGCCATTAAAATCATCATATGACTGACTCTCAGGTCATACTGTCAATAACCTCCCGCTTGTGCTAGGTCCAATCACTCAGAAATTTAAGTATAAGTGGTTCTAACATGACCGTCATATGATTGTAGTTAAAGTGCTTTTATTAGAGGGTCAACAACATTTGAGTTGGTACTGTAGAAATCCTTACATCTCCTTGTGGTACAATATCTCATATGAGATGGTAGTGCTATAGTATATTCTTGGAATCATGATGTGATATGGGTTCCTTAGCTTGTGCAATTATCCCTTATATTTGATTATAGCTCTACTACATCATCAATGGATGGAACCACTCCTAGTTGACCAATGAACTTCTTAATCCATAAAACTTCTATTTTTTTTTGAGGCATTAAGTGCACTCATCTTGGATTTTAGAATAAACCACTATCTCTTTCTTGGAATATTTCCATGGCATGGCTCCACTATTGAGGAAAAACACAAAAGATAATTATGATTGACAATCATCCTTGTTCGATTTGAATCCAACATAAGTGTAACCTTTTACAACCAACTCTTCCTCACCACCGTAAATATGGAAATGATCCTTAGTTCTTATCAAGTTCTTAAGGATGTTCTTCACAACAGTCTAGTGATATTCATTATCAAATGATTGGTAACTACTCATCACGCTTAAAGCATATAAGATGTTAGGATATGTACATAACTTTTCATACATGATAGATTCAATTGTAGATCCATATGGAATCTTATTCACGAGTGTTCTTTCTTCAATAGAGATGGGAAATTGAGTTCCAAATATAGTTATTCCATGAACGATGGATAAGTTTCCTCTTTTAGAATCTTGCACGTTGAACCTTTTCAACACTTTGTCAATGTATATACTTTGACATAGACCAAGAATCCTTCCATATCTATCTCTATATATCTTGATTCCTACTATATAACATGCTTCCTCTATGCCCTTGATATCTTAATTCCTAGCATATAACATGCTTCCCCTATGTCCTTTGAGGAGAAGGTTGGATCATTCAACCTTGTCCGAGCTCTGGCAAAACAAGGGGTGGCTAGGGTTTCTACTCAGTGGCGGCTCGAGGGAGGGGCCGAGGTGTCGGTGAGTGATGACCCACTCCCCCTGGGCTTCTCCTAGCCCACTGGTGGCTGGGGTTGATGATCGGTGGGGTGTGGCACTCAAATCCATGCTCCTCCTTTCTCTATTTGACGTCTCTTTGGGACTGGTGGGTCTTGAGTGACCCATTAAAATGAGCTACAATAGTTAGAGGCTTTGTGTGGTCCAAGTGAGCTTCTATCTCTTAGTGTTCAAGGCTGGAGGGGATCTATGACATCTCCTTCTCTTATCTTGGCCCCTCCCACATTAGGCATTTTCTTTCCTTTCTTCTTTGGTCCAATTTCTTCATGTTATTTTCCATTTCATGCTTTGGTTATCTTTGGGTCAGTGCAACTTTTTCCACCTCTTCGTCTTAGTTCTTCGGTGGGGCTTTTTGGTCCCTTTTAGTCACTCTCTTGGATGACAGGCTTTGAGTTCTTTTTCTTCAGCAAGCTCTCTTTTTTCCTTGATTTTTTTGGTTGCTTGGTCATCATGTTTGTACCTACATAGTCTTCCTTTACCCAAAACATTGTCAGGATGTAGACTTTCTACCACCAATGCAAGCTCAAGTTGAAGGAATTCTATTTTAAAATCTATTTTTATCAGCTTCATGGTTAAAGGACCAAGGCAGAAACATTGTATTCTCTTTCCAATATGAGTATTAATGGCTTGTTAGTGCTTTTCTTGACTTTTAAATGTTGTGTAAGAGTTCTTACTTCTATTTATAGATGTCATGTGGATTATTAATAATGAAAAAGATTCAATTTCTCTAAAAAAGTTCATTTAAGGGGAAGGTATTTTAACCAACAACATATGTCATTCCTCAGCAATCACTACTACAGAAATGGCTTATAAAGTCACTTTTCAAGGTGTCGGTTGTATACATAAACCGACACCTAAACTCTACAGTGTCGTTTGATAACATAAACCGACATCCAATCTATGAAGGGCGACCAGACACGGGTACCGCTTTTATTAAGTGTCGGTTACTTATTAAAAAACCGACACCTAAAAGTAACCGCCAAAAATAAAATTTCCAGTAAAAAAAATTGCCTCCAAAAATTGACATACAACGTCGGTTTTTAATGGAGGAATTGACAACTAAAGCTTTTCTGTGAGACAGAAATTTGTACAATTTTAGTCGTCGGTTTTGTGACAATAACCGACGCCGTTGTCTTTTCACACTATTAACCGCGAAAATTTTCACCTCCCTTTAGTGTCGGTGTTTTTTTGTAAACCGACAATAAAAACATTCAGTGTCGGTTTTTAAAAAACTGACACCTAATGTTAACTTAAATCGCGCAAAAGAGCCCGACTCTTCCCCTTTCTCTATTTCATTCATTCTTGTGCTCAGGGTTTGGTCCTCCGACGATTTTTCTTCCGCCCGGTGCCGCTCCTTGCCTGCTGCTCTCCCTTCCACCGACGCTCCTCGCCGGCGCTGCTCGCCGCCTGCTGCTGCAGTTTCTCGCCACCGCCTGGTGCTGCAGTTCCTCGCCGGCGCCGCTCGCCGCCTGTTGCTGCAGTTTCTCACCGCCGCTCCTCGCCGCCGCCCTCTCCTTCTCTGCTCTGTCGGCGCCCTCTCCTTCTCTGCTCGACGTCGGCGCCTCTCCTTCTCCACGCTGCTACCAACAGTAGGCCTCCTTTCTTCTTCTTCTTCTTCTTCTTCTTCTTCCTTCTCCCTCTCCTTACCAACAGCAACCAAGGCCGTGTGGGCTGGCATGGCCGTGGCTTTGTTGGCCGACCACACGGTCATGCTACCCAACACGGCCGTGTGGTTGGCCAACACAGCCACGGCCGTGCCAGCCCACACGACCATGGTTGCTGTTGGTTATTTATGTACTGATTTTGTTATGATTTAATCATCTACGTAATGTTCTAATCATGTTCTATGATAAGCCTTAGTTAATTTAATATGCATACTTTGTATGTAAGACATAGTAATCGGGTACTGTTGTATATCCAAGTAAATTACATGTAACTAATCATGACATAGCTAGATTTTAGAATGCATACTTTGGTTAAATGTACTGCTGTAATTTTTGATCAAGTGATGATATGTAAAGGTAGCAATAAGTTAGTAAGGTATCAATGATAAGTCTGTTGTAATGTGATGCAAAATAGTTATTGTATCATGCATATCTTAATACTTTTTTGTTTTATAGTTGTATAGGGTGTTTTATGTGTGACAAGTCTATTGTTTAATAGTTTAGCTATAATCATTGTTTTATAGTTGTGTTATAAAGTATTTGGGTGTTTAGTATGGTTATTTAGGGTGTTCATATATGTATAAAGGTTCCAAAAAGTATAGTATATATGTGCATACATGTGCATTTTTTTATAAAATTGTATAGAAAATCAAAACCCGTTCTTGGTGAGAAAACTAATCACCCTTCTTGCTTAATGATGAACTGTAATGCACACATGTGACATGCTTGGAATGTAAATGATGAACTTTTCCCTAAATTGCCAATCATGCTTTTAAAGACATCAATAATCACCCTAACTTGAAGAACTAGGATTTTAGGTATAAGAATGACAACACATTATTTGTTGGCCTAGAAACCCGTCCAAGATTTACTCATTAGGAGTAAATCTTGGATAGTCCCCGGTTTGGGACTATTCTTGAACACCTAATCTCGGTTAGGATGTAAGTGTATAATGTGTATTGGGTTTTCAAGAAAATTTTGGCAGCATTTCCCTGTTTGTTCTCTAAGTACATATGTACTTGGAGAACAGCGGGGAAATGCTGCCGAAATTTTCTTGAAAACCCAATACACATTATACACTTACTAGTGAGATTAGGTGTTCAAGGATGGGATAGGTGGTACATGTACATTTATTATATATAAGAATGACATCACATGTATTTGTTAACCCTAGACCCTAATCTTGTTGTAATATATACTTGTTTTCTCTTTGATCATAGAGCTTTACAATTTTGTTGTGATATATACTTTGTTGTAATAATGTGAACTTTACAATGTGAGCTTTACACTTTGAATTACTACTTTACAATTTGAATGTGAATTTGCAGATGGATGACCATTCTCCTGATGAACGTGTTGATGACTACCGTGAGGGTGAGGACATCAATGCGCCGCCTCACAATGTAAGTTTTAAAAATATATCATATATTTATATCTATATGTCCATTTATAGTTATATCTTGTAAATGTGAATTATTTTGTCAAATTTTAGGTTGATGATGCACAGGTACCATCTGAAGCACTTGAGGCACTTATCAACAACACCAAAAAGTTGACAAGAGAAGGGGCATCACTATGATGAAGAAGTTAATTGCGCAAAAGGGCAATGGACCCAAACTTGTTATGGATTTTGATAATGCAGGAAATGCATGTGGTGTGAATCGCAATTCATTTATTTCATATCTTGGGTTTGTTACTCGTAGCCATTGCGGTTATCACTTAGATTCTTGGCATAAAGTTTCTAAGGAGAAGAAAGATTTAATATGGAGGGATTTATGCGTGAGTTATTATTAATTTGCAATTCTATTTTGTAGATTACTAAATTTTTTGATACTAGTTAATAGCAATTCTATTTTGTAGAGTACATATTTGAATTGGATGAAAAGCTGCATCGTAAATGCATGATGCAACGCTGTGGGAGAGTCCTAAGGAACTATAGGACAAATCTCACCAGAGAATACATAAAAGAAGCCGACAAGAGGAAGAAGACAACCACTGAACAGTGGAACTTCTTGGACAAAGAAGAATGGGACGCGTTTGTCGCTTCAAGACAAACTGATGAATTCAAGGTATTAGGCGTCAATATCAATCTCATTAATTAATATATGTTGTATTCACTTATTCAAGATTAACATTTAGTGTTACTAACCAAATCATTAATTTGTATACTAACTAGGCCCTCAGTGAGGCACAAAGATCAAGGCGTGCACTGAATGTGCATGACCACAGAATGGGTCCAAAGGGGTATGCAGGCGTTCGCCAAAGACTACAGGTTGAGGCTACTGCTACTCAGTCTGCTGCTACTCAGGAGTCCTCTACCATAGGTAGCACACCTCTGCCTCGCCATGATGTCTGGATAGCTGGGAGGCAAAATAAGAAGGGAGAAATAACTAAGGCCGCAACTGCTGAGGCGACTGCAAAAATGGTAAAATACAACTCTTACAGCAATCATTCGAATATTGATTATTTGTGTTGTTTACTTAAGTACAAATTTTTGTTTTGGCAATTAGCGGGAGTTGCACGAGCTGAGGAAACAAGGAAAGTTCATCCCTGAGGGAACAAAGGATGAATTGACAGTTGCTCTGGGTAACCCAGAGCATCCTGGACGTGTTAGGGCTGCAGGCGCTAGTGTGGGCATCAAATCTTTTTTTGGGTCATCCCAACGCAAACATGTCCCAAAAGCAGGACTTTCACAAGAAGAGGTAACATATTCTTTCTTTATAATGTTACTGTAAAAGAGAATTCAAAAATTAGAATTTGACGTTTCTTTTATCCATGTATAGGTGGATAAGCTATTTGACAGGAAACTCGAAGAAGCAATGAAAAAGTGGCAGGCATCTCAGACTGCCACTTACCAGACAATACCTACTACAGACTCTACTCCTACTCCTACTGTAGAGGTTGGGAGTAATCCTATAGAACCACCACCTAGCACATCCACTGTAAGTATTTTTATGACATAGTAACTAGTTTTTAAATTCAAGATGATACGTATATATGAAATTGTAGTTGTTTCAAAAAAAGATGATATGTATATATGTATATAACATTCTTTACACAAAATTTTGTAGGGGTTGAAGCCATGCCGTCTAAAAAGTAAAGAATATGTCATGGCAGAGGCGTCGGCTTACCCATCCCTACCAGGGGAAACGTGTCACGGGTCTCCAGTACCAGCTGGTTGGATTCGGGTGAGCGCGATACATATATTCCCCCAGTGGATGGATCTTCCACTGCCATATGCCCACCTAGATTGTGAAACACTTGGTGAGGCAGTAGGCGGAGTGATATTGTGGCTAAAAGCGGATGTCTTCTTTACTGATAAGGTATGGTAAATTTACATTACGTTCAATTGTTAGTGTGTGTATATGCTGGCAGTTGATCTCAAATTATATATATATACAGGTTAAAAAGAAGACACCCACAGCATCTAGGCCTCCACTTCCACCTCCTGCATTACCTAGTTGGGTTCCACAGGACCTACCTGTCCCGTTAGGTCCTAACTATAGGGGTATGGCAGTATGGTTAGGGGAACATGATATAAACTCCCCTATAATTGTTTCTTCTGATTTAGATTCTACAGGTCAGTCATACGAAACAAAACTATTTATACAAGATATATTGGAGTTGTTTCGATATGATTGGCTAAATACATCTGTGATAGAGCTATGGATAAGGTGAGATATTCTTTATACATCCATATACCTTGTGTATGATCTGGTGATCTGGTTTCTTATTTATTAATGCATGCGTAATTAATACATATTTTACATCTACTTAGACAACATATGTGCAGATTTTGGATTTGAACATGTAGGGTTTTTGATTCCATCATTGATTAGTCTAGTAGCTAAAGACCCTACATCAGTTCAACAATACTACTGTGAGTCTTTTTCAAATTTTGTTGTTGAAAAGAATACGGTGATAATGGCTCCATTCAATGTAGAGTAAGTTTACTTTGCTTATTATAATTTGGACTTAAGAAAATTACATTTTATTGTGGATTTTAAGTTATTAATTTTTAACTTTTTTTCCTCTAGGGGTAAGCATTGGGAGTTATTGGTTATTTCCCCCGAGACGTTCACTGTGTATTATCTAGATCCTAAGGGGGGTAAATTGAATACAATATTTGGACACATAATGAAAATGGCAATATTTTAGTGAGAAATATTTCATTTTTCATATCCGTTAACATATGTTATTACATTACTATTTAATTGCAATGTTCTGTGTTACATTAACATGTAGGGGTTTTGAGGAGTACAAAAAGGCTGGAGGAAAGGTCCCCACAAAAAAGAACCAGCCAATAATTTGGAAGAACATGAAAGTAAGTTCCCGACTGCAATATATGTATATATTATTTATGTGAACAATGCTTAATTAGTTGTATTTTTTAATATTTTGTATGTTTGAATTTATAGTGTGCTACACAAGACAACAGATGGGCATGTGGATACTATGTCATGCGATATATGCACATGATTATCAAACATGGCGTACTGGATATCGAATGTATTGCTAAGGTATTATATAGTCTCATTAGATAATATGATCGAAATATATCAATCTTATTTATAGCTCATTAATTATATATATACATCATTCTCTTTACAGGTGTTTCAAGCTGACCCCATTACAGGAAAGGACTTACCAAATGTTAATGCTCCCTATACAATGGGAGAATTAAATGAAGTAAGAGAAGAATGGGCAACAGCCATACAATTAGTGGGGGCTTTAAAATATAATTGGGATCCTGATAGCGAATAATGACTAAACAATGATACTTTGTAAATGAATTTCTGAATTATGATATATGTGTGAATGTTTCTACATGTCTGGATGTTTCTACATGTGTCTGAGTGAAAATGAATGAAAGTGTTGGTTGCTATATCAATGTTTCTACATGTGTGAATGTGAATGAATGGAACTACAGATTGCTAGCATGTGTGAATGTTTATAAATGTGTGAAAATAAAATGGAACTGCAGGTTGCATTGCTAAATGCATGTGCTACTTTTTTATTGTTAATTTTGTAGGTTTGCGGCCTATTGTCGGCTGATATCAATGGATGTCGTAAAACCTACAGTTCATAACTGAACTGAATAGGTTTCTCATCCTGCGACCAGCCACAGCAGGTCTGCAGACTGACAGAAAAAAAAAACCAATAGGCGTCAGTTATTTGTAAATAACCGACACATAATGATACAGTGTCGGTGTTCCTACAATAAACCGACGTCTATGTCCTTAACACCATGGCCGTGCTGGACAGCACGGCCGTGGGGCGAAGATATATGGTGTCGGTTTTTTACTTATAACTGACACTGATAGTGCCCAAGATGGCGCCCTTTCTGTGGTGCGAAGGGTTTGGGCGTCGGTGTCTTATCTAATAACCGACACCTATAGTCCCATGATGGCGTGTTTTCGATGGCGCACGAAGAGTTTGGGCATCGGTTTTGGAACCGACGCCTAATGGGTGAGCTTTTAGTGTCGCCCACATAGGTGTCGCTTAGAAACCAACACTAAAGGCTTTAAATAACTGACACTAAAGGTAGGTTCTGTAGTAGTGAAAGATATGTCATCAATATACAATATGAGGAATACTATTGGGCTCCCACTAGCCTTTTTGTAAACACAAGGTTCGTTTCAATTATATATAAAGACAAAACATTTGCTATTTCATCAAAACAATTGTTACAATTCTGAGATGCTTGCTTCAATATGTAGTACCTTTGTTCCACACATACATTTTTTGCTTCATTTGGGGTGATAATACCTTCATGTCATGTCATGCACACATCCTCAAGGAGTTTGCTATTAAGGAATGTGCTTTTAATGCCCATTATCCATATTGCATAGTTATGATAATATGTAATGAAAAACACAATTTATGGATTTAACTGTGCAAAGTGGTGAAAAATTTCATCACAGTCAACACCTTGAACTTGCTTGGAACCCTTTGCAACCAATTGGCCTTTGTAGGCTTGTACATTGCCATCCATGTAAGTCTTGTTCTTGAAGACTCATTTCACCCTTTGGGTTTTACCCCTTCAGGTGGATATACAAGGTCCATACCTTTTTGGTATGCATGGAGTCCATCTCAGATTTCATGCTTCAAGCCATTTATTAAAATATGATGCCTCAATAACTTCATTGTATGTTGTTGGTTCATCATCATCAATGACCAACACATTGTCTTTTTGAGTCATGAGAAATTCAAATTAGACTTCATTAAGAAGTGCCCTACTAGACCTTTGAGATTCCTATGTTATAGAAGGAACTTAAGATTCCAAAACCTTTTGATTATTCTTGTTCATTATTGTCCTCTATTTCTTCAATGTTATCTTGTTGGATTCTAGCATATTTGATTTATACTTTCCTCTACTGGTTCCTATCGAAGTTCCTTTTGGAGGAATACAATAATTCTGGCAAGAAACAGTTTGTTCTCAAATGGACATCAATGTACTATCCCTTTGTTTTTTGAGCATATTCAACAAAATGACGTCTCTCAAATTTGGGTTTCAATATTTTTAGAAAATTGTTTCTTGACATAAGTTTACATCCCCAAATCTTCATAAATGACATATTGGGATGTTTCCCATTCCATATCTCATATGGTTACATAGTTGAGTGTAGCTGTTGTGGTTTCTAGGGAATATCCCAAGAAGGAAGTTGTAAGAACAAGAAACTCATCATATATCATAGAATGTCTAATGGAGAGTGATTCTTTATTTCAGATATGTCATGATGTTGCGGTGTTCCTAGTGCAGTTAGTTGTGATACATAGAAGGGTGTTAAACTCTTGGCTTTAATTCAACCACCTTGAAATGATTAAAGTTCTTCAATACTCTTACCAATTTGATATTGTACTTCATACATGAGTAACTTGAAATTTTTGATGGATTTTGACCTGTGTTTCATTATATACACATAACATATCTATTGAGGTCACTAGTGAATTTTATGAAGTATTGGATTGGAAAATACCTCTGGTATTTGTGCTAAAAGGTCCACATATGTTAGTAAGTTTTGAGTCCTAATAAGTCACTTACAATTTCACTATTTCCTAAAAAGGGTGATTTTTTCATCCATCCTAATAAACAAGATTTCCATGTCTCAATTAATTCAAAATCAAACATGTATAGATATCCATCCTCATGGAGTCTAGAATTGCGCTTCTTATTTATGTGTCCAAGACGATAATGACACAAACAAGTTTTGTTTGAGTCATCGAGTTTAAGCTTCTAAATATTTATGTTATAGATATGTATCTCAAGATATAACAAATTAAAACTATAAGACATAGGTACACCACACTATTTATCTCATCTTTAAAAGTAGAACATCGACCATTCTTGATATGAAATTTAAAATCATTCTCATCAAACATGAAATGGAAATGATGTTACTTTTTATGGGAAGTACATAATAACAGTTCTAGAACTTGACTACAGTCCCACTAAACATAGATAAATAGTATATGCCTACAATAGTGGCAACAAATATTGCTCCATATGGAATAGGAGTTCCACCTCCCCTTTCTTCAAGGATCCATTTCTTTTCAGATCTTGCAAATTTGAACATATGTGATATCCACATCCAGTAGATAATACACATCATGAAGAAGTAGATAAGTTTATTTCTATAACACACATACCAAACTTGGGGATCTCTAACCATGCTTCTTATTCTTTCATTCCTTTAGATAGATAACACAATTTCTCTTCAGTGTCTAGGTTAGGGACAATGGTGATAAATGCCTTCATTACCCACTCCTCCTTTTGCCTTAACTATATAATACACAAACTCTTGTCCAACCTTAGAACCATTCTTGGCTTTGTCTTTGCCATGGACTTTCCTTTTTACCTTGGTTGACCTTCAAAACATGATTGGGCTTGTCTTTCATTTGCTCCTTGTTTAACATATGAAGTAGCTCTGTTAGCGATTCAACAGAATTTTTCATGTTCTAGTTCATGAAAAATTGTTAACATGATTACAAAAATGATAGAATGATCACATATGTGTCCAACTCTTATCCTAAAGGAAATCTTGGTCCAGCTAGAATTTCCACATAACCAATTAATTTGACTATATAGGGTCCAACTACATCACCTTCCACCATTTTGCACTAAAATAATGACTTGGAGACATTATACATCTATGGACTTGCTTGTTCTCTATACATGTTCTTGAGATGTTTTATCATTTAAATGAATCCATATTCTCACGTTGCTTCTGAACCTAATGATTCATGGATCATACCATAAGGCATCTGACGTCACTACTACAGAAATGCCTAACGTCACATTTACAGGTGTCGGTTGTATATAAGAAATCGATGCCTAAATCATATAGCGTCGGTTAAATACACAAACCGACATCTATATGTGAAGAGTGGCCAAACACGGGTATTGCTTTTAATTTAGCGTCGGTTCCTTAGTAAGCAACCGATGCCTAAAATTGTCCGCCAAATCCATATTTTCCAGTGGAAAAAAATTACCTCCAAAATTTAACATACGACGTCGGTTATTAACTAATAAACCAACGAATAAAGGTTTTTCACGAGACAGAAATTGGGCACATTTTTGTCGTCGGTTTTCTTACAATAACCGAAGCCAATGTGTTTTTTCGCGCTGTCCCCGGGAAAATTTTCACCCCCTTGGGTGTCGGTGTTCTACAGAAACCAAAGACTATGATCATTAATCGAGAACATTTTTTTTGTCGGCATATGTAGATAGACGTCAGTTTTTCTAGTTGAAACCGACGACTATCATTAAACATAGGTGTCGGTTTTTTGGTGGGAACTGACGCCTAATGTGTTAAGCGTCGGTTTGTTTAATAATCGACGCCTAATGTGTTAAGCGTCAGTTTGTTTAATAATCGATGCCTATTGTTAACTTAATAGCACCCGTGCAAGCTAGGATCTTCCCCTTTCTCTGTTTCATTATCGATTTCACCGCTCCCTGCTTAGGTCTCACAATTCCGCCGATCCCTGCTCCCCTTCTCCCTGCACGCCACCGCCGGTCCCTGTTCCCCTTCTCCCTGTGTGTCGCCGCCGCTCCATGCTTCCTGCTCGCTGCCGCCGTTTGCTACTTGCTGCTCTAGGTCGCCACCTGCTTGCTGCTCCGGCCACCGTCGTTCTCTTCTTGCTGCTCCTGGTCTCTCTGGAAAGGGAACTCCCTACAACATTTAATCTCTTCACATGTATAATCACCTACCTCCAACCCAACCTTGTTGTCTGCTTTTCATTCCATTATTAAAGTTTCCGCCCAATCACCTACCGCTGTCATGAAACCCCCATTCTTTCCCCCATTTCTCACTTCCTCTTCCCCAACTATCATGAAACCCTTGACTATGTGCACTCTCTCCTTCCCTGATCCCCACACTATCATTGTCACCCATGCTTGCCGGCTGCCACCCCTACCACAAGCCTCCACCACTGCCTCTGTGTCAGTTGTTGCAAGCTAATTTTGCTGACACTGCTAACTCCTCCATCACTACCACTACTGCCATCCCTATTGCTTCTACTACTATCTCTTGAAAAAGAGCTCTCTCCTTATATACTCTCTTCTTCCCATGTTGCATCGATTGTGCTCCTCTCTCTTTGTGATTTTTTCCCTTCTCGCCTGTCCTAATTGTCAAATGATGCTCCATGCTTGCAACATTTTCATGTTTTGGTTGATGATAATCAATTCATAATGATATATTAATGTGATTGATGATAAATTGATAATCTAATATTTTTGTTTTAAGTATTTGAAATTATATGTTGGAGTTATACTTCCTAATTGGAAATGTGGAGAATCCAGATAGTGTTTGTATGATAAATGATCTTTAATGTGTATTTGACTATTTGTGTAACCTATTTCATAGGTATGTAATCTAAATTAAATATGTAATTGATTAGTATATATGTATGTATCATGTTGGCCTAGAAACCTATCCAAGATTTACTCATTAGGAGTAAATCTTGGATAGTCCCCAGTTTGGGACTGTTCTTGAACACCTAATCTCACTTAGGATGCAATTGTATTATGTTTGTTGGATTTTCAAGAAAATTTCGGTAGCATTTCCCCATTTGTTCTCTAAGTACATATGTACTTGGAGAACAACGGGGAAATGCTGCACAAATTTTCTTGAAAACCCAATACACATTATACACTTACTAGTGAGATTAGGTGTTCAAGAATGGGATAGGTGGTACACATTTATTATATATAAGAATGACAGCACATGTATTTGTTGGCCTAGAAACCCGTCCAAGATTTACTCATTACGAGTAAATCTTGGATAGTCCCCGGTTTGGGACTGTTCTTGAACACCTAATCTCACTTAGGATGTTTTAGCCATTAATTATATATAAGACCTTAAACCCTAAAGTTTTAACTATAAACTCTAATCTATTAACCCTAGACCCTAATATTGTTCTAATATATACTTGTTTTCTCTTTGATCATAGAATGGATAGATCGTGGATGTCCATTCCAAATCGCTACACCCCAGAGTTTATTTCTAGTCTTGATCACTTTATTAGATTTGCCGAGGAACATAGGAAACAACTTGGAGATAGGTTCTACTATCCATGTAGGCAGTGCAGTAACAACTTGAAAGTCAGCACTGGTGATGAAATCAAAAGTCATGTTATGTGTAGCGGGATTGTAAAAGGCTATACAGAATGGCACTGACATGGAGAGATTTCAAACCTAAAATCAGTGGATGTTGATAGCAGTGCTTGTGTGGAAGAAGAAATTGCCTCTGATGACGTAGATGTGAACGAACCAGTTCCAGTAGACATCGTTGATGCGATGATGCATAGTTGTGGGGTAGAACACACCGATCCACCTCCCGTGTTTAGAAACATTATACATGATGCTGAGATAGCGTTATACACAGGTTGTAAGTTGACGAAGCTTAGCACTGTGTTGAGATTGTATAAGATGAAAGCTAACAATAGATGGAGCAACAAAAGCTTCACGTCATTGTTGTCTTTGTTGAAAGAAATTCTTCCTGAAGGAAACGAGCTGCCAATCTCAACATACCGGTTAAAGAAATTGTTGTGCCCAATGGGAATGCAGGCCAATAAGATACACACATGCCCGAATGATTGTGTATTATTTCTAAAGGACTATGTGGATTTGAAAGATTGTCCCAAATGTGGTGCGTCAAGGTATAAATTGACGACTTCGGGGGAGTCCAAAACTGGTTCTCCTGCCAAGGTGATGTGGTATCTACCTATAATACCATAGTTTCAACGCTTGTTTGCCAATCCGATAGATGTGAAGAATTCAAGGTGGCATGCAGATGTTAAGAAAAATAATGATGGGATCCTACGACATGCATCTGATTCCCCACAGTGGAAGAAGATTGATTTATTATACCCAAAATCCGGTGAAGAAGTCAGGAATCTAAGACTTGGGATTTGTATTGATGGGATGAATCCTTATGGGACATTGAGCAGCCAACATAGAACTTGGCCATTTATGCTTGTTATATACAATCTTCCTCCCTGATTGTGTATGAAAAATAAGTACGTTATGTTGTCGTTGTTGATATCGGGCCTTAAACAACCTAGAAATGATATTGGTGTTTATCTTGAACCTCTGGTTGATGACTTGAAGAAACTGTGGGGTGAAGGTGTGACGACCGATGATGCTTCACGAAGAGAGACATTTCGTCTGCACGCTATGTTGTTTTGCATTGTGAATGACTTTCCAGCATATGGGAATTTGTCTGGATATAGTGTAAAAGGATCTAAAGTGTGTCCTATATGTGAAGAGAACATTGATTCCATATGACTAAAACATGGCGGTAAGACCGTATATCTTAGTCATCGAAGGTTTCTTCCAAAATTTCATATGTATCGTAGGTTGCGCAAAGCATTCAATGGACGGAATGAGGAACAGAGTGCACCTAAACCTATACTAGGGGAGGATGCTTATGAAAGAGTAAAAGACATTGCTAATGAATTTGGTAAAAGATCACAATGTACCATGGCCACACGGAGTAACAAATCTTTATTCAAGAAGAAGTCAATATTTTGGGATCTTCCTTATTAGAGTTCTTTGGCAGTCAGGCATTATATCGATGTCATGCACGTTGAGAAAAATGTCTGTGATAGCGTCATTGGTACTCTATTGAATATACCAGGTAAGACTAAAGATGGGATAAAATCCAGAATGGACCTACATGAAATAGGAATAAGGATAGAATTAACAGAAGTAGTTAGTAGCGATCTGAGAACATACTTACCTCCCGCTTGTTACACATTGTCTAGAAAGGAGAAGAAAGATTTTTGTGAATGTTTGGTAAATGTTAAGGTGCCACAGGGTTACTCATCCAACATCCATAGATTGGTATCAATGAAAGATCTGAAGTTGATAGGTCTTAAATCTCATGATTGTCACACTCTAATTCAACAAATATTTCCTGTGGCAATTCGATCTATATTGCCGAAGCATGTAAGGTTTGTAATCACCACACTTTGTTTCTTTGTCAACAGTCTGTGTAGAAAAGTTATTGACCCTGATACTCTCGATAAATTGTAAAGAGAAGTGGTTGTTACCCTATGTTAGCTTGAGATGTATTTTCCTCCTTCGTTCTTTGATATCATGGTACATCTTTTTGTCCACTTGATAAGGGGAAGTGAAAATGTTGGGACAAATTTTATTGCATTGGATGTATCCCTTTGAACGATACATGTGCATTTTTAAAGGTGATGTTCAAAACTGTTATCGGCCTGAAGGGAGTATTATTGAGGGTTATGTGGAGAGAGAGGTTATGGATTTTTGCAATGTCTTTCTGAGTGCCAATGACACTCATGTTAATGACAAGAATATTGAGGAGCATTTTGGCAAAGGAATTTTTGGATCACATATGAAAGTAATCAGTCGTGAGCAGTTGGAAAAAGGTCACTTGTATATTTTACACAACATCGACGAAGTGAGTGTTTATATCGAGGAAAATACCAATTTTGTCAAGAGACAATATCCTTGAGCCAATTCAATGTGGCTTGCTAGAGAGCATAACATGACATTTATAAGTGGTTTGAAGATAAAGTCTTACATCAACTATCTCAAACACCAGATAATCTTACTGAAACTATCAAATGCCTCGCCTTTAAACCAAAATTGAATGTTATGTCTTATGAAGGGTTTGACATAAATGGATTCTCATATTACACAAAGTGTCAAGATGATAAGAGTGTCATCCAAAATAGTGGGGTCACCCTTCAAGCGTCTTCTTTGTTTTTTGCAAGTGCAAAGGATAAGAGTCCACGTAAAGCTAAAATGTCATATTACGGTGTCATTGGAGACATATGGGAGTTTGACTACGTAGATTTTAGAATTTCGCTCTTTAAATGTAATTGGGTTGATAACACCAAAGGAGTTATAGTGGATGAATTGGGTTTCACATTAGTGAACTTTGAAAAGATTGGCGAGAAGGGTGAACCATTCATATTGGCATCACATGTGAAACAACTATTTTATATTGATGATCCTACAAATAACAAATGGTCAGTTGTTCTTCATGGTAAAAGACAGTTCATTGAAGATCCTATAGATGAAGAACAATACTATGATAAGTATGATGACTCCAGTCCATTCTCAGTTGGGTTGCCAACACCACCAAATATTGAATCCAATGATGACTTGTATGTGCGCGAAGATCACAATGAAGGATTGGTAATTGATAAAAGATCGCAATATTAGAGGCATGCATGTTTATATTTTTTATATATTTTATTTTTCTGAATGTGAACTTTACAATGTGAATGTGAACTTTACAATGTGAATTACTTTACAATGTGAATGTGAACTTTACAATATGAATTACTTTACAATGTGAACTTTACAATCTGAATGTGAACTTTCAAATGGTTGAGCATTCATATGATGACCGTGTTGATGATTACCATGAGGGTGAGGACGTCAATGTGCATCCTCACAATATAAGTTTTAAAAATATATCCCGCCTCACATTTATAGTTATATCCTGTAAGTGTGTTTTTTTGTCAAATTTTACGTTGGTGATGTTCCCCCTGAAGGAATTGGGGCACTTGATGAGCAGAAAAAAAATTGAGAAAGTGAGGGGCATCACAATGATGAACAAGTTACTATAGCAAAGGGGTAATGGACCTAAACTAGCTGTGGATTTCGATCTTGTAGGAAATCCAGTTGGAGTGAACTGCAACTCATTTATTTCATATCTTGGGGTTCTTACTCGCAGTCATTGTAGTCCTATTTTTGAATCCTGGCATAGAGTTCCAAAGGGGAAGAAAGACTTAATCTAGAAGGAACTATGCGTGAGTTATCATTATTTGCAATTCTATTTTTGTAGATGACTAATTTTTAGGCTACTAGTTAATAGCAATTCTATTTTGTAGAGTATATTTGATCTGGATGAAAAGTTGCATCATAAATGCGTGATGCAATGCTGTGGGAGGGTACTAAGGAGCTATAGGACAAATCTCACCTGAGATTACATACACGATGCTGAGAAGAGGTTCTTAATTGATTTCCAATTCTAGACATTGATCACTTTTTTACTAACTCTACATTAATAAAATTTTTTTGTATTCTCTTTAAAAAATAAATTTAGGAAGAAGGCAGCGCCTAAGCAATGGAACTACATGGACCCCAAAAATTGGGAGGAGTTTGTTACCCAAAGAAAAATAGATGAATACAAGGTATTAAGTGCCACTCCCAATTTAACTAATATACATTCTTATGTATTCACCTATTCAAGATTAACCTTCAGTGTTACTAACCAACTCAATGTGCTTACTAACAACGCTATCAGTGATGCTCAAAGAGCAAGGCATGTACTGAATGTGCATGACCACACAATGGGTCCAAGAGGCTATGCAGGTGTTTTCCAAAGACTACAGGCTGAGTATACTGCTCAGTCTACTGCTCAGTCTGCTGCTACTCAGGAGTCCTCTACTATTGGTCCCGCACCTATGCCTCGCCATGCTATGTGGATAGCTGGGTGGCAAAACAAGAAGGGAGATATAATGAAGCCCAGAACTGCTGAGGCGGCTAAAAAAATGGTAAAATTCAACTCTTAGAGCAATCGATCGATATTGATTATTGTTATGTTTACTTACCAATTTCTGTTGATGGCGATTAGCGGGAGCTGCATGAGCAGAGGAAGGAAGGCAAGTTCATCCCTGAGGGCATAAGGGATGAATTGACAGTTGCTCTGGGTAACCCAGAGCATCCTGGACGTGTTAGGGGTGCAGGCGCTGGTGTGGGCATCAAAGCATTCTTTGGGCCATCCCTGCACAAACCTATCCCAAAAGTGGGACTTTCACAAGTTCAGGTAACCTATTATTTTTTAAAATGTTATTGTGAAAGGGAACTCAATAATCTATAGCTAGCATTTCTTTTATCCATGTTAATTGAGAGGAAAGTCCAAGAAACAATGGTGAAGTCACAAACGTCTCAGACAGCCACTCAGACGGTACATGTGACGTGTCATGCTTCTATTACTCCTACTGCAGGGGTTGGGAGTAATCATGTACACCCACCACCTAGCACATCCTCTTTAAGTATTTTTATGACATAGAAGCTAGTCTTTGTAGAGGTTGGGAGTTTGTGTATATATTCATATAACATTCTTTACATAAATTTGTAGGGGTTGAAGCCACGACGTCTAAAAATTCAAGAATATGTCATTGTAGAGGCGTCGACTTACCCACCCCTTCCAGGGGAAATGTTTCATGGGACTTTAGTACCATATGGTGCAGTTCGTGTGAGCCCAATAAGTGTAGTCCCCAAATGGAGGGATCTTACATTGCCATATGCCCACCCAGATTCTAAAATGCTTGGTGAGGCAGAAGGTGGAGTGATATTGTGGCCCAAAGCAGATGTCGTCTATACTAATATTGTATGCTAAATTTACATTATGTTAATTTGTGAGTGTGTACGTATATATGAGTCAATTGATATGAAATTATATATAAAGGTCAAAAGGAAGACACCCTCTACATGTTGGCCTCCACCTCTACCTCCTGAAGTACCAAGTTGGCTTCTAAAGAACCTACACGCCTCGTTAGGTCCTAATTGTAGGGGTATGGCAGATTGGATAGGTGAACATGATCCAAATTGCCCTATAAATGTTACTATTTCGGAGGAAGTTGCAGGTCAATATACAATAACAATCTATTTATAAAAGTTTTGCATACGTATTAATGCATATGTAATACAAGTTTTGCATACATATTAATGCATACGTATTAATGCATGTCAATCATACGATAACAAGATATTTATACAAGATATTTTGGAGTTGTTTCATTATGATTGGTTGAACACATCTATGATAGAGCTATGGATATGGTGAGATCTTATTTATACATCCATATACCTTGTTTTATATACGGTGATCTGGTTTCTTATATATTAATGCATATGTAATACATGTTTTGCAGCCACTTACACACGTTATGTACATATTTTGCATTTTCCCATGTGAGATTTTTGGTTCCATCTTTGATTAGTCTTGTAGTTAAACACCCTAGGTCAGTTACTTCATACTGCTGTGATGTTTTTAAATATTTTGGTAAAAACAAGAAGATAGTGATAATAGCTCCATTCAAAGTCAGGTAAGTTTACTTTGCTTATAATTTGGACTTAAGAAAATTACATTTTTATTGTGACTTTTGAGTTATTAATTTATAACTTTCTTACCTCTAGTGGTAAGCATTGGGAGTTACTAGTTATTGTCCCCAAGACGTTCACTGTCTATTATCTAGATCCTGCGGGGAAGGAATTGAATATATATGGACACGCAATGAAAAGGTCATTATTCCCGTGAGAAATATTTCCTATTTTTATATCTGTTAACATCTATTATTACATTACTATTTAATTATGTAATTTAATGTGTTACATTAACATGTAGGGCTTTACAAGAGTACACCAAAGCTGGAGGAAAGATCCCCAAGAAAAAGAACTAGCCACTAACTTGGCAGAATGTGAAAGTAATTTTCCGACTCCAATGTATATATTATTTATGTGAATTGTGCTTATTTGTATTTTTGAATATTTTGTATGTTTCAATTTAGAGTGTGATACACAAGACAACGACTGGGCATGTGGATACTATATGATGTGATTTATGAGCATAATTATCGAACATGCAGCACTGGAAATCGATACCATACATCAGGTATTATATGTAGTCTCATTAGATAATATGAAATATATCAATCTTATTATATATTATTAATTATATATATACATCATTCTCTTTGTAGGTGTTTATAACTGACTTCACTAAAGTTGAAAAGTTATTAGATGTACATACTCCCTATATAATGGATGAGTTAAATGATGTAAGAGAATAATGGGCAGAAGCCCTACAAGTAGTGGGAATTTTTAAATATAATTGGGATAATGACGGTGATGAATAAAGAATGATATTTCTAAACTTTGTTCTCATAATTATTTTTGTATGAATGTGAATGACTTTTTTTTAATTTCCATATGTGTGAACGTCAAGATGATCAATACATGAATGTTTCTACATGTGTCTGAATGTGAAAAGAGATAAAATGAATGGAACTGTATGTTCCTAAATGTGTGTGAAAATGGAGGAAATTTGAAATGGAACTATTGGTTTCTACATGTGTGTGATGAAAAATAATATGAATTAAATGTTCTTATACATGTGTGTGAATCACATGTTAAATATATAATATTATCTATCTTGTTAATTTTGCAGGTTTGTGGCCTGTTGTTGGCTGATATCAATGGATGTTGTAAACCTACAGTTCAGAACTAAACTGTAGGTTCTGCATCCTACAGACCAACCATACAGCAGGCTTGTAAACTGATAAGGAAAAAAAAGAACATAGGCATCGATTATTTCTGTAAAACCGACAACAAAACATGTAGGTGTCGGTTGTTAGTGTAAAACTGACGTCTTTATCCCCTTCTGGCGTCAGTTATCTGTAAAACTGACGCCTATTGTGGCCAGGTACCACGGCTGTGCTAGGTAGCACGGCTGTGGTGGCAGGAGATATGGTTTCGAATGTTAGTGTTAAATTGACTTCTTTATCCCCTTCTGGCATCGGTTATCTGTAAAACTGACGCATATTGCGGCCAGGTACCACGGTCGTGCTGTGTAGCATGATCGTGTGTTGGTATATATGCCCATAGAGCCATCCCAAGCGATTGCATGGAGTCGAATATTAATTAATCAATTAATGTGATTATTTGGTTAATTAATGAATTCCAGAATATTCTAATTAATCCACGAGCATTTTAATTAACGTAGTGTTTCTGTTTACCGATGGGTTTAGGAAACCCTACTTCCCTTCGTATCCTATTTAAAGGAGGCTGATGGCTGATATCTATATAAGATATCGAGAGATGCTTTTTAGTTTACGCTCACGTACGTAAACCCTAGCTGTCACCTTCATTAGGAGAGGAAGGAGAGAAATGTGCCGCTAGCACGCCGCCGCACAGACACGACTCCTTCCTGCCAGCTTAGGAAGTGCGACGTGGAGTTCCAGTCCATCCGTGTGGACGAAGTAGAGATGCAGACGCTGAGACGCCTATGTTCGGAGGACAGTGACGACCATCCATGCGCGTTACGAGTGGCGCACATCATCGCACGAAAGGAGCGCCGCCGAATCTTCCTGCAACAGTGAACGAGAGAGAAGTTTCGTCTGAGTAGACAAGCGTCGTTGCACACCTTTGTGTAGCGGGACATCGCCGGACTTACTCCGTGATAAGGTATATCCCGCAAACACTCCTTCTGAATACACTATTATCGACGAGATCTTGTTTTGGGTTGAGTGGAATTTTTTTTTTGCTTCCATCGCGCATGTTTTCTCCACAAAACCCAACAGTGGTATCAGAGCAGCGTCGATCTACGGCGTATCTGGATTCATTTCGATATGATCGAATCGCTGTATACTGTTTTCTATGTTGCATACAATGCAAATTAAAACTGCTAATGTGCAAATCTAAACCTAATTCCACATACGCCACAGGCTTCTATTTTTGACGTTTTGGACGGGGTCGATTATGGAAAATGTTGTTTTTCCTAAGTGCACAGAAGTAAAATTCCATACGAAAAGGTATCCCCGCATAGGAAAATATTGTTTTTGACATTTTGGACGGTCGCACAGGGGTGCTGCCCCAGTGTACCCCACATAGTTTGTGTGGGAGTCAAATATTTATTTAATGGGGAATGTCCCACATTAAAAGTACTGCAATTTAATATGTATATACGTATATGTAGATATACCTATGATAGCATACACATCGCCTTTAAAATCTATTTTATGTGGTGAGTGCATGCACGGTTATGGCCTAGTATCCCCTTTTGTGAATGTTGTGGATGAATGTGGACGTCAATATTGTGGATATGTTTGTTTGTGAATTCTATGGATGTATAATGGTTACATATGCATCCTTTATATAAAGTATTCAGCTTGCATGCCGAGCCTCATCTCTTATTTCAAAGTGTTATTAATTCTTTCCTTTTATATTTGTACTCATATGATGTTATAGAGATAGGATTAGTTTTAGTTTTTGTAAACTTGATGTAAGGAGGCCACTTGAAGATCCAACTCCAAGGAGTGTCCATGGAGAAGCACCATGAAGATCTAATTCCAAGAAGCAACCTGAAGATCCAACTCCAACGAGCGTCCATGGATAAGCAACAAAAAGATCCAATTCCAAGAAGCAACTTGAAGTTCCAACCTCACGAAGCATCCATGAAGTTGTTCATTGTAATATTGTTCATTACAGGCTTACATGTTGATTCACAGGTGTTGCATGAGATGCATAAGACCATAGGTAGACCGTAATCCTTTGTTTCTCCAAAGGATTGCAATAGTATGGCCATAACTGATGTATTTGCATTTGTGATTGCATGTCTATCGTTTGTGGTTGTGGATATAGTAGTATATGATACGTACTATAGTATGTGGTGTTTGGATATGTATAGGTATTAATAAAACCCCTCAATTAATAATATTAAGTTTTAGTATCCTTCCATAAAGCAACACACATGAAAAGCTTGACCGACTATGTGTGGGCACGCCTCCGCGTGGTACACTGTCTATCTCGTGGAAGTATGATGGTGGGTGTGTGGGTCTGCCTCCGCAGGGTGCACACTCATCGTGTCAGCTTATGGGTTGGACTTAACTAGGGAACCTTGATAGGATCAAGTACCTAGAGGCAATAGATGCATCATGGCAAGGAGTTGTGCATGATCATCTATCCAAGAGTTTCATATGATGCAATTGGCAAAAGTTGCCTACCTTAGTATTTGGTCTTTGACACTGGCGTTGGTTGGGCATTGATCCAATTATTTTGGGTCTTGGCTCACTAGTAGGTTGTGCGTTGCAATCTTCCGAGTTGATAGTGAGGGCTATCAATTTGAATAAAATAGTGGGAGCATAATTAATTAAAGGCCTAATTAATCTCATTTATCAAATCTTTACAAGTCAAAATGGTTTGGACTAAATGCAAATTTTTCTTTTGTAGCAATCAAATGGCAAACTACACTCACACTTTCTCATTGTGATCGGTCCTTGAGAAGGATAAACTTACCAGAACCAACTTTCAAAATTGGTTTAGGACATTGAGAATTGTTCTCACACATGAGCGTAAGCTCTATGTCCTTGAAACACCAGAGCCAGCGGAACCCGCTGTAAATGCACCCAAGGCTGAAAAGGATGCTTACAAGAAGCACCTTGATGATGTTGTGGATGTCAAGTGCCTGATGTTGTGCTCAATGAACTATGAGTTGCAAGAGCAGCATGAGAACATGAATGTCATGGAGATGGTAACACATCTCAATAACATGTATCAACATCAAGCAAGATAGGAGAGATATGATGTCTCAAAGGCTTTGTTCAGGAGCAAGATGAAAGAGGAGACTCAGTTGGCACCCATATACTCACTTTAATTGGGTACGTGGAAAGCCTATCCAAGCTAGGATTTCCCCTAGGTCAAGAGTTGTCCACTGATGTGATTCTATAATCATTTCCTGAATCATATAATCATTTTGTCATGAACTACAACATGAACAATTTTGACAAACCGTTGTCAGAATTGTTGGGCATGTTGAGGATAGATGAAGCACAGATGAAGAAAGACAAGCCATGGTGATCAGCAAGGCAAAGGGAAAGTCAAAAGGCAAAGGCAAGGCTAAGAAAGGTTCTAAATCCAGGCAGAAGCCAAAGTCATCCGCGCTCAAAGCTAAAGGCAGGATCTTCAAAGAAGGTAGTTGTCACCATTGTCACCAGCCTGGACATTGGAAAAGAAATTGTCCTCTCTACCTGGAGGAACTGAGGAAGAAGAAGTAGGGGATAGATATCTCCACTTCAGGTATATATGTTATTGAGATAAACTTAAATACTTCTTCATCATGGGTACTGGATACCGGATGTGGATCTCACATATGTTCTAATATGCAGGATCTGATAAGAAGTAAGCCTTTACGAAAGGGCCAAGTCGAGTTGTGGGTTGCTAATGGAGCAAGAGTTGCTGCCACCGTAGTTGGAGTTATTAGTTTATCTTTGCCTATGGGCCTTGTAATAGAATTAGAGAATTGCTATTATGTACCTGCCATTAATAGAAATATTATTTTTGTATCTTGTATGGACAAGAGTGGATTTGAATTTCACATTAAGAATGGAATTATTTCTATATCTAAATATGAGATCTTTTATGGCAATGCCCCTATGTCTTATGGTATCTACTTGTTAGAACTTGAGACTAGCATATACAACGTAAATACTAAAAGGTTAAAACTTGAAAACTCAAACAAAACATTCTTATAGCATTGTCGTCATGGGCACATAAATGAGAAGCGCATATCTAGACTCCATAAGGATGGTTATCTAGAATCTTTTGATTTTGAATCATTAGAGACATGTGAGGCATGTTTATTAGGGAAGATGACCAAGACTCCTTTCACTGGACATAGTGAGAGAGCCAGTGATCTGCTAGGGCTCATACATATTGATGTATGTGGACCTTTTAGATCAAATGCTAGAGGAGGCTATCAATACTTCATTACCTTCACTGATGACCTTAGTAGGTATGGATATGTATATCTTGTGAAACACAAGTCAGAAACTCTTGAAATTTTCAAGACTTTCATGAATGAAGTAGAGAAGCAACTTGGTAAGAGTATTAAAGCACTCCGATCAGATCGAGGTGGCGAATACTTAAGCCAAGAGTTTGAGGACCTTCTGAGAGACTGTGGTATTATATCAAAATGGACTCCACCAGGTACACCACAACATAATGGTGAGTCAGAAAGAAGGAATCATACATTATTAGAGATGGTACGATCAATGATGAGTTCAGCCGAACTTCCAATATTGTTTTGGGGATATGCTCTTGAAACTACAGTGTTTACACTTAACTGTGTACCTTCCAAATCGGTTCAAAAGACACCATATGAGATATGGAATGGGAATCGTCCCAATTTGTCTATGTTAAAGATTTGGGGATGTGAAGCTTATGTTAGGAAACAATTTCTTGAAAAGCTTGGACCCAAATTGGAAAAATTCTATTTTGTTGGATACCCCAAGGAAACTCGGGGATACTACTTCTATACACCAACTAACAACAAAGTGTTTGTTGCTAGGACTGTTGTATTTCTTGAAAAGGAATTTATTTCCAAAGGAATTAGTGGGAGGAATGTAGAGATCGAAGAAGTTCGAGACCAATAAGAAAGTAGAGAACCTGAGGAGGTACATAAGGAACATGAAGACTCACAATTTGTTGTGGAATTTCAAGTTCCAAATGTAACACAGGAACCTCGTAGGTCTAGTAGGACACGACTTGAGCCTGAGAGATTTGGATTTCTCATGACTCAAGATAGTGACAAATTGGGCATAGCAGATGAGCCAACTTCCTATCTAAAAGCTACTAAAGGGCCAAAATCTGAGAAATGGCTTGAAGCCATGAGATCTGAGATGGAATCCACGTACACCAACAAGGTATGGACCTTGGTGGATCCACCCGAAGGGGTAAGACCCATAGGGTGCAAGTGGGTCTTCAAGAAGAAGACAGACATGGATGGAAATGTTCAAACCTATAAAGGTAGATTGGTTGTGAAAGGATTCCATCAAATTCAAGGTGTTGATTATGACGAGACATTCTCACCAGTTGCCATGGTTAAATCCATTAGGATCATGCTTGCCATTGCAGCTTATCATGACTATGAGATTTGGCAGATGGATGTTAAAACAGCATTCCTTAATGGGAATTTACTCGAGGATGTGTACATGACACAACCTGAGGGTTTTATCAATCCAAAGGAAGCCAACAAAGTCTATAAGCTACAAAGGTTAATCTATGGATTGAAGCAAGCATCTCGGACCTGGAATCTACATTTTGATGAAGTAGTCAAAAAGTTTTTCTTTAGTCAAAATGAAGATGAACCTTGTGTTTACAAAAGGGTTAGTGGGAGCACAATTTTATTTCTCATATTGTATGTGGATGACATACTATTGATGGGAAATGACATCCCTACTCTTCAGATAGTAAAAGGTTGGCTAGGGAAAACTTTCTCTATGAAGGATTTAGGCGAAGCATCCTATATACTAGGGATCAAGATCTATAGAGATAGATCTAGAAGGCTTCTAGGCCTAAGCCAGAGCACATACATTGACAAGGTGCTAAAGAGGTTTAGCATGGAGGGTTCTAAGAGAGGTAACTTGCCCATGTCCCATGGGGTTACAATCTCTAAAGCCCAGTGTCCTAATTCATGTGATGAATGGGCACACATGAGTAAGATTCCATATGCATCAGCAATTGGATCTATCATGTACGCAATGTTATGTACTCATCTTGATGTGTCGTATGCTTTGAGCATGATGAGCCGGTATCAGTCAGATCCAGGTGAATGTCACTGGATAGCCGTAAAGAACATCCTAAAGTACTTGAGAAGGACTAAGGATCAATTCTTGGTATACGGTGGTGAGGAAGAGCTCATGGTAAAGGGTTACACAGATGCTAGCTTCCAAACTGACAAAGATGACTACAGATCACAATCTGGATTTGTGTTTTGCCTGAACAATGGAGTTGTGAGCTGGAAGAGTTCCAAGCAAGAGACGGTTGCAGATTCTACAACAGAGGAAGAATATATTGCCACATCTAATGCTGTAAAGGAAGCTGTGTGGATCAAGAAGTTCATTTCTGAACTTGAAGTGGTTCCAAGCGCTGGTGATGCAATTGAGTTGTTTTATGACAACAACAGAGCAATTGCACAGGCTAAAGAACCCATATCACACCAACATTCCAAACATATTCTACGGTGGTTCCATCTCATACGAGAGATCGTACAATGAGGATATGTAAAGATTTGCATAGCACCTATAGAAAGTAATGTGGCTAACCCGCTCACAAAAGCACTTTCACAGCAGTAACATGACAGACATGTTTGATCACTAGGATTGAGATTCATGAGTGATTGGGTATAAGTGCAAGTGGGAATCTGTTGGTATGTATTCCCATAGAGACTATCATTCGATGATTGTAATGGGATACTATCTAAACAATTTGTAATACTACATTGATCATATCAATAAAGGCAGTTTTCAATCTATATGTTTGTGTTTTATATTGTGAGATGACCATAAAACTTATATATGTCTATAGAATAATATACTCAATGACATATCTCTTCGGGTTGATGACCTGAATAGTGAGATCATATGTATGCTAACAGTATATATTCTTGTTTTGTCCCTAATCAGTTGTTATTGTGGAAATATCCATAGACATCCATAACACATAAGATTAGAATGTATCTTGGTTGATATAAGAATCTCATTATCCATTATATGGACATATAAAACCAAATACATAGATACTTTTTAGAGATAGTGTATTGGATAGACCCACCATGAGAGTGACACATGGATACCATGATTGGTAGTTAGAGTCACATCTCATAATGATGGTGGTGATTGTGGTTCTTAGACCTGAAGTCACTACACTTATCACAAGTTATTCGGTGTACTTTGACATCATCCACCGTGGTCCTGAATAAGGATTGCCATAAAGATGGTGCTTGGGTGCACTGTGACACATGGGTATGACTGTGAGTGATGTAGATGGAATTTGTCCTTCCTACGAGAGTTTGATATTCCAACCACTTGATAAGCGAGACTGAGAAATGCATGGCCATGTTGATGTGATTCAATATGTGATATTGAGCTTACATATATCTCAGACAGTCTGCTCTAGTTCAAGGAACATGGATTGAACGTTGACTCGAGTTCAATCCAAATATCAGCGACAAAGGAACTATACAATTACTATAACACTAGTCATGAATGATAGGTTAAGTTGTTCTCCAACTTCTCCAATTACTTGGGTGGCAATGAAGTCTTTCTAGATACCAATCATTGCTTGTGAAAACATAATATGGTTATGGATATCACTACTAACGTAATTTGGAGCCTACCGCGTCACACGCATAGGATGTGTTGGAATAGGAGTATGATTATGGATTTGATTGGAATTTCTCTGAATCACATTGATTACTAAAATGTTTATGTAATCGATTAGAATAATATTGGAGTGACTGGCTCTAAGTGCAAGTGGGAGTCTGTTGGTATATATGCCCATAGAGCCATCCCTAGTGATTGCATGGATTCGAATATTAATTAATCAATTAATGTGATTATTTGGTTAATTAATGAATTCCAGAATATTCTAATTAATCCACGAGTGTTTTAATTAACGTAGTGTTTCTGTTTATCGATGGGTTTAGGAAACCCTACTTCCCTTCATATCCTATTTAAAGGAGGTTGACGGCCGATATCTATATAATATATCGAGAGACGCTTTTCAGTTTATTCTCACGTACGTAAACCCTATCCGTCACCATCCTTAGGAGAGGAAGGAGAGCAACGCGCCGCGAGCACGCCGCTACACAGACACAACTCCTTCCCACTGGCTTAGGAAGCACAACGTGGAGTTCCAGTCCATCTGTGTGGACGAAGTAGAGATGCAAACGCTGAGACGCCTATGTTCGGAGGACAGTGACGACCATATGTGCATGTTACGAGTGGCGCACATCATCGCAGGAAAGGAGCGCCGTCGGATCTTCTTACAACAGTGAACGGGAGAGAAGTTTTGTCCGTGTAGACAAGCATCGTTGCACACCTTTTTGCAGTGGGACATCGCCGGACTTGCTCCGTGATAAGGTATATCCCGCAAAAACTCCTTCCGAATATGTTGTTGTCGACGAGATCCTGTTTCGGGTTGAGTGGAATTTTTTTTGTTGCTTCCGCCATGCATGTTTTCTCCACAAAACCCAACACCGTGGTGATAGGGGATATGGCATCGATTATTAGTATACAAACTGACGTCGATGATGCCCTTACTGGCGGGAAGGAGATATGGTGTCGGTTATTAGTATATAAACCAACACCAATGATGCCCTTGCTGGCGCCTTTTTGGTGGTGGGAAGGGGTATGGCGTCGGTTGTTACTTAATAACCGACATTTTTAATAAGGTTATCATGTAAGTTTTCTTTAAGAACCAACGCCAATAGTCCCCTTGCTGGTGCGTTTTTGGTGGCGGGAAGGTTTATGGTGTCTGTTGGGGGACTGGCGCTGAAGGTGTCGACTTTCAGCGGCACCCACTTGGGTGTCACTTGGAAATTGATGCCTTAGGCCTTAAATAACTGACACCAAATGTAATTTTTGTAGTAGTGTGTCCAATATCATCATCAATATATTTCCTATAAGTTTTTTTTCCTCCCTTGGTACATTTGAAGCTGGTTCATTTTGTATTTGTGTATATAGGACATGTATATTATGTTCTTGTGTGACAAAAATTCTCACTATCCTAAACCACTTGTCGAAGTTATTCCTATTTAGTTTTCCTTCTCAAGGACCGAGTAAAGTAAAAAGTTGTTGTTTTTTGTTTCCATTTGATCAACAAGAAGTATTTGTACGAGTTAACATTTAACATAAAGAAGTTTTATCAATGTGAATTTGGTCTTTATTAAAATATAGTTCCTATGATTCTATTTCAAATTGATAGACCTCACTCTCAATTTGGAGCATTTTCATTGTACAATCTTCTAGTGAGACAAGATCCATATTTCATAGGAGTCATCTTTGGATGATCACCCACAACTTGACTATTTAGGTAGATAATGTTTTCTAATTGCATCTAACACAACTATTAATAGATGGATGTACAACCATTTTTCATAACCTTTTGTATGCCTGTAGATGCTTGATACTAATAAAGTCTCCTGGAAAAGTCTGAGCCAAAAGCAAACACAACATAATATGCACTGTTCCCTGGGGTAGACAATGGGTCATGCTTTAGCATGCTCATACTTTGTCGATCAAAGTTTCATTTGTATTTTAGATTGGAAATCATCTAATAATTAATGTTTTATTTGAGGGGTTATATATTTATACATATACATATCCAAACACCACATACTTATAATATTAATCACATATATAATATATCCAAAATCACAATACACAAACATATACCATTGTTTATGTCCATGCTAGTGTAATTGTTTGGATACAAATGAATATTATCCACCTAATGTACCTTGTATCATTGTGCATCATCAACATGTGAACCTGCATTAGTGTTTCATCACATCAATGACTCCATGGATGCTCCTTGTATCTTCATGGTTACCTCGCCATTCCAAGTTCTTCAAAACTTATCCTATACCTATATAATGTTACATGATATGTAGACACCTCAAGTTACGTTAGAGGGGATTAAGAAGGAATAAAAACCATTACACATGGAATAAATGATGGGGGCTTGACACATAATGTTACATCCTTGAAATTTATAGATTTCAAGTCTAAATCAAGTTATGATGTTAAGATGCATCTAGAATAATGAAGAGAATTATATGTACTTGGTTGATGATTCTAAACCCTAGACTCATGCTAAATGTTCTATTGAAGTAAATAATGTGATTTTGAGCATATGAGTTAACCCATGGCTTAAGTTTATATATTGTGATGATAAAGGCCATAGTTTTTTAAATAAGTATATAAACTAACTCATGGACTCTTGATAAGTCTAAGACATTGGCCTTGGGCCCTAGAACCCAATACTAGCCCAAAATGGTTAACCATGGTTTACATATGGGTCCCTAGGATATGAGTTTGAATATTTTGCTACTCGTGATCATAATAGATATCCAAGATAATATTTTTGTTTGATAGATAATCAAAATATAATATAGTGAGATAATTTCTATAATGTTCCAAGATAATATGTGGCCTAGGAAATTAGTTAAAGAATTATCCACTTTTTTCTTAGGGACAATGTTTCGGATAATTAATGAAGGAATTAAGATCCCATCTTTTAATAGAGATTGTTATATGTTGCTCGTATGCCTGTTGATGTATCTATATGATCTACTTTCAAATTAATTTTATATAGGTTTTCATGTCCAGTCAACTTATAAGTCTGTACCTAAATGTAGTTGACAATTCTCCCCACTAAGTGTTGATTGAATCAATTGTCAATGGGATGTAGGTGCTTAACTATGTTTGGTTTGTGTTGTATGATTAGCTATTGAGATGTTTATCTAGAATCAAGCATACAATTTTCCTGGCTACGTTGATATGTTTACCCATATTTAATAACACCAACACAGTAGTACCTACTTTAGGAAGACAGTTCTGAAAATTTTTGCTACCTTGAGTCATCCCGACACTCTGTAGTTACACACAATTGTGAAATCATCAGGATGCTCTTAGATTATCCTCTACATCTCCTATGATATTTAAGCCAAAAATAAAAACATATCAAACCTTCATTCTTTCGCTAAAAACGGGGGAGATTATAAAACCACATGTTGTAACCTCTTTGATGGTGGTTCCACCTCAGGGCTTCAAGGCTCCTCACACCAACATGCATCATAGGTTGCGTCCTATTGATTATATCATTCACATCACAATAGATGATTCACTGAACTGGTCACTATTCACATCATGAAGATTTTTGCATAACGACATGTGTGAGACACAAAAAAGGTGGTCATGAGTGGGAAAAGACATGAGTGGATCTGGTTGGAGAGGGTCAGATGTGCGGCAAAGCATTGGGGAGGTTTGGCGATGTGGGAACTTTTTTAAGAATGATGATTGTCTTTCTGAAACCCTAGAGGCACTCACGAGTTGTTTCTAGAAAAATAAATTACCACATTTAATTAGACTCCTAAAATATTGAACATTTGAAAACTTTTAAGATTGGCATTTAAAATTGTCGGTGTTCCTGTTTTATAAATGCTTGTATCAGTACGTTTGTTTTTTGATGCTCAAAATGGGTATATAGCGGCATTTGAATTATAAAGGCCACAAAAATGAGTGTATAATGGCCTTTTTTAACAAATGCCTGTATAAAAAATGCCACTAATAGGTATTTTTGTTGTACTGAACCCCACCTAGAACTCATAAACACCTCATCTCCATGTTCTTTTATTAGGGTTTTTCACCTCTAAAGTGGAAAAGGTGCTTCTTGCTCGAGATAGGAGCTTTGTTGGAGAAACCTGCCTCTCTAAGCTTGGAAACCTTACTTATTGGACATGTACACCTTCCCTAGAGGTTCTTTAGAGGCCTAGTCTTGGATCTAGTATTGACTTGGACTGTTTAGACTCTGAAGTTGAGGTATGATGTATCCCCTATTCTTCTATGTTGAGAAATTCACCTATGCTTACTCATTCTCTTTGTCCTGTGGACATTAGACTATACATAATGTCTTTTCTTTTGAAAATCATGGTTCATGTGAACTATCTTATTTGATATTGATCATGTGATCATGGATATTCTTTTGGACTCTTATCTTATGCTTTGTTCATGATGGAACTCTAAAAGATGACATGTGATGTATTTTGCCCACTTATGAGGTGGATGTATATGTTGGTCACTTATGTGGTGACTAGTTTATATAATCTTACTATACTTTCTACTTGCCTCTACATTTAACATTCTATGTGATTCAGTAGCACTAGAGTAGTGTGATTGCATTGGTTTTTATGGCAAATGTGTTATTTCCTGTCGAGCAGATTTGATATTTCCTACTCTTTTGGAATGGAAGGGAACCTCATACCCAGGGCAAGATGTGTGATTCTTGGACCATGTTTTATATATTTGGGAGATTGAAAGTATTCCTTTCTCTACCAGGTTTCAAGTTTATGAGACGTGGCCGCATTTGTGTTTATATTATCCTAGTGTTATGCTTATCTCACATGCATGTAGGATGATGGTTATGATATGTGCTTATGTAGCACCACTCTTTTGTTTAATTATGGCAAGTATCTATTTTTTTATTGAAAATCATTTCTCTTGATACCCACTTGGGTTGTCCTTATACACTTTGATGTCCTTTATTTCATATATTGCTCAATTTCCTATTTAGTATGCACATACCAGCCTTTACTGATGTCATCTATTTTCTCTTCTTGCTGGGGTATGCTTCCAACCCTAGGCGAAGGACTTGGATGATAAGGCATGAAGTTTTAGACTAGATTAAGGAGTTAAATCTTGGAGATAAAGTTGTTATGGTTTAGATTTCCCTCTACTAGATCCTTATGTTGAGTGATACATGTAAACCCTTTGTGGGAGACTATGATGTTCTTTTGTAACCTTGTGATAAATTGAAAATAGTCAACATTTTTATTTTGTTACTATACTTTGGTCTTTTGCATACCATTATAATAAATTTGGAAAATTTATACATATTCCAACATGCCTTAGAGTGTGTTTGGAATGGATGTTAATTCTTCATTTTTTTTAGTAAGGGGGTGATCCCGCCTCCTTACACTCATGCATTCATACTGTTGTATAATTCTAGATATAGACTAATACTACTCTTTTTAGGCATTTGTAATCAAAAAACACAAGATGGTATCTTATCATGCAAGTGAATCAGTAAGGACCAAGGGTATGGAGATAAACATTTCTAAGAGAATATATAATCAATGGATATGAATATTTAATGTTGGGAGAGGCTTAGTGGCAACTCCCACCAAAAGAAGATGTTTTAGCCACTCATGGTAATGAGAGATGATATAGATTTACATATGAATGTCAAGATGGACAAAGAAGTGAGAAGAACAAGGTGGGGAAGAAGGAAAAAAATACAACAAACATTATCCATAGGGGTACTTATAGTTGATGGTGACCTCCTTCTTTGCAGTGATGTTGATGACATCAAAGATGGTAGTTGTAGTCATCCTTCTTTTCCCAAAGAGGGCCATCAGGGCCGATGGAAGAAATAGGTGATAGTGAAAGACCATGGACTGTCTTCCTTGGTTACTGGGGACCAAAGAAGAAGCTTGGACACTCATCCTTTCTCTTTTTATGGGTGATGGTGAATGGGGATCTGGGAAGCACTTCTTTTTTGGAGGCAATAGCTCTCTCTGCGTAGTATGGGCCCCTATTTATAAAAACCAATGTGTTGCTTGAGGATCTTGTGATTAGACTTTTCTTGTGCTCCATGATCACCTAGTACGTGCCTTGAGGCACACACTAAATGGTTTATGGTGGAGGCCACTCGTAGGGTATCCATAGATAAAAATGGATCTGACTCGAGCCATCAATTGAAGAGGATAGTAGGGAATTCATAGGTAAAAAATGGTGTTCAGATTCATCTGTAAGGAAATCACTACTGGACCATGAATAGTGGAAGACAAATGGGCCTTTGGTAGTTGAATACAGTTGGGCCTCTAATTAATAGCTAGTTGTCAAACCTTTGGTTGGTGAAACCTAGATGAGCCATCGGTAGTTAAATTTAGTGTCAAACCTTTTGTTGGTGAAACCTAACTGAGCTATCGATAGGAGAGGATAGTGGGAGGACTATCAATTATCAGGTTCTGGTGGTTTCCTATGTTGTGGTGAGATCCATTGCTTGTTGTGTTGTTGGTTGAAGGCTTTCTTGCTGACACAAGCTATCCGCCAATTATGTGGATGCACAAGTTGATTATGATGGTTTGCTACAAGAAATTGCTTAGTTGTCATTCAATAAATCCAAAGAGAAAACATGAACATACTACATGAGCCTATGGTAATGAGATAAATGAAGGATGAAGATATGTATATAATATCCATAAACTTGGATGTTATCAACCAACCTCAGAACTTACAATCTAGCTTGTCCTCAAGTTATTAAATAGAATTAGAGCATCAAGTGACATCAAAGGGTTAATGAAGGATGAAAATAGGTATGTGACATCCATAAACTTGTATGTCATCAAAAACCTCCCAAACTTACAATCTAGCTTGTCATCAAGCTAATCAATAGAATTAGAGCATCAAGTGACATCAGAGGAATTTCTTAGTGTAGTTTTTTTGGCATTGAGCATGTTCTTACGCCATCTTTAGGTTAGATTTATGCATGGTTTCTTAGCTTGCATTTTATATTCATATTTTCCTTCTCAAATTCTAGAGTTGTTTGACCTATTTATGTATTGCTTCTCCCTCATGATTTTGACTCTGACGCTTGGTTCCTAGTTGTACTTGTGCACTGATCTTGCTGAGGTTAGCTTTCACTCCCAACTATTTTTTGGATAGTCAAGAGAGTGTGTAGGGTGGGATAAAGATGTAGTGTAACCCGTACTTCTTGGGGTTACTTCCACTATTAGTCGTGTTGTGATGTCAGGTGGTCATGTGATTGCTCTTGAAATATGGGAGAAGATGTTTTGGCATCCAGCTTTTACTATCACACATGACATATCTGCATTCTTGAGCACAACTATATATCAACCAGGCAAAGCCCTTTAGATCTTATCAAGCACAATTGTCTTATTTTATTGTCTCTCAGGCTTTTATGCTTGCTCGTATGGCTCATTTCTGGACAAGATTTTTTGGGTGTGTGGTTTACCAAGCCTCTTTTATCCTTAGTGAGATTTCAAGAACTAGAAGTGGTAGTTTTTTCCCTTTTACAATATTTATGTACTTCCTACATGTACTAGGAGGCTCAAGTGATCGATTAGGAGTCTATCAGACTAATTCCTCCTCAACTCTGAGAACTTCTTCATGGATAGTAACCATTCACCAAAAGTTTGCAATGTCTTGGAATAAAGATGATGTAAAAACATAATCACTCAGGAGATTATTAGATGAATTTATTGCCCAAATTTTCCATTCATCATCCTTATTACACTAAGAAGTATCTTGAAGACCAATATATCTAATTTGGGAGTGAGAATAACTTCCAAGAAATTAGATCAAAAATTTCCATCCAGAGAAAAATTCTATCCATCATTAAGAACCTTTTAGCTAAGGTAAACTTAGGTAGATCATAATGTAGTATGTGCAAGCTAACAAAATTTTCAAAACTTTTGAGAAAGGGGGAAAATGATAATATAGAGGTAAGATTGGTCTAGAGGATGTACCTACCTTGCCTATTCACACCCCATCCAAACTTATCGTGCGTTATGTCCCCTGAGTGTCAAAAGATGAGATTTGATGGTAACATGTGAGTTATAGTTTAGCTCATTTTCTCATTATTAAGTCAACCTCTTGATAGTATGAGTGCAACCTAGATGGCAGTAATAGCTATCATCATTGAAAGATTCCATCTTCTTATCAGTAATTGCTAATATTTGCATCTAGAACATCACGTGGAAGCCACAATCATTTGATATTTGGGATTTTTTGTGGACTATTGTATAGAATTGCAGCTTTCTAAAATTTCCATCCTGTGAGGAGAACCCCATACCATAATGTTTGAACATCTCTATGATGTGTGTTACGGCCTTTCCATCTTTCTATTTAGTCACACTAATTGGATTCTTATTATATGTCATTCTTTTTGTGTTGGACATAGTGTCTGAGCAAATATAGAGATTGGATGTTTTGGCCTTATTGTCAATTGACAACAGAGTTCAATGCCCATCATGAAGAAATGGGACCAAAATGAGTTTACAAGTCCTCAGTTTAAGATTTGTATTATGTTGCCCCCTTTTTTACGATTATGTCTCCCACTATTTCATAATAATCCATGTATACGTCATCAAGATCTTAACCTAGAACCAATTGACAAGTTATCATGACTTTAAATGTGACGCACCACCACACTAATTGAGATTACTCAACACCAAGCACACAATCATTCACTAATTAACCATATAACCAAAATAATGGGTAAATTAAAACTAGTTTAAACATCACTAACAAGTTCATAATCATTTGCATATAAGTCCAACAACCTACATATGAGCACATACCATATCAGGTATTTACATATTTGTCTAATGGTCGAAACCACAATCTATATATAAAAGATGTGTTCCACATAACATGCCATATAGGCATATACAAACATGGAATATTTCCAAAAACTCAAGTCGATATGCATATCATCTACAAATCATTCCATGCCTAGACGAGAGAGTACAAGGAAGAGTCTAGGACACAACTAACTACTAGACAACCTTCTACTCCTACTGCTCTCCAAGATGCTAGCTCTTCTCCACCTCGACAAACCTGACCACGTCATTGACGGACACCTAAAAAGTTATGGTGACCCACGTGGGTGAGACCCATGTCCCAATGAGAGATATAACTCTCAACGACAGCTATTGATTACAGTAGGTTATGTTATTTTAAATAAGTTAAACAGATTAAGCAGATTAAGCAGGCTAAGTAACTAAAATATATTAAACATGATTATCATAGTATACATAGAAATAGGTAAAGCTATCACTTTCTATATAGTTGATTTCTCTTACCACTAAGCATAATAACTAACCATTATTGGAAACAAGGCAAGGGTAAACAACTAATGTGAGTCGTTTTTATCCTAAATAGATATACTACACAACTATATTATGTCTTTTATTAAGCCCTGGGAATTTGAGATATACCACTCAAAGTCCAACTAACCACTGCTTGCTCACAATCAGTTCTGTACTAGATCTAGGAGAGTCAAAATATTAAGATCTCACCCCCTCGGTCAGTACAAGTCAACTATAGTGACATATCAGTCAAACTACCTATAGTGACATACAGTCAAGCTACTAACAACCTAGTCCGCCCTTAGTACATAGGTCACGACACTAGTAACCAGGGTATACAAAAACCCTATCATCTAAGGTACAATTGCAGTTGTCCTCAAACACATCACATATGTAGAAGTATCCACTATTCTTAAACTAAGGCATGACCGTAACCATCCTCCAATACCTTGAAATCATGATGAAAGGGACATAGAGTCACTTGCACCCACACATACTCAATGGTTATGTATGCAACTCTGAGCTTCCCTTAAGAATATTCATTTCCTCATGTAGCAAGTCCTGACATTGGAATGGTTCTACGGCATAGGGCACTACATGATTAGGATTTCACTTGATTAGTTAACGTCAATTGGGTATCTTTTAACTGCATCAATCAAGTTACAAGCAAACTATAAAAGAGTTCTACAAAATCATGGGTATGTAACAACTCCAGAAGATATAAAGTGTATGAGATATAATTCTTATCACATCATCACAAGATACCAATCCTCGTCACATCATGAAGAGGGTTACACCTCCATTACGGCTCACTCTATGCCCAAAGGTCACTATGACCATCACATCATTCCTTGTAATAACATCATTATATTTCAACCTCTTGAGGAGATTCAAGATACATCATCATCTTGTGACACACAAGGGTAGCATAAGATTGTATTACATAAAATATGTGATGTTCACTAAGCAGTATGTTAGGGATACCACTACATTAAGAGAGTGATCCTTCATCATAGCATGTAAATAAGCTAAGTATGATAAATTACCATCAAATTATTAGTTAGGGTTAGGTTCCACAAAGAAAGTTAAGTTTATGTTATAATTCAACAATTCACTAACCATTTATTCATATGCTTACTTAGGTCAAGCACAAACCCTATCCCTAGTACCTTCATTGGATATAAGGTCCAAAACATAACTATTGGATTAGGAACATCAAACCCAAACCATCGAATCTCAACCTCACCCAAGACCATCAGATGTGGGATAAGAAAAACCATCAGATGAAATACAAGTAAAACCTTGAACCATATGTCTAGTAAAACCATCGAGTTGTGACCTAGATGAGCCATCTAACTTGGCATGGTCATGCCATTGGTTGTTGACACAAAAGGCACCATCATTTGCTAATCTTAAAAGATCCATCAGTGGCAGACATCAGGTCCACCATCAGTTGTGAACCATGGAACCACCATCAAATCATGAAGCCAGAAGATCCATTGGTTGAAACCATTGACCAATGAAAGCATCAACCTTGGAAACCAGGTGCACCATTGACTGTAGACTAGAGAAACCAATGACCCTTTGATAACATCCAATTTTTTGGATATTATATGCCATAACCTACCTATTATTTTCTCTCTTTATGAAAATTTCTACTCACTTCTCACCATATTACACATAAATACTCTTTTTACCCCCATCTGAGTATAATACGAGCAATCTCTTACAGTCGACCAAGGAGAAAGACCTCCATCAGTTTCCACAACTGATGGGCACCTTTGAACAAACACGACACGTCCATCGGATCACGACCTATGAACTCATGGGCACTCTACATCACCATCTTTTGATACTTGATGGTAGATATTTTCGGCCATCGGACGTCACCATTGTTCACTTGACCATGGTTACACAGACCATCAACCACTGGTCCTACAGACTTGCCAACTGATGGCCTAACTAACCATCAACCGGTGGCCTTACAGACTTGCCAATCGATGGCAGGGTAGATCATCAAACGATGGCCCATCACATCACCTGATGATGGTTACACATACTCATCAGTCAGTGGTTTTTATACATTAGCAACCGATGGACATCTAGCAGACCCTCAATCGATGGTCACACAAATCTCATCATGCAATGGCCGTCATAGCTCGTCTGCCAAAGATCTGAGACATCATTTACTCCATGACCTACCAATAGATGGTGGCACTGACAAAATTTTCACTCAAAACCGTTAGGCATGTAATATAAGGAGGACACCTCATAAACTTGAGGCACAAGTAAAGGACTCCCATGTTGGCACCTATAAATAGAAGACCTCCAGTCACATAATGGGGGTCACGCAAGGCCAAGGATGCCCAAGTGCTACCGGTGAAGGAGCTCGCACTGGCAATTGCCAACGCCATCAGTTGACAGGCAAGGAGGATGAGAGTCTACCCAACTCTACTCCTATTCCATCTGCCTAATACCTATTCAAAGTACTCCATCAACAGAAGAAGGACATAGAGCAGATCTTCACTACCACCACGTCAAGTTTTGAGAAGGAGAATTCGACCGTCAGTTGTGACCATCCCTTGGACATAGTTGGTGTATCCCCTAATTCCCCTCCTTGATTTTTTTTTTGAGATGGGATGGAGGGTCCTATGATTGGGCCCCCCGCCAACAAAACTAAATTAGGCTAAATCATCCAAAGCAATGTTACAAGACTTAAAGGAAAATACTGGAAAAAACTAAAGCTATCTACTTGCCCCTTTCGTGCCACGGTGGCAATTTCATGGGCAAGCTTGTTACAAGAACAACGAATGTAAGAAATACTACAAAAAGAAAAAAGTTGTTTCAGGTTCCTAATATCGTCTACAAGGCTCCCCATGAAGTCCCTCCTAGAAGAGGAGTCACTACAAGCTTGGACCACCTCAAGAGCGTCTATCTCCACCTCCACATGTATGTCGCCATGGTTGTGCACCCACTGGAGTGATGTTCTCAAGGCTGTGGCTTCTGTTGTTGCTACCTCAGTGCATTTACTAATCTTCTCACCCGTGACCCCTATTATCACACCTTCACTATCCCACATCTCCATTCCTATGGTAGCCTCTCCATCCTCCCCACATGAAGCGTCAACATTTATCTTTACTCGTCCAGGTGCTGCCTTCATCCACCGTGGATTTCCTTCACTACCCCGTTGTGCATTGTTTCTCCTCCTTAGTTTCTTCACTCCTCCATCATGTTTGACCCATGTCAATGTCGCACGGTATAGGTAGCCACTGTGTACTTCGCCTTCTTGGAAAACACACATGTTGCGTCCCCTCCAAACAGCCCACATAGCAGCAACAATCGTTCCTTATCTGCCCTCTCGACAGCCAGCCCCATGGTGCTTGTGACACATCATTCGAAGAAAACATTATTAACTAAGCGGAAGTGATTACTAAGCAGTGGATTACCAAAAATCACTAAAAATTAAAACCATTTTACAAAGAGGTCCACACATAGGAAAACTCTTTCATAAAGAACTGGAGTAACTTAATTACATACTGGTTCACAAGTACATGTCTTGTATCATCTTTTTCTAAGGATTACATGCATCAAATGCTCTGTTAAACTAAACACAAGCAGTATGAAATCTCGAGGCACTAAGACAAAATATCGAAAGCATTAACTACTACTATGAGGACCTGAGAGTACAGAGACGACACATAGGACTCTATATACATCTATACAAGACATATCAGCCAGTGTCTCCACTTGAGAATTCACTATAGTCCATATTGTTGCTGTTGTTGTCCTCCACCTACTGAAGGATTCTTGCCTCCTCGTCCACGTCCACCTAAAAATGTGGTTCCCACGGGGGTGAGACAATCATAAAATTGCCCCAGCAAGAGATATAACTCTCTGCCAGAAACATTATTATTGCAGATTAATAAGATAAGTCTGAACAGAGGAATCATAATTGCTTAACAGCAGTTAATTCATTGTTTAATAGATTAGATCATTATTCTTGTATAAAACATTGTAGTTGTAACCTGAAAGAGCATCATATCACTTATCCCATAAGTAATGTGAAGAACATGTATAACATTTATCCGCTACACTAAGCAGTATAATATCAACTAATGTTTCTCGCATTTCAACTTTATGCAAATACACTACACAGCTGATCATATTTTACACATCATGTGTCAAGCTACAATTAACTTGCCAGAGGAAATTGACATCTTCATTATAGAGTTACAGCCACAACATATACACTTTTCAGGCTTAGAACACACAGCTAATGACTGGGATTGTTTTTTGGAGTCATGGCCTATAGCCATACTCTTCTAACAAAGTATTGGGATCTTAATCCCTCATCTCATCAAACACATTTCCATTTCTTAACAAGTTCATCATCATGATTATAAAATATGGGTATTCAAACCCTTAATTCATCATAGAATACTTGTTACCACATAACATGTAACTTAATACCTTTAGGTCATTTAACCAAGGTAAGCATGATTCTTACTACTCAAGCATTCCACATAATACACAAATCTTAATTCATCTCTTGTTACCTCTTAGAAGACAACAAGGCATATTATGACTTATGAATCCCATAAACAATTTCAATAATAAAAACATCATATGGCACACAGGGCTCATTAATTTCAGATTACCTCTCACTAAGAAACAAAACATGTAAAGGATTATAAGTCCTATAAAACATTTTCAATATAAGAGTATCATAGGTCATACATGGCTATGCTTATCGTCTCAACATACCTGCATGATTAGTTCTCATGATAACAATTATAATTCTTTCATATCAGAACCATGCAACACAAAGTAATACCTCTATTCCCTTTTTAGGGTTAGGATTCCCCTTACATATTATCACCCTCCATTAGGGTTTTCCACAAATAATCATATAGGTTCTTAAGATCATGTTATTAATGATCAAACATTAACTCATTGCTCCACACAGCTAGGAGCCAACATTGATAACATAAGTATTCAATCATACTTATTTATTCTCATCATCCATCATTAAATGGATTATCAACACAAAGTATGAGTTTCTCTCTCATCTTTACCAGAATATGATTGCATCATAGTCTATTGATTTGGATTAACCTTTTCATAAGGCACGTTAGCCTACACTTATCAAAGTGCATTGCATATGAATGTAACAACTGACATGACACACTTCATGTATCACTCATCCAAATATATTGGATTTAAAATACATTAAGGTATATCACACTTGAGGTGTTGGATGTCATATCTATCATATTTTGATGTATCACTTCCCTCATCACCATTACCTTACTTGAGTTCATCCACTTAGCTTGTATTAGGGTATTTCCCATCCTAATACTTTATACACCAGTTCATCACATTTATCATGTAATGTATTGGTCACAAGTCACTGTATTTAGAAAATACAACCATTGCTAATGATATGGACTCATCTTTGAGTTAGGAACTATTGATATAAGGATATCCACTATCAACCTCTTTAGATGTTACACTTGTCAATATATTAATCACTATTCCATTATTAGGAATAGGATTTTCCATGTTTATAAATTAAGATTCACATAGCATCTCCCATAAATATGGGTTTCACATAACATTACTCTACTTTAGAGTTTCACATAACATCCTCATATATCAGGGTTTCACATAACATTACCCTACATTAGGGTTTCACATAGCATTACCTGAAGTTAGATTTTCACTTGACATCATCCTTAATTAGGGTTTCTCATGTCACACCCTTGATTAGGTTTCATCAACCTTCTCAATTAAGATTTCATGATCTCTTTACAAAGGATCATACCCTAATTACTTATTATGTTCATGTTGAAAGTGTTGAGGTTTAACCACTACATGATTGTCACTCATGTAGGGATTCCTCTTCTCTCATCCTCTCTAGGATGTCAATTCACTAGTACAGAAATAGCATTCGATGTCACTTATCCGGGCGTCGGTTATTTAGGAAATCTGACGCCTATAATGTTCAACGTCGGTGATGTAGGTCATCCGACGTCTATAGTCAAGACACGGGTACCGCTTTGTATTCAGCGTCGGCTGGGTAACAAAAAACCGACGCCTAAAATCGCCTGCGAAATCCAATTTTCGAGCGAAAAAAATTTGGCCCCAAAGTGTCGCATACAGTGTTGGTTTTTTACCATCAAACCAACGCCTATATAAGATGAAAATTTGTGCAAAAAGTTCCATCTTAGGTGTCGGTTATCCTGCGATAACTGACGCCGATAACAGTTCCCGCCAAATTATTTAGGGCAAAATTTGTCTAATTGGACGTCGGTTGTTTAAGAGGAACCGACACCGAAGACTTTAGGTGTCGTTTGTATTTGATAACCGACGCCTTTACAAATTTAATAGACCCACGATCGATCGCAACTGTTCCCCTTTCCTATTTCATTGTCTTCATCGCCCGCTAGCTGCTGCTCGATCGCCCGCTAGCTGCCTGCTGGTTCTTGACGTCGCCGACGCTGCCTGTGCTTCATCGCCTTGTCGTCGCCGCCGACGGTGTTGCTGCTCTGCGTCGTCACTGCCTCCCGCCACCTAGCTTCATCATGCGTCGCTGCTGCCGCCCTAGCTTCATCATGTGTCACCGGCGCCGCCCGCTCCTTCCTCCCTGCTCACGCCCGCCGCGTCGCCTAGCTTCGGTCTGCTCTCCAGGTATTAGTCGTAGCCTTTCTCCCTAGCTTTTTACCTACATGAAGCAAACACGGCCATGCCTATGTTGGCCTACCACGGCCGTGTTTACTATTGGTAAGTATATGAACAAATCTTTATGTAATGCTTTATGTAAATTCTAGGATACGAACAAATCTTTTGCTTGCATATATTTGTGCTTCTAATCCTAATGCTTCACCTAATTCAGTAAATTTTGATGAGGGTGATGCTTCTATACCTGTGGTATAAGTGATTACCTACTGGATGAGATAAAGAGTGCTTTAGACCCTGAGGAGGTTAAGTCACCAGTTGGGAGGCTTTATACCTAGTTAATTGTCCTGGAAGAGGTATCAACTCCAAAGTGTTAATCGAGTAGAAAGATCATGGGAGTACATGACATACCTTGGACATGCTTGATTCATGGTTAAGAGATTGAGCATGCAGTTGGATACCCAAAGGAGAACCTAGGGTTCCTAGGCCTAAGAGGGGAAGTTGGGTATCCGATGCTCATAATGAGGTTTGAGTCTCTATAGTTTCAAGCATGGTACTATTAATGTGTAGAGGTAAAGGAAACCCCTCAAGGTAAGGGTATGTTTGATGAACCCCTCACCACTAAGTTGGTCTAATGCTGAGAAAAAGAACAAGTATGACCTAGCATGGTTTAATAGGTGGTCTGCTTTGTACCTTAGTAGCTGTTGGGTTAGGCATGCTCATGAGAATGTAAACCCTATGGACGGTTGTGACCTTGTTGTCAAGAGTTGTAGTTTCCTCCCATCCTGGGAGAGGGATCATTTGGTAAGGTGTATACCAGTTTTGTTGGTTCTGAGGTAACTTAAAGAGGTTTCAGAGGATCTTGTGAAGATAAGTGAAAAGTACATGGCATGAGGACGAACCTGTAGACCCATAGATAACCATCTCTAAGTGCATGTGGATGCGTTACCATGGAGGTAACAGGTATGGGGCCTGACCAAGGTAGGCAGGATGCCATGACCCCTATGAAGGGATGAAAGTCAGTCATGAATGCAATGAGAGATGAGGAAGGATTGGGTGAGGTTCTAAGATGAACATGTACTATAATGGAATCCTAAGTCTATCCTAGGGTCAGGTAGGGATAAGACCGATGGAAGAAGGAGTTGCCTAATTCCCTAGTTGCACATGACCATTGGGTCGGGAGGTAATAGCTATCATTGTCTAAGGGCCATGGGTTAGGAGATTGATCACCTTCGTGAACTCATGAGGCCCAAAGGGCAGATGAGTAGGGCACTCTCTGGATGCATAAGGGAAGAGGGATGACCCCAAAAGTGTCGACACCCTATAGACCTAGAGGAGATGACAAAGGATTATGTAGTAACCCAAGTAGGTTCGAGACCAATTTTCCATGGAAGTTATTAGCTTTAATATAATGATGATTGTGAGGTAGAGACATGAGTTGCACATTTCAATTTAGATTTAAAAGTGTACTGGCAAGGTGGATTGTACCATCTCTACTCTTGGAATGGGAAGAACTCTGTATTTGGATGGCCGCCAAATGCTTATTTCTTCTTGTTATGGGAGTGAGAGATAGGACAGTACACATGCCATACACCAAGGATAAAAGATGATGCGAGTTGGAACGTTGCTACGAGGTATGGTGAAAGAGATGATAACATACCCTTGTGAAGTGAATGGTACATGGATGGTATACAAACACTAAGAGTATTAAGGAGATCATCTTGTGAGGATGTGATACTGTGAGCTATCTAGAATTTGCAAGATATGCAAGGTTGAGTTTGATCACCATGAGTATGAGCTCAAAGTTTCTTAATGAAGACAAACTTAGAGTCTGAGAGGAGATGATAAGTATAACACATGGAGGTGCATGTCTTCGACATACCTAACACCTAAGGATAAGAAGTGGTAAAGAATGCTCTGGTTGAGATCTAACTGCCTAGTTTAGTTAGAGGCTAGAAGAAGTTGAGATTGTTCGACTAACCCTATGTTTGGAAAGAAGATGTGTTTTGGCTAACACTCGGATGTAATAAGATATGTTGAACAAGTTAATGGTTGTTTGGTTAGCCAGTTTAGTCCTTGATATAGTGAAAGGATGGTGATAGAACCTCAGATACACTTCTTTGAATAGGAAGGTAATAAAACCCTGATGAGAATGGTTTAGGGTTTCTGAGGAATCGATCTTGAGGAATTATGACATACAGGAGATCATGGTTTAAGGTCCCAACCACCGTAATACTACAAAGATGGTAAGTGATAGTAATACTTGGGATGCTTAATATGATATTGCATGTAGCATGTGTCCATGCAAGTCAGGAGGTGAAGGACGAACACCTGTAACCCGATGCATGGAAAAAAAAAATTATAAAGAGTCCCTGAGAGGGAAGGGGATTTCATCACTATGGATGTGTGGCAAGTCTTCCCTAGACCAAGGAGGGTCGAGGTGTAATATGGGTTATGGTAGATTGCCTTACCTTGATGACATGAGAAAGGAAGAGCTCTGTCAAGGGACAGATCTGGTTGAACTACATATGAAAAGAGATGGTTCAACTACGCCATGATGCGAGTTCAAAAGTTCTTGGATTTGACCAAGGTTCACTTCCATGAAGTGGAAGTAGGCACATGACAAGCTTGATGATAGTATATCACCCCTAACTAATGGTTAGTATGATCCAGACTAGAGGGTCTGATGAGAGCATGTGTGCTCATTCAGGATGATACATAGAAATAGATCTTATGATGTGACGTTAACCACCATAGCCTTTATCGGGATGCAAGAAGTCTTATAGAGAGGTTGTGTCGGTCACCACTTCATTAAGATGATGTTGGTGGAGGAGGCCTCACAAAGGTAAGAAAGGAACCACAGTGTGTGCAGATGAAGTCACTTTGATTGTGCAATGGCTGAGAGAGAGAGCCCAGTGGTGACATGAGTCATGAGCAGATGCAAAGCAGACTGACATGCAGTTCACTGTGGGAGGATATGTGATGTGAAAATCTGACCCCTCTAAGCTACAGCTGAGAAAGCTGAGTCCCCGATATATGGGTCCATTTGAGATTGAATGGTGGAGATGATTGTGTCTAGCCTTGCCCCTCAGGATAACGTGATGTGTAATGAGTGCCATGAGTCTGATCTAGAGCACTATGTGAGGTACCCCAGCCATGTGTTGAGCCCTGAACCTATTCATCTTTTGAGAGGCTGAAAAGTCCTGAGTCACCTATGAGGGTATGATATACCAAGGTAAGAAAGAACTCAGATGGAAGAAGATGAGATAATGTAGGTTCTTGGGAAACACCATGGAAAGGGTGAAGTCACATGGGAGCCCTGATGGACATAAGAAGACTTATCCTGTCTGTTCGCTTGTTTGATGGAATTTTGAGGGCAAAATTCTCATAAGAGGGGAAGGATGTTACAACCCCAAATATTGGGTTCCTTTGGTGAGAAATGTAATTTCTCATTTTAAAGATATTGGGACAAATGATGATATATTTTGTGTTGAATAAATGAGTTATGTTGAAAATAGCCTTGTTGTTTGATTTGTGGGCTTTATTGGCTATTGGGCCCAATAACAAGGAAATTCAATTAATTAATGAATAATTGAGTTGTGGAGAAAAGAGAGAAAAGGTAGAAACCTCTAGAAGGCAAATCCAAGGAGGTATTTCGTGCCTCTTGGGTTCCTTGGGTACCAAGGAGTCCAAAGTTGCTTAAATAGAGCAATAAGAAAAGAAGAGATCTATTAAGTATTTCTTTATTAAGAAAGAAATTAGAAATAATGATAAAATTGGAAAATAAATGAAAAGAGGTATGTTTTTTTGAGTTATCCTTAGTGGATTTTCGTATCCCAAGGATTCCTAATACTAAAAGGACTTCCAATGGGAATATAGAGGAGAGATAAAGAGAAATCCTTAAAAAGAAAATTAAAAAGGAAAAGAAATTGATTAATAAAAGGGAAATATGACAATTGACTATTAAAAGAAGATAATGCTAAACTAATATTCCCAAATATGGGAATTCATGCCTTTGGGTTTCCTTGAGGTCCAAGGGACCCAAATTAATGAGATAAAGGCAAAAGAAATAAGGATATGAATTAATTGGGAATATTTAATAAGAAAACTTGGGAGAGAAGAAATCATGACATACATTGCTTTTTGCTTCCCAATTTTCGTAAAAAGATAGAGGATATTAAAAGGAACTTTCCTTTAAAATTTGAGACCAATCAGAGTTATGGATTGAGAGATATTAATTTTGCAAGATATAGTCAATTTGGGAATTTCCCTGAATTAAATAATAAATGAATCTGCTTTCCTTTGAACGTGAGCAATCCAGCCCGTTGGATCTTGATCCAACGGCAATCGCTCATCGTCTAGTTCCCGCTGGGACTAGGACTCTGAGGTTTATAGGTTGATTTTGCGATCCGTTTTTCTCGTGATCCTTTGATCATGCCAGCTGGGTGTTGGTCCCATTGAACTCAGGAGAAGGAATCGCGAAGATTCCACCCTGGTTTCTCTGAGTTTCATCGCCAAACAAGGAAACGCCCAACTGGGAAGGTCTCTGCCTCGACCCTATAAATAGGGGAGGGCGATAGAGGGCACCGTCATCCCTTTTCCCTAGTCCACACCCTGCGGCGGAGCATCAGGAACCTATTCGTGGTTTCAATTGCACCAAAGAGACTGACCTACACCCCCGACATCTCTGTGACCCTCGCCAGAGTCCGGCGAGTAGGGGACAGCCTCGGCGAAGCTCGGGTGAGCAATTGAGGACCTCGACGTGTTTGACGGAGCAAGGTGAAGCTCCCTGTCCCATCACTTTGCTCGCAGGAGGACGACAGCCACGAGTCAACTCCCACGTTGACCCTCGGGTCTCCTGTGCGTGGCGCAAGAAGGAAGACGAAGACCCCTGGTCAATTACCAATCTACCCCTCCGTGCTCTGCTATCGGGTAAGGACATTCCCGTCCTTTGCATATTTTGACCGTGTGTTAAGGCGCACGTGATCATGGCCGCTGGATCCTAAGTGGACCACCGGACCATTGATCGTGCGATCCACATTTTTCCTAATTAGTTAATAATTTGATAAAAATGAATTATCTTAGAAAATTTATATCTGGAGCTAGGAAGCTCGGATGGAAAATCTCAATACATGAAAAATGACCAGAAAAATATGAGGGATTTAATAAAAAGAGTTTGAGACCATGAATCTGACTCGTTTTGTAAAAGTATATTTCTAGAATAGAAAAAGGGTTAATTTGTGGATAAAAACCCTAATTGTTGATAAAAGTGTAATTCGTCTTGCAATTAAGTTAATTCAAGTATGGTTAACTTGTTTTATTTTTTAGATAATTATTAACATGTTTTGATGATAGAATTACAAGTTTAGGGTTTATGTGGATTTAAAAGGTTGGAAACCCTAATTTAGAAAAAGAAATGATAAGTAATTTGAAATTAGGGTTTAATGGACTAAGTCTGATCTTAGGAATCTTGTTGGATGATAAAGCAAGACAATTAGGGTTTGATGTATAATTTGATAAAAATAAGGTAAAAGCAATAAAAAGGAAATAAAACCCTAATAATGGTCAAAACCCTAAAAAGGGAAAATAACCTAGGAAACCCTTAGAATTATTGAATCATAATGACATGATTAATAATAGAGGAATTAAATGCCTTTTTCAGGGGCTTGTGTGTGTGCTTGCTTGATTTCCTGGTTGATTAAGTTAATTCTGCATTCAAGCCTACATAACAGGTATGTGGTTACGCTTATGACTACTCAAATTAGTTTTTTGTGATTTTTTCGCAGTTTCCCATCGTGACTTGAATTAAACTATTGGATGTTTTAATTCATGCCAATTCTAAAGTGAATATGACTATCACCTAATGATTATGCCTACTAGCTCAGATCCCAGTCCCCTCTGTAGCTTAATGGGTTGACCTAGTAAAAGTCTACCAATGGGGTAGGCCCATCAGGTCATTAGATGACTTAGTAAATGTCTACCAATGGGGTAGGTCCATCAAGTCACATTGAGTTAGAGATCAGACTACTTATGGGTAGTGTCGTGCGACTCAACCCTAGATATTGATCTACCTGTTAGGTAGGATCATGCGGGGTTTAATGAAGATCTACCATGTGAGAGAGGTAGTCTCCATGTCCACTGCAGGGACAGTACAGAGAAAGGGGATAGGAAGGGATTGAGTAGTACTGCTTAAAATGTAATTTGAATGTTAAATGATAATTAGCTGTTTACATTGTTAATATAGTTGCACGACTTTTTGTAATCCCCCACATACCAGCAATTGCTGATCGATGTTTTGTTTGTCGGTGTTTTAGGTATAACCCTGAAAGCACAAACAGTAAAGTGACACATCTGGAAAGTAAGAAATAAGTACAAGGAGGATTAGATAGAGGAATTCTAGTAAGGGATAGATAGTTTCCCAAAGTTTCAAAAAGGTAAATAAAGTTTTAATTTCCCTGCCAAAATTCAGTTTAGTGGTAGAATTTTATAATTATCATTAATTATTTGTTGAACCTTTGATCCTGTAAATTGGTTAATGGCTCTGACCTTCGGGTCTCCCTTAATTGGGGGTTACCGGGAGGCGGGGTCGTTACAATTGGTATCAAAGCGTAGGTTCACCATCTAATCATTAATAATTATTAAATTTTACAAATTCCGTAGAACCGAGGGAGTTATTAGAGGATTTTCCGAAAGACGAGGTGACTAGAAAAGGATCACATCTGGGGGCTGGAAAAATTTTCCTCCACACCGCTAGCCGGAATACGAGGACTCCCGGATCGTGTGACTGCCTGGCCGATGTCTTAGGATAAGACTCGAAATAAGATACCTTTAGGACTCTCTCATCTTGTTCGTCCCTTCTCAACTCAAATTCTTTTAAGGATTTTAAGGATTAGGGTTTTCTCTCTCTTTCTCACCCTCATGTGACATGGGTAAGCAAATTAAGGATTAAGGAATCCTCCACCAAAAATTAATAAAAAGCATGTAAATAAGATGTCATGGACATAATCTTAATAGAGTAAGCGTAAAGGAATAGATACATGCTTAGGCCTTATGACACGAGATGTCATTGCCCTCAGGAGAGACCTGAGGATGGACCTCCTTGTCAGGAGGGTGAGTAGAGAGAGAGTTAGTCTTGGAGGTAGAGACCTCCATTAAAAGTAGAAACCTAGCACATCCTTTGAGGATGATGTTAACCCTAACCCTAAGTGAAGGTCAGAGAGAAAGATGACATGATGAGTGAGATATCATGGTTGACTGAGCGTTTGGTTGGACATGTCTTTGGGATGCCATAAGAGGTTAAATGATCAAGTACCATGGCAACCCAACCCTGGAAAGGGTCATGCATGTTAGAGTGAAGGATAGCTCCTTCATCGATAAGGTTAGAGAAGAACCTATAGTTACCCTATGGGCTGTTGCAAGTAGGATATAACTCGCACTCCGAGTACGTCAGTAGTGCTGACAGTAGGATGAAACCTTGGATAAAAGGGCACAATGGATGGCTTATGAGATAAACATAAAGAGCTAATGATGATCTTGAGCCAAACAGGAGTTGAGCAAAGGCTTCACCCAGGCAGGGATATGCTCGTGAGCTTGATCCAATTTCATGGAGAGATGACCTCCAGTTGTAGGACTGGAGGTGGAGTTAGCTCTGGAGAGAGAGAGCAGGAGTCGAGCAAAAGAATCCCAAGACACGAGGAACAGTGGGAAGTTGAGGATGATGTGACTTAGGTGAATGATAGCGGTTGCCTTATGCTTGACCTCTGAAGGCTGATGATGTCTTGGTTAGCTTGAGAGTAACCAAACCCAGGAGAGAGGGTGATGCTTCTATACCTGTGGTATAAGTGATTACCTACTGGATGAGATAAAGAGTGCTTTAGACCCTGAGGAGGTTAAGTCACCAGTTGGGAGGCTTTATACCTAGTTAGTTGTCCTGGAAGAGGTATCAACTCCAAAGTGTTAATCGAGTAGAAAGATCATGGGAGTACATGACATACCTTGGACATGCTTGATTCGTGGTTAAGAGATTGAGCATGCAGTTGGATACCCAAAGGAGAACCTAGGGTTCCTAGGCCTAAGAGGGGAAGTTGTGTATCCGATGCTCATAATGAGGTTTGAGTCTCTATAGTTTCGAGCATGGTACTCTTAATGTGTAGAGGTAAAGGAAACCCCTCAAGGTAAGGGTATGTTTGATGAACCCCTCACCACTAAGTTAGTCTAATGCTGAGAAAAAGAACAAGTATGACCTAGCATGGTTTAATAGGTGGTCTGCTTGTACCTTAGTAGCTATTGGGTTAGGCATGCTCATGAGAATGTAAACCCTATGGACGGTTGTGACCTTGTTGTCAAGAGTTGTAGTTTCCTCCCATCCTGGGAGAGGGATCCTTTGGTAGGGTGTATACCAGTTTTGTTGGTTCTGATGTAACTTAAAGAGGTTTCAGAGGATCTTGTGAAGCTAAGTGAAAAGTACATGGCATGAGGACGAACCTGTAGACCCATAGATAACCATCTCTAAGTGCATGTGGATGCGTTACCATGGAGGTAACCGGTATGGGGCCTGACCAAGGTAGGTAGGATGCCATGACCCCTATGAAGGGATGAAAGTCATTCATGAATGCAATGAGAGATGAGGAAGGATTGGGTGAGGTTCTAAGATGAACATGTACTATAATGGAATCCTAAGTCTATCCTAGGGTCAGGTAGGGATAAGACCGATGGAAGAAGGAGTTGCCTAATTCCCTAGTTGCACATGACCATTGGGTCGGGAGGTAACAACTATCATTGTCTGACGGCCATGGGTTAGGAGATTGATCACCTTCGTGAACTCATGAGGCCCAAAGGGCAGATGAGTAGGGCACTCTCTGGATGCATAAGGGAAGAGGGATGACCCCAAAAGTGTCGGCACCCTATAGACCTAGAGGAGATGACAAATGATTATGTAGTAACCCAAGTAGGTTCGAGACCAGTTTTCCATGGAATTATTAGCTTTAATATAATGATGATTGTGAGGTAGAGACATGAGTTTCACGTTTCAATTTAGATTTAAAAGTGTATTGGCAAGGTGATTGTACCATCTCTACTCTTAGAATGGGAAGAACTCTGTATTTGGACGGCCGCCAAATGCTTATTTCTTCTTGTTATGGGAGTGAGAGATAGGACAGTACACATGCCATACACCAAGGATAAAAGATGATGCGAGTTGGAACGTTGCTACGAGGTATGGTGAAAGAGATGATAACATACCCTTGTGAAGTGAATGGTACATGGATGGTATACTAACACTAAGAGTATTAAGGAGATCATCTTGTGAGGATGTGATACTGTGAGCTATCTGGAATTTGCAAGATATGCAAGGTTGAGTTTGATCACCATGAGGATGAGCTCAGAGTTTCTTAATGAAGACAAACTTAGAGTCTGAGAGGAGATGATAAGTATAACACATGGAGGTGCATGTCTTCGACATACCTAACACCTAAGGATAAGAAGTGGTAAAGAATGCTCTGGTTGAGATCTAACTGCCTAGTTTAGTTAGAGGCTAGAAGAAGTTGAGGTTGTTCGACTAACCCTATGTTTGGAAAGAAGATGTGTTTTGGCTAACACTCGGATGTAATAAGATATGTTGAACAAGTTAATGGTTGTTTGGTTAGCCAGTTTAGTCCTTGATATAGTGAAAGGATGGTGATAGAACCTCAGATACACTTCTTTGAATAGGAAGGTAATAAAACCCTGATGAGAATGGTTTAGGGTTTCCGAGGAATCGATCTTGAGGAATTATGACATACAGGAGATCATAGTTTAAGGTCCCAACCACCATAATACTACAAAGATGGTAAGTGATAGTAATACTTGGGATGCTTAATATGATATTGCATGTAGCATGTGTCCATGCAAGTCAGGAGGTGAAGGATGAACACCTGTAACCCGATGCATGGAAAAAAAAAAGTATAAAGAGTCCCCGAGAGGGAAGGGGATTTCATCACTATGGATGTGTGGCAAGTCTTCCCTAGACCAAGGAGGGTCGAGGTGTAATATGGGAAATGGTAGATTGCCTTACCTTGATGACATGAGAAAGGAAGAGCTCTATCAAGGGACAGATCTGGTTGAACTACATATGAAAAGAGATGGTTCAACTACGCCATGATGCGAGTTCAAAAGTTCTTGGATTTGACCAAGGTTCACTTCCATGAAGTGGAAGTAGGTACATGACAAGCTTGATAATAGTATATCACCCCTAACTAATGGTTAGTATGATCCAAACTAGAGGGTCTGATGAGAGCATGTGTGCTCATTCAGGATGATACATAGAAATAGATCTTATGATGTGACGTTAACCACCATAGCCTTTATCGGGATGCAAGAAGTCTTATAGAGAGGTTGTGTCGGTCACCACTTCATTAAGATGACGTTGGTGGAGGAGGCCTCGCAAAGTTCAGAAAGGAACCACAGTGTGTGCAGATGAAGTCACTTTGATTGTGCAATGGCTGAGAGAGAGAGAGCCCAGTGGTGACATGAGTCACGAGCAGATGCAAAGCAGACTGACATGCAGTTCACTGTGGGAGGATATGTGATGTAAAAATCCGACCCCTCTAAGCTACAGCTGAGAAAGCTGAGTCCCTGATATATGGGTCCATTTGAGATGGAATGGTGGAGATGATTGTGTCTAGCCTTGCCCCTCAGGATAACGTGATGTGTAATGAGTGCCATGAGTCCGATCTAGAGCACTATGTGAGGTACCCCAGCCATGTGTTGAGCCCTGAACCTATTCATCTTTTGAGAGGTTGAAAAGTCCTGAGTCACCTATGAGGGTATGATATACCAAGGTAAGAAAGAACTCAGATGGAAGAAGATGAGATAATGTAGGTTCTTGGGAAACACCATGGAAAGGGTGAAGCCACATGGGAGACCTGATGGACATAAGAAGACTTATCCTGTTTGTTCGCTTGTTTGATGGAATTTTGAGGGCAAAATTCTCATAAGAGGGGAAGGATGTTACAACCCCAAATATTGGGTTCCTTTGGTGAGAAATGTAATTTCTCATTTTAAAGATATTGGGACAAATGACGATATATTTTGTGTTGAATAAATGAGTTATGTTGAAAATAGCCTTGTTGTTTGATTTGTGGGCTTTATTGGCTATTGGGCCCAATAACAAGGAAATTCAATTAATTAATGAATAATTGAGTTGTGGAGAAAAGAGAGAAAAGGTAGAAACCTCTAGAAGGCAAATCCAAGGAGGTATTTCGTGCCTCTTGGGTTCCTTGGGTACCAAGGAGTCCAAAGTTGCTTAAATAGAGCAATAAGAAAAGAAGAGATCTATTAAGTATTTCTTTATTAAGAAAGAAATTAGAAATAATGATAAAATCGGAAAATAAATGAAAAGAGGTATATTTTTTTGAGTTATCCTTAGTGGATTTTTGTATCCCATACTAAAAGGACTTCCAATGGGAATATAGAGGAGAGATAAAGAGAAATCCTTAAAAAGAAAATTAAAAAGGAAAAGAAATTGATTAATAAAAGGGAAATGTGAGAATTGACTATTAAAAGAAGATAATGCTAAACTAATATTCCCCAATATGGGAATTCATGCCTTTGGGTTTCCTTGAGGTCCAAGGGACCCAAATTAATGAGATAAAGGCAAAATAAATAAGGATATGAATTAATTGGGAATATTTAATAAGAAAACTTGGGAGAGAAGAAATCCTATTCATACATTGCTTTTTGCTTCCCAATTTTCGTAAAAAGATAGAGATTATTAAAAGGAACTTTCCTTTAAAATTTGAGACCAATCAGAGTTATGGATTGAGAGATATTAATTTTGCAAGATATAGTCAATTTGGGAATTTCCCTGAATTAAATAATAAATGAATATGCTTTCCTTTGAACGCGAGCAATCCAGTCCGTTGGATCTTGATCCAACGGCAATCTCTCATCGTCTAAGTCCTTCTGGGACTAGGACTCTGAGGTTTACAGGTTGATTTTGTGATCCATTTTTCTCGCGAACCTTTAATCATGCCAGCTGGGTGTTGGTCCCATTGAACTCAGGAGAAGGAATCGCGAAGATTCCACCCTGGTTTCTCTGAGTTTCATCGCCAAACAAAGAAACGCCCAACTGGGCAGGTCTCTGCCTCGACCCTATAAATAGGGGAGGGCGATAGAGGGCACCTTCATCCCTTTTCCCTAGTCCACACCCTACGGCGGAGCATCAGGAACCTATTCGTGGTTTCAATTGCACCAAAGAGCCTGACCTACACCCCCGGCATCTCTGTGACCCTCGTCGGAGTCCGGCGAGTAGGGAACAGCCTCGGCGAAGCTCGGGTGAGCAATTGAGGACTTCGACGTGTTCGACGGAGCAAGGCGAAGCTTCCTGGCCCATCACTTTGCTCGCAGGAGGACGACAGCCCCGAGTCAACTCCCACGTTGACCCTCGGGTCTCCTGTGCGTGGCGCAAGAAGGAAGACGAAGACCCCTGGTCAATTACCAATCTACCCCACCACGCTCTGCTATCGGGTAAGGACATTCCCGTCCTTTGCATCTTTTGACCGCGTGTTAAGGCGCGCGTGATCATGGCCGCTGGATCCTAAGTGGACCACCGGACCATTGATCGTGCGATCCACGTTTTTCCTAATTAGTTAATAATTTGATAAAAATGAATTATCTTAGAAAATTTATATATGGAGTTAGGAAGCTCGGATGGAAAAACTCAATACATGAAAAATGACCAGAAAAATATGAGGGATTTAATAAAAATAGTTTGAGATCCTGAATCTGACTCGTTTTGTAAAAGTATATTTCTAGAATAGAAAAAGGGTTAATTTGTGGATAAAAACCCTAATTGTTGATAAAAAGTGTAATTCGTCTTGCAATTAAGTTAATTCGAGTATGGTTAACTTATTTTATTTTTTAGATAATTATTAACCTGTTTTGATGATAGAATTACAAGTTTAGGGTTTATGTGGATTTAAAAGGTTGGAAACCCTAATTTAGAAAAAGAAATGATAAGTAATTCGAAATTAGGGTTTAATGGACTAAGTCTAATCTTAGAAATCTTGATGGATGATAAAGCAAGAAAATTAGGGTTTGATGTATAATTTGATAAAAATAAGGTAAAAGCAATAAAAAGGAAATAAAACCCTAATAATGGTCAAAACCCTAAAAAGGGCAAATAACCTAGGAAACCCTTAGAATTATTGAATCATAATGACATGATTAATAATAGAGGAATTAAATGCCTTTTTCAGGGGCTTGTGTGTGTGCTTGCTTGATTTCCTGGTTGATTAAGTTAATTCTGCATTCAAGCCTACATAATAGGTATGTGGTTACGCTTATGACTACTCGAATTAGTTTTCCGTGATTTTTTCGCAGTTTCCCATCGTGACTTGAATTAAACTGTTGGATGTTTTAATTCATGCCAATTCTAAAGTGAATATGACTATCACCTAATGATTATGCCTACTAGCTCAGATCCCAGTCCCCTTTGTAGCTTAATGGGTTGACCTAGTAAAAGGCTACCAATGGGGTAGGCCCATCAGGTCATTAGATGACTTAGTAAATGGCTACCAATGGGGTAGGTCCATCAAGTCACATTGAGTTAGAGATCAGAATACTTATGGGTAGTGTCGTGTGACTCAACCCTAGATATTGATCTACCTGTTAGGTAGGATCATGCGGGGTTTAATGAAGATCTACCATGTGAGAGAGGTAGTCTCCATGTCCACTACAGGGACAGTACAAAGAAAGGGGATAGGAAGGGATTGAGTAGTACTGCTTAAAATGTAATTTGAATGTTAAATGATAATTGGCTGTTTACATTGTTAATATAGTTGCACGACTTTTTGTAATCCCCCACATACCAGCAATTGTTGATCGATGTTTTGTTTGTCGGCGTTTTAGGTATAACCCTGAAAGCACAAACAGTAAAGTGACACATCTGGAAAGTAAGAAATAAGTACAAGGAGGATTAGATAGAGGAATTCCAGTAAGGGATAGATAGTTTCCCAAAGTTTCAAAAAGGTAAATAAAGTTTTAATTTCCTTGCCAAAATTCAGTTTAGTGGTAGAATTTTATAATTATCATTGATTATTTACCGGGAGGCGGGGTCGTTACATACCCTATGTCAGCTTGAGATGTATTTCCCTCCTTCATTCTTTGATATCATGGTACATCTTGTTGTCCACTTGACTAGGGAAGTGAAAATGTTGGGACCAGTTTTCTTACATTGGATGTATCCCTTTGAACGATACATGAGCGTTTTTAAAGGTGATGTTCGAAACCGTTATCGTCCTGAAGGGAGTATTATTGAAGGTTATGTGGTGAGAGAGGTTATGAATTTTTGCAATGACTTTCTGAGTGGTAATAACACTCCTGTTAATGACAAGAATATTGAGGAGGGCAAAGGAATTTTGGGATCACAGGTGAAAGTAATCAGTCGTGAGCAGTTGGAACAAGCTCACTTGTATATTTTACACAACATGGACAAAGTGAGTGTTTATATCGAGGAACATACCAATTTCATCAAGAGACAACATCCTCGAGCAAGTTCAATCTGGCTTGCTAGAGAGTATAATAAGACTTTTACTAAGTGGTTTGAAGATAAAGTCTTACAACAACTATCTCAAACACCAAATGATATTACAGAAACTATCAAATGTCTCGCCTTTAAACCAAAACCGAATGTTATGTCTTATGAAGGGTTTGACATTAATGGGTTCACATATTACACAAAGTGCCAAGATGATAAGAGTGACGTCCAAAACAGTGGGGTCACTCAGGGCAGAGGAAACAAGGCACGTTCATCCCTCAGGGCACAAGGGATGAATTTACGGTTGCTCTGGGTAACCCAGAGCATCCTGGACGTGTTAGGGGTGCAGGCACTAGTGTGGGCATCAAAGCATTCTTTGGGCCATCCCAGCACAAACCTAGAGCGGGACTTTCACAAGAAGAGGTAACCTGTTCTTTTTTAAGAATGTTACTGTAAAAGGGAATTCAATAATAAGAAGCTAATGTTTCTTTTATCCATGTATAGGAGAATAAAAGAGTCGAGGATATAGTTTCCAAGAAGGTCAATGATATAGTTGCTGAGAAGGTCAAGGAAGAATTGCTGCGGTGGCAGGCATCTTAGGCTTCCAATCAGCCTATGGCGACCCACTCTTCTCCTGATGTACAAACTACAAGTAATCATGTAGATCCACCGCCTAACACGTCTGTTGTAAGTATTGTTTATGACATTGTAGCTAGTATTTTCAAGATGATATGTTTTCAATATGATATGTATATATGTATAATATTCTTTACGTAAATTTGTAGGCATTGAAGCCATGCCGCTTAAGAATACAAGACTATGTTGTTGCAGAGGCACAGGCTTACCCGTCCCTTCCTGGGGCAATGTTTCACGGGACTTCAATGCCACAGGGCTACGTTTGTGTGAGCCCAATACATGTGTTACCTTATTGGAGGGAAGCTACATTGCCATATCCCCACCCGGATATTGATACACTTGCTGAGGCAGAAGGTGGGGTGATATTGTGGCCCAAAGCAGATGTCGTCTACACTACTAAAATTGTAAGATAAATTTACATTACTTTAGATTGTTAATGTGTATATATGAGGTCAACTGATCTGAAATTATATATACATGTTAAAAAGAAGACACCCGGAGCACCTAGGCCTCCACCTCCACTTCTTGCATTACCAAGTTGGGTTCCAACTGACCTAAAATACCCGTTAGGTCTTGCTTGTAGGGGAATGGCATGTTGGCTACGGGCACATAATATACATTTCCCTATAATTGTTTCTTTAGAAGCAGATTATGCAGGTCAATCATACGATAACTCTTTATTTATACAAGATATTATTAAGCTATTTATGTATGATTGGCTGAATACATCAATGATAGAGACATGGATAAGGTGAGATCTTGTTTATACATCCATATACCTTGTGTAAGATCTGATGATTTGTTTCTTATATATTAATGCATACGTAATACATGTTTTGCAACTACTTAGTCAAACATCAATGCAAACAATTTGCATTTGATCATGTGGGATTTTTGATTCCACCGTTGATTAGTATGGTAGCTAAAGACCCTGATAGTGTTCAACAATACTGTATAGATGCTTTTACAATTTTCGGTCAGCAAAAGAAGACGATAATAATAGCTCCATTCAATGTCAAGTAAGTTTACTTTATTTATAATTTGGACTTAAGAAAATTCCATTTTTATTGTGCATTTTGAGTTATTAAATTTTAACTTTTTTACCTCTAGCGGTAGACATTGGGAGTTACTAGTTATTGTCCCGACGTTCACTGTTTATTATCTAGATCCTGTAGGAAGTACATTGAACACTAAAATTGGACACGTAATGAGAATGTCATTATTCTAGTGAGAAATA